>CM053783.1:113494752-114074752 GCA_028749045.1 Cupressus sempervirens
CCTTTTCTATTTAATTAAATAATCTTTTAATTAATTTTAGACACTTTTCTTATTTAATTAAATAACTTTATTTAATTAATTAGGAATGACTTCCTATTTAACTAAATAACTTTGTTTAATTAATTAGAAGTAAGTACTCCATTTAATTAAATAATTTTCTTTAATTAATTAGAAATACCTTTCTTATTTAATTAAATAATTATATTTAATTAATCAAGAAAGGCGTATTTATTAAATGTATGTAAAAATATGAGCAAATTTGAGTATGAATTCCAGCAGCGATTTGATGCAAATTCTCCAAATTCATCCTCTCCTAAAATGAAGAGATGAGGGTCTCTTAAATAGACTTTCCTAGAATCCATCAATGGTTGAGATCAAATTCAATAAACAGTCAGGATTAAAGTTGAAGTTCAGGCATAAAGGGAGATTCCCAAAGTAAAGGGAGTTAACAGATTTAATTTGAGTAAAATAAAGAGTTAACTGATTTAATTTGAGTAGAAAAAATACTTAGTTCATTTAACTATTTTTTTTATCAATAATGAACTGAAAATTTCCATTTTTGAACTGAAGAGAGATTTTTTTGAGATATTTAATTTAATAAAATGAGATATGCTCTCATAATTACTTTTTCTATTTACTTAAATAATCTATTAATTAATTAGAGAGACTTTTCTTATTTAATTAAAATACTTCATTTAATTATTTAAGAATGAGTTTCTATTTAATTAAATAACTTTGTTTAATTAATTAGAAGTAAGTACTCCATTTAATTAAATAATTTTGTTTAATTAATTAGAAATATTTTTCTCATTCAATTAAATGATTACATTTAATTAATCAAGATAGGCGTATTTATTAAATGTATTTAAAAATATGAGCAAATGTGAGTATGAATTCCAGCAGTGATTCGATGCAAATTCTCCAAATTCATCCTATCCTAAAATGAAGAGATGCGGGTTTCTTAAATAGACTTTCCTAAAATCCATCAACAGTTGAGATCAAATTCAATCAACGGTCAGTATTAAAGTTGAAGCTTAGTCATAAAGGGAGATTTCAAAATTAAATGGAGTTAACAGATTTAATTTGAGTAAAATAAGGAGTTAACTGATTTAATTTTGAGTAGAAAAATGAGTTAACTAATTTAACTCATTTTTTTATCAATATTGAACTAAAATTTTCTCTTTTTGAACTGAAGAGAGATTTTGTTGAAATATTTAATTTAATAATATGAGATATCCTCTCATAATTACTTTTTCTATTTAATTAAATAATGTTTTAATTAATTAGAGACACCTTTCTTATTTAATTAAATAACTTCATTTAATTAATTAGCAATGACTTCCTATTTAATTAAATAACTTTGTTTAATTAATTAGAATTAAGTACTCCATTTAATTAAATAATTTTGTTTAATTAATTAGAAATACCTTTCCCATTTAATTAATCAAGATAGGCATATTTATTAAATGTATGTCAAAATATGAGCAAATGTGAGTATGAATTTCAGCAGTGATTCGATGCAAATTCTCCAAATTCATCCTCTCCTAAAATGAAGAGATGAGGGTCTCTTAAATAGACTTTTCTGTATTCCATCAATGGTTGAGATCAAATTCAATCAACGTAAGGATTAAAGTTCAAGTTCAGCAATAAAGGGTGATTCCCAGTTTAAAGGGAGTTAATAGACTTAATTTGAGTAAAATAAAGAGTTAACTGATTTAATTTGAGTAAAAAAAAGAGTTAACTAATTTAACTCATTTTTTATCAATAGTGAATTGAAACTTCCCATTTTTGAACTGAAGAGAGATTTTGTTGAGATATTTAATTTAATAAAATGAGATATGCTCTCATAATTACTTTATCTATTTAATTAAATAATCTTTTAATTAATTAGAGACACTTTTCTTATTTAATTAAATAACTTCATTTAATTAATTAGGAATGGCTTCCTATTTAATTAAATAACTTTGTTTAATTAATTAGAAGTAAGTACTCCATTTAATTAAATAATTTTATTTAATTAATTAGAAATACCTTTCTCATTTAATTAAATAATTACATTTAATTAATCAAGATAGGCATATTTATTAAATGTATGTAAAAATATGAGCAAATGTGAGTATAAATTTCAACAGTGATTCGATGCAAATTTTCCAAATTCATCCTCTCCTAAAATGAGGAGATGAGGGTCTCTTAAATAGACTTTCTTGGAATCTATCAACGGTTGAGATCAAATTCAATCAACAGTCAGGATTAAAGTTGAAGTTCAGTCATAAAGGGAGATTTCTAAATTAAAGAGAGTTAACAGATTTAATTTGAGTAAAATAAGGAGCTAACTAATTTAATTTGAGTAGAAAAAAGAGTTAACTAATTTAAATCATTTTTCATCAATAGTGAACTGAAAATTTTGCCTTTTTGAACTGAAGAGAGATTTTGTTGAGAAATTTAATTTATTAAAATGAGATATGCTCTCATAATTACTTTTTTTATTTAATTAAATAATCTTTTAATTAATTTGAGACACTTTTCTTATTTAACTAAATACCTTTATTTAATTAATTAGGAATGGCTTCCTATTTAATTAACTTTCTTTAATTAATTAGAAGTAAGTACTTTATTTAATTAAATGATTTCATTTAATTAATTAGAAATACTTTTATTATTTAATTAAATAATTACATTTAATTAATCAAGATAGGTGTATTTATTAAATGTATATAAAAATATGAGCAAATGTGAGTATGAATTCCAGCAGCGATTCGATGCAAATTCTCCAAATTCATCCTCTCTTAAAATGAAGAGATGAGGGTTTCTTAAATAGACTTTCCTAGAATCCATCAATGGTTGAGATCAAATTCAATCAACGGTCAGGATTAAAGTTGAAGTTCAATCATAAAGAGAGATTCCCAAAGTAAAAGGAGTTAACAGATTTAATTTAAGTAAAATAAGGAGTTAACTGATTTAATTTGAGTAGAAAAAAGACTTAACTCATTTAACTAATTTTTTTATCAATAATGAATTGAAAATTTCTCTTTTTGAACTAGAGAGAGATTTTTTTGAGATATTTAATTTAATAAAATTAGATATGCTCTCATCATTACTTTTTCTATTTAATTAAATAATATTTTAATTAATTTGAGACACTTTTCTTATTTAATTAAATAACTTTATTTAATTAATTAAGAATGAGTTTCTATTTAATTAAATAACTTTGTTTAATTAATTAGAAGTAAGTACTCCATTTAATTAAATAATTTTGTTTAATTAATTAGAATACTTTTCTCATTCAATTAAATGATTACATTTAATTAATCAAGATAGGCATATTTATTAAATGTATGTAAAAATATGAGCAAATGTGAGTATGAATTCTACTAGCGATTCAATGCAAATTCTCCAAATTCATCCTCTCCTAAAATGAAGAGATGAGGGTTTCTTAAATAGACTTTGCTGGAATCCATCAATGATTGAGATCAAATTCAATCAATGATCAAGATTAAATTTGAAGTTCAGTCATAAAGGGAGATTCTCAAATTAAAGAGAGTTAACAGATTTAATTTGAGTAAAATAAGGAGTTAACTAATTTAATTTGAGTAAAAAAAGAAGTTAACTGATTTAACTCATTTTTTTATCAATAGTGAACTAAAAATTTCTCTTTTTGAATTGAACAAATATTTTGTTGAGATATTTAATTTAATGAAATGAGATATGCTCTCATTATTACTTTTTCTATTTAATTAAACAATCCTTTAATTAATTACAGACACTTTTCTTATTTAATTAAATAACTTCATTTAATTAATTAGGAATGACTTCTTATTTAATGAAATAACTTTGTTTAATTAATTAGAAGTAAGTATTCCATTTAATTAAATAATTTCATTCAATCAATTAGAAATACCTTTCCCATTTAATTAAATAATTACATTTAATTAATCAAGATAGGCATATTTATTAAATGTATGTAGAAATATGAGCAAATGTGTCTATGAATTCCAATAGCGATTCAATGCAAATTTTGCAAATTCATCCTCTCCTTAAATGAAGAGATGAGGGTCTCTTAAATAGACTTTCCTGGAATCCATCAATCGTTGAGATCAAATTCAATCAACGGTTAGGATTAAAGTTGAAATTCAGTCATGAAAGGAGATTCTCAAATTAAAGGGAGTTAACAGATTTAATTTGAGTAAAATACGGAGTTAACTTATTTAATTTGAGTAGAAAAAGGAGTTAACTAAATTAACTCATTTTTTTATCAATAGTGAACTAAAAATTTCCCTTTTTGAACTGAAGAGAGATTTTGTTGAGATATTTAATTTAATAAAATTAGATATGCTCTCATAATTACTTTTTCTATTTAATTAAACAATCTTTTAATTAATTAGAGACACTTTTCTTATTTAATTAATTAGGAATGGCTTCCTATTTAATTAAATAACTTTTTTTAATTAATTATAAGTAAGTACTGCATTTAATTAAATAATTTTATTTAATTAATTAGAAATACCTCTCTCATTTAATTAAATAATTACATTTAATTAATCAAGATAGACATATTTATTAAATGTATGTAAAAATATGAGCAAATATGAGTATGAATTCCAGCAACGATTCAATGTAAATTCTTCAAATTCATCCTCTCCTAAAATGAAGAGATGAGGGTCTCTTAAATAGACTTTCTTGGAATCCATCAACGGTTGAGATCAAATTCCATCAACAGTCAGGATTAAAGTTGAAGTTCAGTCATAAAGGGAGATTCCCAAATTAAAGGGAGTTAACAGATTTAATTTCAGTAAAATAAGGAGTTAACTGATTTAATTTGAGTAGAAAAAGGAGTTAACCAATTTAACTCATTTTTTATCAATAGTTAACTAAAAATTTCCCTTTTTGAACTGAAGAGAGATTTTGTTGAGATATTTAGTTTAATAAAATTAGATATGCTCTCATAATTAGTTTTTCTATTTAATTAAATAATCATTTAATTAATTAGAGACACGTTTCTTATTTAATTAAATAGCTTTATTTAATTAATTAAGAATGGCTTCCTATTTAATTAAATAACTTTGTTTAATTAATAAGAAGTAAGTACTCCATTGTATTAAATAATTTCATTTAATTAATTAGAAATACCTTTCCCATTTAATTAAATAATTACATTTAATTCATCAAGATAGGCATATTTATGAAATATATGTTAAAATATGAGGAAATGTGAGTATGAATTCCAGCAGCAATTCGATGCAAATTCTCCAAATTCATCCTCTCCTAAAATGAAGAGATGAGGGTCTCTTAAATAGACTTTTCTAGAATCCATCAATGGTTGAGATAAAATTCAATCAACGGTCAGGATTAAAGTTGAAGTTCAGTCATCAAGGGAGATTTCCAAATTAAAGAGAGTTAACAGATTTAATTTGAGTAAACTAAGGAGTTAACTGATTTAATTTGAGTAGAAAAAGGGTTAACTGATTTACCTCATTTTTTATCAATAGTGAACTGAAAATTTTTCTTTTTGAACTGAAGAGAGATTTTGTCGAGATATTTAATTTAATAAAATGAGATATGCTCTCATAATTACTTTTTCTATTTAATTAATTAGAGACACTTTTCTTATTTAATTAAATAACTTCATTTAATTAATTAGGAATGGCTTTCTATTTAAATAAATAACGTTTTTTAATTAATTAGAAGTAGGTACTCCATTTAATTAAATAATTTTGATTAATTAAATAAAAATACCTTTCCCATTTAATTAAATAATTACATTTAATTAATCAAGATAGGTGTATTTATTAAATGTGTGTAAAAATATGAGAAAATGTAAGGATGAATTCCAGCAATGATTCGATGAGCTGCAAATTCTTCAAATTCATCCTCTCCTCAAATGAAGAGATGAGTGTCTCTTAAATAGACTTTCCTGGAATCCATCAACGATTGAGATCAAATTCAATCAATTGTCAGGATTAAAGTTGAAGTTCAGTCATAAAGGGAGATTCCCAAATTAAAGAGAGTTAACAGATTTAATTTGAGTAAAATAAGGAGTTAGCTTATTTAATTTGAGTAGAAAGAGGAGTTAACTAATTTACCTCATTTTTTATCAATAGCGAACTGAAAATTTCCCTTTTTGAACTGAAGAGAGATTTTGTTGAGATATTTAATTTAATAAAATGAGATATGCTCTCATAATTACTTTTTCTATTTAATTAAATAATATTTTAATTAATTAGAGACACTTTTCTTATTTAATTAAATAACTTCATTTAATTAATTAGGAATGGCTTCCTATTTAATTAAATAACTTTGTTTAATTAATTAGAACTGAGTACTCTATTTAATTAAATAATTTTGTTTAATTAATTAGAAATACCTTTCCCATTTAATTAAATAATTACATTTATTTAATCATGATAGGCATATTTATTAAATGTATGTAAAAATATGAGCAAATGCGAGTATGAATTCTAGTAGCGATTTGATGCAAATTCTCCAAATTCATCCTCTCTTAAAATGAAGAGATGAGCATCTCTTAAATAGACTTTCCTGAAATCCACCAACGGTTGAGATCAAATTTAATCAATGGTCAAGAGTAAAGTTGAAGTTCAGTTATAAAAGGAGATTCGAAAATTAAAGGGAGTTAACAGATTTAATTTGAGTAAAATAAGGAGTTAATTGATTTAATTTGTGTAGAAAAAAAAATTAACTTATTTAACTCATTTTTTATCAATAGTGAATTGAAACTTTCTCTTTTTGAACTGAAGAGAGATTTTGTTGAGATATTTAATTTAATAAAATGAAATATGCTCTCATAATTACTTGTTTTATTTAATTAAACAATCTTTTAATTAATTAGAAACACTTTTCTTATTTAATTAAATAACTTCATTTGATTAATTAGGAATGGCTTCCTATTTAATTAAATAACTTTGTTTAATTAATTAGAAGTAAGTACTCCATTTAATTAAATAATTTTGTTTAATTAATTAGAAATACCTCTCCCATTTAATTAAATAATTACATTTAATTAATCAAGATAGGCGTATTTATTAAATGTATGTAAAAATATGAACAAATGTGAGTATGAATTCTAGTAGCGATTCGATGCAAATAATCCAAATTCATCCTCTCCTAAAATAAAGAGATGAGAGTCTATTAAATAGACTTTCTTAGAATCCATCAACAGTTGACATCAAATTCAATCAACGGTCAGGATTAAAGTTGAAGTTTAGTCATAAAGAGAGATTCTCAAATTAAAGGGAGTTAACAGATTTAATTTGAGTAAAATAAAGAGTTAACTGATTTAATTTGAGTAGAAAAAAGAGTTAACTGATTTAACTTATTTTTTATCAATAGTGAACTAAAAATTTCTCGTTTTGAACTGAAGAGAGATTTTGTCGAGATATTTAATTTAATAAAATGAGATATGCTTTCATAATTACTTTTTTAATTTAATTAAATAATCTTCTAATTAATTAGAGACACTTTTCTTATTTAATTAAATAAATTTATTTAATTAATTAGGAATGGTTTCCTATTTAATTAAATAACTTTGTTTAATTAATTAGAAGTAAGTACTTCATTTAATTAAATAATTTTGTTTAATTAAATAGAAATACCTTTCTCATTTTATTAAATAATTATATTTAATTAATCAAGATAGGCGTATTTATTAAATGAATGTAAAAATATGAGCAAATGCGAGTATGAATTCCAACAGCGATTCAATGCAAATTCTACAAATTCATCCTCTCCTAAAATGAAGAGATGAGAGTCTCTTAAATAGAATTTCCTAGAATCCATCAACGGTTGAGATCAAATTCAATCAACGGTCAGGATTAAAGTTGAAGTTTAGTCATAAAGGGAGATTCCCAAATTAAAGGGTGTTAACAGATTTAATTTGTGTAAAATAAAGAGTTAACTGATTTCATTTGAGTAAAAAAAAGTGTTCATTGATTTAACTCATTTTTTATCAATAGTGAATTGAAAATTTCCCTTTTTGAACTGAAGAGAGATTTTGTTGAGATATTTAATTTAATAAAATGAGATATGCTCTCATAATTATTTTTTCTATTTAATTAAATAATCTTTTAATTAATTAGAGACACTTTTTTTATTTAATTCAATAACTTCATTTAATTAATTAGGAATGGCTTCCTCTTTAATTAAATAACTTTATTTAATTAATTAGAAGTAAGTACTCAATTTAATTAAATAATTTCATTTAATTAATTAGAAATATGTTTTTCATTTAATTAAATAATTACATTTAATTAATCAAGATAGGTGTATTTATTAAATGTATGTAAAAATATGAGCAAATGTGAGTATGAATTCCAACAGCGATTCGATGCAAATTCTTGAAATTCATCCTCTCCTAAAATGAAGAGATTAGGGTCTCTTAAATAGACTTTCTTGGAATCCATCAACGGTTGAGATCAAATTCAATCAACGGTCAGGATTAAAGTTGAAGTTTAGTCATAAAGGAAGATTCCCAAATTAAAGGGAGTTAACAGTTTTAATTTGAGTAAAATAAGGAGTTAACTATTCTAATTTGAGTAGAAAAAGGAGTTAACTGATTTAACTCATTTTTTATCAATAGTGAACTAAAAATTTTCCTTTTTGAACTGAAGAGAGATTTTGTTGAGATATTTAATTTAATAAAATGAGATATGCTCTCATAATTACTTTTTCTATTTAATTAAATAATCTTTTAATTAATTAGAGACACTTTTTTTGTTTAATTAAATAACTTCATTTAATTAATTACGAATTACTTCCTATTTAATTAAATAGCTTTATTTAATTAATTAGAACTAAGTACTCCATTTAATTAAATAATTTTTTTAAATTAATTTCTTTATGTTTTTAATCGAGTTTAATCACCCTTAATCCAGATTAGTGCTTAATCTACATTGTTAGAGTTGTTCGTTGGCCCTAATTTTTTCTTAGCTTTTGTTTGGATCTTAATCTATTCCTAAGGCTTTAAAATATGAAATATTTATACCCAAGGGGTATGGGTATGGGTTGGGGGTCTTTTCCAAACCCTAAGCTCATTTTATTAATTTTTGAGGCCACTCAAAAAGTCTCTTTTTGCTTTTGTGCGAAAATTGACTATGGCTACCATGAGTTTCATTACCCCACCTCCACTTAGTGTTTAACCATAGTGTGGGTTGATTTAGGAGTTCTAGAATTGTAAGTGGGTGGGAAAAATTATTAATCCCTTTGGTGGTTGAGCTTGAGGCTTATTTAGAGGCCCTTCTTGGACTTGTTGTTGGGGTTACCCAATCTCTACATTTAGAGAGGAGTCTTGGAAGATTGGAGACGGGAAGGGGAAAGCTCTACTCAAACTTGTTCATTGCCATTACCTCTTTGTGAAGGTAGGAATTGTCATCCCCCTTGTTCAGATTTCATTCTTGTTTCATGCTTATGCTACCTTGTTGTTGTTTGAATGTTTGTATGTTTGTGGGTATGTTGGGAAGATTTGAAATCCATGTTATTTTGGATGATTTTTTTTCATGGTTATGTTGAAATTTTAAATTTTTTTTGCATGGGTGTTTTGGTATTACTCACCCTTGGATAGGGCAGAAGTGACCAATTTTGGGGAAGGTTTGTTTAGTCAGACTCCAACCAGTGTAGAGTCTCTTCTCAGGATGAGAAGAGGGAGAAATGGTAGAGTGTTATGGGCCCCTACCTGTCAGCACAAATCTTGTATGATTATGGTATGTTGAAATGGAAGAACGAAAGTTCTTGGTTTATAGCCCCGATTAGGTATCTGTTTGGTGTTGTGCTTGACTTCTCCTGGTTGGAAGAATCCACCTTTCCCTAGTGTTGATTCATTGTGAATCATATTGTGAAAACTTTGTATAAATACACATGTTTGAATTGTTCTTGGTCATGCTTTTGGTCACCTGATCAGATTATGTTCCCTCCATGGTTCTAGAAATGTGTTGCAAAAATTGTTATGAATCCCTTGATGAGGGTCATGATGAAAATCTATTAAAAATTTTGTAATTTGAGATTGAACTCCTATGTAATTTGTATCTCAAAACCTTTTTGTAATGGCAACGAAGCCAGGTTTTTTTCATAGTTCTTTCCTGGCTGAGCCTTTGAATCAGGTTTGCCAATAAAATGGTGTTTGAGTAAATATGCTTGCAATAAGTCTTATAGCTTTGTTTTCAGTTTTGCATATGTAATTTAAAAATTAGATGTGATGGTGTTACCTTGCTGCACATTTTTATGGTTGGTAATCACATTTGTTTAAATTAGATTTATCAGATAATATGTTGATATATACTTAGCTATGCAATTTTAAGTTTAAAATATGTTAAGAAAATTTTCATTTGAGTTGTGCTTAATTTTTATAATTATACATGTGCGTGAGGAAGTTAAGTGAATTTATTGAATACTTGTTTATTAAATTTAATCCTATTATCACTTTTAAATATTAAAACAAAACTTGTTGGTGTTCTGGGCATGACATGTAGTGCCTACCCTCGTTCACATCTTTTCTGGACATATTATTGCTATTATTATCAGACTATGATGGACTAGCTTTATGTGATGAATTAGTGGTATTTTTTTGACACAAACAGACATTATATTATGAATTCAGTGGTTATATGATGAGATCATTTAGACTTTACATTTCATGCATACATGATGATCATTATATTGTTTCAAGTTATTATTGATGATTAGATGGATGGTTTACTATCTTATGTGTTCTATTATGGATACTTACCCCATACTTGCATGTGTATGGTGTGCGTGTTTTCTTATTGTATGGCATTTTTGATGTGGTTAAGGAAGGGAGTCATAGTCACCTGCTTAGTCGAGATCTACACGATGCACCACTTCTTGCCATTGTCTGTTTAGCTTAGCATTATATATTGTATATAAAAATTAAAATAAAAGTTATAAATATTTAAATAGAAATTATATAAAAAATGAATTGGAGTTACAAGCTTGCATGGGAGTTAATGCACTTTTCTATTTCTCAAGTGTCAACAACACGGAGGTTACTGCATCAATTAAGCACATGGTGTCTACAACCCTATAGCTCATCTTGAAGATTGGAAAAGACCCATGCTTAGTTGGTGACACCTTCCAGCTGTTTCTAGAAGCATTCTAGATGTTTCTTAAAAGCTCTTTATATTCAGGCATTCATAGAGGCTTAGATATAATGTTTTGGAGTGCAATTGGAGCATTGGAGGACTCAAGAACTCTAAAAAAGGGAGGAGCTTGCTCTGCGGATTTTATGAGGAAGAGCAATTTAGCATCAGAATCCAGGTAGATTCTTCTGATTTTACTTATGCTATTTCCGCATCATGCATTCTCTATCTTCTTCGTGTCTTCCATATGTCTTCTGAGAATTTTTCCTATTTTAATTGTATGTATTCTCAATTTGGGTAGTTACATTTATTTGAGAATCTTATATGCATAGATCTGAAAAGATCACGGGGCTAGGGTTTAAATTTATAGCCAAAGCCATTAGAAAATTAATTGAGTGAATCTATAGTGCAAATATTTTATAAAAAAATTCTTAAATTGTAGATATAATCTTTGTGGAAAAACATACATGTTTATATATTCAGATCTGCATACATATATATATATATATATATATATTTATATATATGTATATATATATATATATATATATTTATATATATTTATATATATGTGTATATATATATATATATATATGTATATGTATACATTTATTATGGATCTAATACAAAATTTGAATATATACATACATACATACATACATACATACAAACATATATATATACATATGTATATATATAATACACTGAATGAACGATTGATAAATCACAGTACCGCAACAAGAGTGGGGGGTGGGGGGGTAACTAATAATATTGTTATGCATTTAAAAAAAAAAAAAAAAAAAAGTTTATGTTGCATATTTTAAACAAAAACGTTTATGTTAAAATGTTTAAAACAAACGTTATACATTTTCTATGAAATTGATTCTTATTGTTATTTAATTTTCATATGATATATGGTGTCAATCGAAATTGTTAATTTGATTTTATGAAATTTAATAATTATTTATATATTTATATATATATGAATGTATATATATATATATATGTATGTATGTATATATATATATATATGTATGTATGTATATATATATATATATATATGTATGTATATATATATGTAATATGTAAATATGTTATTAATAAATTTAAGTTATTATTATTTGATAAATGATATATATTGAAGGTTTATTTTCATAATGGTGACTCTTTAAAAATTATTAACTATTAATATTTAATTGTCTTAAATTATTAAATAAAGAATTGATAGTTTGGTGTGGGATGTATCAAACAAATATTATAATTGGAAAATGGATTTTAGTTCTATTAAGGAAAACTTTTATTTATCCAAAACAATACATGTGTTAGGGAAATGTACAAAATGTTCCTCCATTCATTCTTCAAACTGGGAAACATAAATTGAGATCTCTACATTTAAATTCAAGTTGTAAATTTAGCAAAACCAAAATATGTGTTTGCATTGTGTATTCTTTATGCTATTATTTTGGGTTTTGGGTTGACTAGTGTTGACCAGTATAGGACGTCTACTAGAGGCTTGGGGGTTATGTGATTGTGATGTCATAATGATGTTTTAATCTTGATCTTTATAAACCCAACCATGGTTATGTGATGGAATGCTCTATGTATTGGATATGATTATTGATTGTTATAGTTGAGGTTCTTATGTGTAAGACACTTGACTTAACCATTATTTTTGGTCATCGATAAGTTAACCTTGGTTATTTTCTAGTCGCCATAATGCGGCTGAAATGTAGATTTATTCTTGATGATGTCATGATGTGACATGTTTGACTCAACCATTTTTGGAGTCTTCGATCAGTATGATTGAGATATATATTTTGGTTATTGAGAACCATTGGATACTTTGATTATCAGTGATACTTCAGTTGCCAATAGAGAGCTATTGTGTTCATGATTTTCTATGGATGTTAGCTTATGGAGATTTGATGCTTTTATGCATATTTGATGATTTAATTTTGGATTATCTTTTGTGATTTTGAGATTTATGATTCCATGAGCATTAGAGTAGGATATTTGCATGTAGTGATGGGAAGTGGCTTGCAATGGGGGCCGAGGCCCTAAGAGGCTACCAGAGTAACTCATTGTGAGTTGGATTAATAAGTGATAACATTCACACCTAATACTAACTAAATGAACCTAAAAAGATAAGTGTTTTATTCTGACCCATGCCTTGAGTGCTTGTACAGGCTAGGATGGGAGTAGTGAGACGCATGGTTGCAACCTTGCATTTCGTAGTATGCCTCGTCAGTATGAGAGGATACTAGTGGCCGCATGAAATCAGTATGGACCCGTGGAGTTTAGCTAACTTCCAGGGTAACTTGTACGTGATAATTGCGATGACACTTTCCCACTTGCATAGTAGGTTCCTACATGTCATTGTGTGCCTCTGGGATTAGATATCAGATTTTGTGTTTGGAACCTTTGAGTTAGTATACTTTTAGGATTTTTGGACTTATAGATATTTGTGCTATGTGATTTTGTTAGCCCATTTGGGACTTGAGATTATCTCCTCAGCACAGTGGGAGTGGACCACTTAGGTACCACGCGGTTGGGTGGTAGTGTTTTTTCCACTCTTATCATTTTGAGTTTCATTGAGACATCGTGGCTGATGCGTCCTTCATGATGGTGGATATGTATCCTTTTTCATTAATGATTAGCATGTGTTAGATGATGTTATCTTATGCTTTTATTTTCATGTTAGATTACTTTCTACATATGATGTTATATATGTTAGGAGTGACATTCCTACTATGTTAATACCGATGATCTCTTTGGTGATTTGGAATGTTACGCACAGAGGGATGGCTAGGATCCACGATGGTTTAATGATGCTATTAATGGTTGGGAGGAACTGTGCACTTAGTTTATTATGTTTGATCTCTATGATGGATGTATATGTCTTCTATGATGATGTATCATGTATATCATGTGATTATCTTTAGTTTGATGTATCATGGATTAGAATAGGAAGATGTACCATATTCTATGTATGTATATTCTTTTGAGCTTGTCATACCCTGTGACATGTACAGTGGATGATTGAGTATTTGAAATGTAATGTATGAACATTGGACTTATCATTATTATTTCATGTATGATAGATGTTTCTAGATGTAATCCAACGTTAAGGGATCTTTAAGAATGTAATCTGATATGTATGTTATGTTTAATTTCAGATGGACATTGCTATTGCTTCTGTTATTGTGCATAAGTTATGTATGGTATTTACTTTCATGTTAGAAAAAAAAATGCTACTAAACTTAGTGAAATTCTAGGTTAATTCTTTGGATCCCTTAGCAGGGAATTACATGAAATTTTGGTATCAGAGCCTAGTTTCGTGACACTGGGCAATAATGGGTCCATGTTAAGTGTGGACATTTATAATTTACTCTATGAAGCAAGGATTTCCCCTTGTAGAAATTTAATAAACAAATGCATTCCTTCTAAATTGTGACACCGATAATTAAACTAAATTGAGAAAATTCAAGTTTATAAATGGTACTTTCATTTTACATGTTCATAATTATCAGGAAGCATAACACTCATATTCAAATATTTCAACAAAAAATTAAACCTGATGTTATAATCAACTTAGAGAAAACAAAATGTCCCCTATGGTTAACTAAATAGATTGAATAACTCAATACTTAGAAAAATATGGGACTAAAAATAAGAGAGAAAAATATATATTCCCCATGGTATGATACTATATTCTACAGTTAGAAAATATAATGGACTTGAAAAAAAAAAATTACCTCCTAGAGAAAATATGCTCTCTAGAGTTTGTATGGAAAGAAAAAAAAGAAGAAGTTAATTTCCCTTTTCAATAGAGAATCTTAAAGAATCTGTAAGATTCTCTAAATATCTCTTTGAACATAAAGAATAATTAAAAAATAAAATAAAATAAATACATATATAGAATTCTAAAAATATCCTAAATCAACCACCTTGCTTTAATTCATAACTCCCCTCCAATGTATGAGCGCATGCAAGCTTTGAAGGAAGCAAGTCAAACTTAACAATTTACTGAAATTTGAAAGGCATTCAAAAACTTTAACTCTTACCCTCCATTCCCCTTACTTGGTGTTGAAAAAGGCCTCCAAAATCTGCGAGAAAGTATTGCACATGCCCCCATACTGACATGTCAGTTTGTATGAAGGAGCGAATTCAAAGTTGGGCAGGTTTCATTATAATGTTTGTCATAAAAACAATTAAACATTCCTTGTATTTTTTTTATGTTTCCTTTGCCTTCGCGTACTCTAATATGGGATAGATGTTGGTCCATGTGAGATGTATTGGAAGGCACCCATCCTTGGCTTACGTGTGTCAAAACTTATGCGTTGATTTTTGGAGGAGGTTTAAGTTTTAATGAGGAGCAGGTGTACTCGCATTTTCAACTCCTTGGGCTGCATTTTCAGTGGGACAACGCACACCATTTTTGGGTAAGCGCATGACATTAAGGGACGAGCAGTTAGCAGTTTAAAGCATGTGCAAGTGCTTTTAAAGCACTGGGGTTAGGGTGCGGGTGACTTTTGTTTCAAATTTTGTTTGGACAGGGGTCTTTAACCCTCTTGTCGCCCTCCATGCATGTTTGCTAGCCAGATCACTGGCTTTGGGAGATGCACAGCCTTTCCCCATGCGCTTGGAAATGTGCCAAGGCTAGGAAGTGGAATCCCATGTGGGGATAGGGGAGTAGGGGGTGTGGGGTAGTTGGGTAGGGTTAGGTTAGTAAGTTTTAATTATTAGTTAAGTTTATATTTTAGTAATATGATTGTTCTTAAATATTAGTTGATTAGTATTTTTTGTGTGTGTTAATAATAATATTTTTTTAAAAAAAAAAAAAAATTATTAGTAGTTGGGTGTATTATTAGTAAAGTTAGGCTATGTTTTAAGGATTTAATGTTAACTTTGGTGTTAGAATATATTTAGTGTTAGTATGTATTAGTGATTAGATTGAAAATTAGTTTTAGTTAGTAAGGTAGAGAGAGTTGTAATTGGTTGATGTTAAAATTAGTTGTTTTAATTTATTAGATAATGTTAATAATTAAAGATAAGATATGCACTAAAGTAAAAAGGTTAGGATTTGTATGTTAGATGTCAAATTTGTATAGTTAGTTAACTTGTTTTAATTGTTAGTATTATAATAGTAAGTTTTATACTTTGGTGTTAATAGTTCTTTTGTTTAGTATTCCTTTTAAGTAGAGTACATTAATATTTTTTAATAAATTAGTCTATGACTTTAAAATGTAATGTTGTCTTTGTTTATTCAACTATATGAAATGTTTTAAGTATGATTGTTCTAAAATTAGGTTTATAAATTAGATTGTGTTAGGTTAAATGGATAAATAATTATAATTATTTGAAAAGAATAATTATAATTTATTTTTGATTTAGAATATCGAAGTTGTTTTAAGAATTAGAGTCATTATGATGGTACTAGTTATTGTTAGATCTTGCTCTTGGTAGTTAAGTGGAGGATAAAATAGAAAAATGGAAAAATTGGAAATCTTATATTAGTAATCTTTGAAGGGACTTATATTAGTATCCTCACATTTTCACTTTTGAGTGAGATCTAATCAAGCTAAACCCCTTAGTATAACAAACCATAATTGTTGGGTGATGTTGATAGAGATAAATATGTAGTTAGTATGTGGGATCAATCAAAGTTTGAGCAACATGGTCATTAGATCACCATCAAAAATCAATTCAAGATCCTTGCAGTGTTATTGGAAGACCTAATAAATCCCTTTCGTTTAGAAACCTTGGTATGACCACATTATGTCAGTAATTTAAATTTTATGAGTAACTAGCTTTATTTCCTTATTTTTTTCTTATTTTAGATGTTGGTATTCTAATGTTCTTCCCTTTTTGCTAACAATGTGATGTGGGGCTATTTAGCCAATTGTATTAGTGATGGTTCTATTTTGCCTCTTGGTTATGTCTTTACTTCTTGATTAAAATTTTACTATTGTGGCCACTCTTTATTTATTTTATTATTATTATTATTATTATTATTATTATTTTGACTTTTTGCGCTAGATGTTTCATCCTTGATGTTGAATTTAAATTTTGAGGCACTTTCTTGTGAATTATGTTGGCAAAGTGACATATGATGGGCCTACCAAAGGGATTCCTAAAAATTAAGTTGATGTGTAACAATAAGGTATGGGGTTACTAGTGAGATTATTCATGCCCGACCCTCTCCCAAGACTTCGAGTATATGGTCATGGATATTTGTTGACTGTTAAGAGTGATGGAATTGCACCCAAGCACACAACTAGATAAGGTTACGAAACTAACCAAATGGGCTTTTGGATGAAAAGGTGCATGTGTAAGGATGGATGGATTAGTATTATATCAAGAAATAATTATGTTGTGGAGACCCTATAGTAAAAGTGTTTAACCTTAATAGAGAGCCAAGTTGCTTATTATGAAAACCTAGTTGGGGGAGTCTCGTACAGATGTTACCTTGGTGAGTAGGTGTGTAGAATATGGCATATCTATGATATTATTTTATTAGAGACTTAATAAGTATGTTATACTAGTTTTGGAATGTTGTTTATATATGACCGATATGTTTTAAGGAATAATTGACCCTGGAAAATGTAACCACATCAGAATTTCGGATTGAACTTCTCTTTTAAGAATGGTAATCAGACAAATATGTTATCTCCCTATGTATGTATGTTAATTAATAATCATTCTTTTAATAAGAGTAAATCTTGGAATAAGTCTAGATAAGGGCTAGCATAGAATGAACATTTTAGTTGTGCGACTTCCAGGAGGAAGTCAAAGGCTAGTGGGGGAGGATGTAAGGTCTCTCCTCGCATGTACTTATTAGATGTGAATTTATCTGTCATATCTATTGTAGGAGATTTGAACGGATATGGAGTAATGTTGTAGGTTTTAGATGTCCTAATGAAAATTGAGATCAATAGATACATCCATGCTTTAATACTTAAAGATTGGAGAACTACTATGTTATATCGACTATTTAAACATTAATTTGCACTAACAATAATACAAGGTGTTTCACTTAACGATGATTTTATTGATTGTGTTACCTCAATGATTAGGATTTTATGCATTTAGATAGCTCAATATTCACTGTTGGTGATGTTATGATGTTTAGGTATATGCATGCCTAACAATGATTATTCTCGTACTTAATTCGAATTAATGAATAAGTTATATGTCATATGGATTATGTAATTACTGATGATTAAATGTGAGTATAAATTAATTAAATAGTTAATTAATTGAAGCATTATGTTCTGAGTTATGTGATTTTCCTGATAAGTTATATATATATGCACGAGATTTTCTTGAGCTACTAATGTGTGCAATGAGTGTGAAGGATATTATTAGTTGAAGAAACTGACGGAGGAACATAACTAATCTCTATGTGTTAATTTTGGAAACCTTGTTGTTCATAATTCAAATATTTTAACTTTGAGATGTATGTATTTTATTTCTATGTTCAGTGAACGTTAATGTTTGTAACTATGTTCTTTTAGTGTCACTTGACACTCATGAATTATTTGTGCTCTTTAGCATGCTAGTTGGGGTTAGCTGTGTTACCTTTGGACCTAAGTTGGACTAAGTTAGTATCTTTTTTCTAATTGGGTTTTTAATCGAGTTTAGTCGCCCTTAATTTGAATTAGTGCTTAATCTGCATTGTTAGAATTGTTCGTTGGTCCTAATTTTTTCCTAGCTTTTGTTTGGCTCTTAACCTATTCCTAAGGCTTTAAAATCCCAAGGGGTATGGGTATGGGTTGGGGGTCTTTTCCAACCCCTAAGCCCCTTTTATTGACTTTTGAGGCCACTCAAAAAGTCTCTTTTTGCTTTTGTACGAAAATTGACTATGGCTACCATGAGTTTCATTACCCCACCTCCATTTAGTGCTTAACCATAGTGTGGGTTGAGTTAGGAGTTTCTAGAATTGTAAGTGGATCTAAGAAGTTATTGATCCCTTTGGTGGTTGAGCTTGAGGCTTATTTAGAGGCCTTTCTTGGACTAGTTGTGGGGGTTACCCAATCTCTACATTTAGAGAGGAGTCTTGGAAGATTGGAGCAAGGAAGGGGAAAGCTCTACTCAAACTTGTTCATTGCCATTACCTCTTTGTGAAGGTAGGAATTGTCATCTCCCTTGTTCAGATTTCATTCTTGTTTCATGCTTATGCTACCTTGTTTTTGTTTGAATGTTTGTTTGTTTGTGGGTATGTTGGGAAGATTTTAAAACCATGTTATTTTGGATGATTTCTTTTCATGTTTATGTTGAAAATTTGAGATTTTCTTACATGGGTGTTTTGGTATCACTCATCCTTGGATAGAGCAGAAGTGACCAATTTTGGAGAAGGTCTATTTAGTCAAACTCCAACCAGTGTAGAGTCTCTTCTCAAGATGAGAAGAGGAAGAAAGGGTAGGGTGTTATGGGCCCCTTCCTGTCAGCACAAACCTTGTATGATTATGGTATGTTGAAATGGAAGAACGAAAGTTCTTGGTTTATAGCCCCGATTGGGCATCTATTTAGTGTTGTGCTTGACTTCTCCTGGTTGGAAGAATCCACCTTTCCCTAGTGTTGATTCATTGTGAATCATATTGTGAAAACCTTGTATGAATATGCATGTTTGAATTGTTCTTGGTCATGCTTTTGGTCACTTGATCAGATTCTGTTCCCTCCATCATTCTAGAATTGTGTTGCAGAAATTGTTATGAATCCCTTGATGAGGGTCATGAAGAAAATCCATTGAAATTGTTGTAATTTGAGATTGAACTCCTATGTAATTTGTATCTCAAAACCTTGTTGTAATGGCAAAAAAGCTGAGTTTTCTTCTTGGTTCTTTCCCGGCTAAGCCTTTGAATCAAGTTTGCCAATAAAATGGTGTTTGAGTAAATATGCTTGCAATAAGTCTTATAGCTTTGTTTTAAGTTTTGCATATGTAATTTAAAAATCAGATGTGATGGTGTTACCTTACTACACATTTTTATGGTTGGTAATCACATTCGTTTAAATTAGATTTATCAGTTAACATGTTGATATATACTTAGCTATGCAATTTTAAGTTTAAAATATGTTAAGAAAATTTGCATTTGAGTTGTGCTTAATTTTTATAATTATACATGTGCGTGAGGAAGTTAAGTGAATTTATTGAATACTTGTTTATTACATTTAATCTTATTATCACTTTTAAATATTAAAATAAAACTTGTTGGTGTTCTGGGCATGACATTAATCAAGATAGGTGTATTTATTAAATGTATGTAAAAAATGAGCAAATGTGAGTATGAATTCCTACAGCCATTCAATGCAAATTCTCCAAATTCATCCTCTCCTAAAATGAGGAGATGAGGATCTCTTAAATAGACATTCCTGAAATCCATCAATGGTTGAGATCAAATTCAATCAACGGTCAGGATTAAAGTTGAAGTCCAGTCATAAAAGGAGATTCTCAAATTAAAGGGAGTTAACAGATTTAATTTGAGTAGAAAAAGGAGTTAACTGATTTAACTCATTTTTTATCAATAGTGAACTAAAAATTTCCCTTTTTGAATTGAAGTGTAATGCCCCGCCAAGGGATCCAAAGAATTAACCTAGAACTTCACTAAGTTTAGTAGCATTTTTGTTTTTTTTTTCATGAAAGTAAACACCACATATAACTTATGCACAATAACGGAAGCAATAGCAATGTCCATCTAAAATTAAACATAACATACATAACATGTTATATTCTTTAAGATCCCTTAACATTGAATTACATACATAAATCCATCTAGTACAACATCCACATGAAATAATAATGATAAGTCTAATGTTTATACATTACATTTTAAATACTCAATCATCCACTGTACATTGCATAGGGTATGACAAGCTCAAAAGAGTATACATACATAGAATAAGGTACATCTTCCTATTCTAATCCATGATACATCAAAGTAAAGAGACTCATATGATACATCATCATAGAAGACATATACATCCATCATAAAGATCAAACATAATAAAATAAGTGCATGGTTCCTCCCAACCATTAATAGCATTATTAGACCATCATGGATCCTAGCCATCCCTCCGTGTGTAACATTCCAAATCACCAAAGAGATCATCGATACTAACATAGTAGGAATGTCACTCCTAACATATATAGCATCATATGTAGAAAGTAATCTAACATGCAAATAAAAGCATAAGATAATATCATCTAACATATGCTAATCATCAATAAAAAGGATACATATCCATCATCATGAAAGACGCATCAGCTACGATGTCTGAATGAATCTCAAAATGATAAGAGTGGAAAATACACTACCACCCGACCGCATGGTACCTAAGTGGTCCACTCCCACTGTGCTGAGGATATAATCTCAAGTCCCAAATAGGCTATCTAAAATCACATAGCACAAATCTCTATAAGTTCAGGAATCCTAAAAGTATACTAACTCAAAGGTTCCTAACACAAAATTTGACATCTAATCTCCAGAGGCACACAATGACATGTAGGAACCTACTATGCAAGTCAGAAAGTGTCATTGCAATTATCACGTACAAGTTACCCTGGCAGTTAGCTAAACTCCACAGGTCCATACTGATTTCATGTGGCCACTAGTATCCTCTCATACTGACGAGGCATACTACAAAATGCAAGGTTGCAACCATGCATCTCACTACTCCCATCCTAGCTTGTACAAGCACTCAAGGCATGGGTGAGAACAAACTCTTATCTTCTTAGGTTCATTCAATTAGTATTAGGTGTGAATGTTATCACTTATTAATCCAACTTACAATGAGTTACCCTGGCAGCCTCTTAGGGCCCTAGCCCCCATTACAGGCCACTTCCCATCACTACATGCAGATATCCTACCCTAATGCTCATGGAATCATAAATCTCAAAATCACAAAAGATAATCTATAATCAAATCATCAAATATGCATAAAAGCATCAAATCTCCATGAGCTAACATCCATAGAAAATCATGAACACTCTCTATTGGCAACTGAAGTATCACTGATAATCAAAGTATCCAATGGTTCTCACTAACCAAAATATATCTCAATCAAACTGATCGAAGACTTCAAAAATGGTTGAGTCAAACATGTCACATCATGACATCATCAAGAATAAATCTACATTTCAGTCCCATCATGGCAACTAGAAAATAATGAAGGTTAACTGATCGATGACCAAAAATAATGGTTAAGTCAAGTATCTCATACATAAGAATCTCAACAAACAATACATAGAGCATTCCATCACATAACCATGGTTGGGTTTATAAAGATCAAGATTAAAATATCATCATGACATCAGAATCGCATAACTCCCAAGCCTCTGGTAGACGTCCTATAACTGGTCAACACTAGTCAACTCAAAACCCAAAACAACAGCATAAGAATACACAATGTAAACACATGTTTTAGTTTTGCTAAAGTTACATACTTGAATTAAATGTGGAGGTTTCTAGTTTATGTTTTCCAACTTAGATATCATGTGGAGAAATTTCATGTTTTACCTAACCCATGTATTTGTTTGATAGATAAAAGTTTCTCCCCCAAAACCACTAGACTCAATTCTAAGTTATCTAATAGTATTTTTTTTTTAAAATAACATTTCCAATGAAATCAACATATTTCAAAACTTCAATTTATAACACGTTCTAATAATCAACCTTAATTAAACTAAGTTTAATTAAGTTAATTATTAATATCTCTTCATTTTAATAATAATTGATAAATTATTATTCATATTTTTTAAATCATTTATCTTTACAAATTGATCCATCTATACAAATCATTTTAAATAAAATAATTAGTTATAATTAATAATATATATACATACATATATATATATATATATATATATATATATATTTATATATATATATATTTATATATATATATACATACATAAATACATATATTTACATATATATATATACATACATAAATACACACACACACACACACACACACACACACACACACACACACATATATAATAACATATAACAATATTTAATAATGAAAATACTTAATAACATTATATGTAAGATCAAATAAGGAAAATCTTTATACAAAAGTGATATCTCATCGCTATCGCCCGTACCCTGTGCTTGAATGTATTCGACGTAGGTGTCGGGTCTGTACTACCCACGACCGCAGTAAACACCTGCGACTGCTATCGCTGAGCCATATATAGGTCACGATGTTAGTCGTGTCAGCTACGACAATCCCTCCATTAATAACAATAGTGGAAAGGGAGGGAGTATGGGGTATGACCCGCCCCTCCAAATGAACTTTTATATGTATATTTTTTTCAATTGCAATTTCAAGAACGTTTTGAATAAACATTTTTCCACTATCATTCAGTTTTTAAAATAAATAAATATATATATATATATACATATGTATGTATATATATATAAAGGTATATGTATATATATATATGTATGTATATATATATATATATATGAATATATACAAAATTAAAAATATCACAGTACATGAACATATATATATAATTGTATATATATATATATATATGTATATATGTATGTATGTATAAGCAAATTGACAATATATGAATACAAACTTCAATTTTTTGAATTCCTCCATAGACCTCTGATCTCCAAAATTTCCAATAATTAATCTAATGAGTTTGACTATGAATTCCAACCCTAGCCTCATGTTCTTTTCAAATCTATGCATATAAAATTCTCAAATAAATTAATCTACCCATATTGAGAATGCACAGTAAATTATGAAATTTCTCAGAAGACATGTAAGACACGAAGAAGACAGGAAATGCATGATGCAGAAATAGCATAAGTAAAATCACAAGAATCTACAGGGATTCTGATGCTAAATCCCTCTTCCGCAGAAAACTCATAAAGCAAGCTCTCTTCTTTAGAATTTTTGAATCCTCCAATGCTCCAAATTGCACTCCAAACGCTATGTCTAGGCTTCTAAGAATGCCTGAATATAAAGAGCTCTCAGGAAACATTTAGAATGCCTCTAGAAATAGCTAGAAGGTGTCACCAACTAAGCATGGGTCCTTTCCAACCTTTTTGATGAGCCATAGGGTTATAGACACCATGTGCTTAATTGATGCACTAACCTCCGTGTTGTTGACACTTGAGAAATAGAAAAGTGCATTAATTCTTGTGCAAGCTTATAACTCCAAATCACTCTTTATATAATTTCTATTTAAATATTTATAACTTTTATTTTAATTTTTATAACTTTTATTATTATTATTTATTTATTACTTTATTATTATTTTATAATTATTATTAATTTTAATTTTCTATTTTTCTTTATTTAATTCTTTTTCCTCAATTATTCTCATTTAGTTAATTATAATCAAAATATCAAATAACATGATATTTTATATTAATTTTCTCAAATAATTAATTTATTAATTAAATCTATTTATTAAGACTTAATTAATAGAAAATTCACCATAGACCTCCAAGATAAAATATGAAAACCCATCATAGAGCAAATCACTCAAAATTAGTCTAAAGGGTTAAAAATCATGAATTATGTCATCCGACACATTCGGTGGGTAAAATATCCAGATACTTTTTCTACCTCACTAGGACAATTGGCTTAAAGGTTTGAGATTTGGACTTGAGAATTTATCTCCCTTCTCTTATCATTGAGATCGTATAATAGGGTACGCTCATCTTGGCAATTTAGGAAAGTCGATACCCGGTACCTGCAACCTGTAGAAAAAACCATGCATATACATACAATATATAATGCTAAGCTAAACAGACAATGGCAGGAAATGGTGCATCATGTAGATCCCAACTATGCAGGTGACTACGACTCCCTTCCTTAACCACATAAAAAATGCCATACAATAAAAAAACACACACACCATACACATGCAAGTATGGGGTAAGTATCCATAATAAAACACATGAGATAATAAACCATCTAACTAATCATCAACAATAACTGACAACAATATAATGATCATCATGTGTGCATGAAATGTAATATCTAAATGATCTCATCTCATAACCTTTGAATCCATAACATAATGTCTGATAGTGTCAAAACAATACCACTAATCCATCAACATAAAACTAGTCCATCATAGTCTGATAATAATAGCAACAATATGTCTAGAAAAGATGTGAACGAGGGTAGGCACTACATGAAGAGAGATTTTATAAAGATATTTAATTTAATAAAATGAGATATGCTCTCATAATTACGTTTTCTATTTAATTAAATAACTTCATCTAATTAATTAGGAATGGCTTCCTATTTAATTAAATAACTTTGTTTAATTAATTAGAAGTAAGTACTCCATTTAATTAAATAATTTTGTTTAATTAATTAGAAATACCTTTCCCATTTAATTAAATAATTAGATTTAGTTAATCAAGATAGGCGTATTTATTAAATGTATGTAAAAATATGAGCAAATGTGAGTATGAATTCTAGCAACGATTCGATGCAAATTCGTCAAATTCATCCTCTCCTAAAATGAGGAGATGAGGGTATCTTAAATAGACTTTCCTGGAATCCATCAACGGTTGAGATCAAATTCAATCAACGGTCAGGATTAAAGTTGAAGTTCAGTCATAAAGGGAGATTCCCAAATTAAAGGGAGTTAACAGATTTAATTTGAGTAAAATAAGGAGTTAACGGATTTAATTTGAGTAGAAAAAGGAGTTAACTAATTTAACTCATTTTTTTATCAATAGAGAATTGAAAATTTCCCTTTCTGAATTGAAGAGAAATTTTGTTGAGATATTTAATTTAATAAAATAAGATATGCTCTCATAATTACTTTTCCTATCTAATTAAATAATCTTTTAATTAGTTAGAGACACTTTTCTTATTTAATTAAATAACTTCATTTAATTAATTAGGAATGGCTTCCTCTTTAATTAAATAACTTTGTTTAATTAATTAGAAGTAAGTACTCCATTTAATTAAATAATTTTGTTTAATTAATTAGAAATACCTTTCCTATTTAATTAAATAATTACATTTAACTAATCAAGAGAGGTGTATTCATTAAATGTATGTAAAAATATGAGCAAATGTGAGTATGAATTCTAGTAGTGATTTGATGGAAATTCTCCCAATTCATCCTCTCTTAAAATAAGGAGATGAGGGTCTCTTAAATAGACTTTTCTGAAATCCATCAATGGTTGAGATCAAATTCAATCAACGGTCAGAATTAAAGTTGAAGTTTAGTCATAAAGGGAGATTCTCAAATTAAAGGGAGTTACCAAATTTAATTTGAGTAAAATAAGGAGTTAACTAATTTAATTTGAGTAGAAAAAGGAGTTAACTGATTTAACTCATTTTTTATCAATAGTGAACTGAAAATTTCCTTTTTTGAATGGAAGAGAGATTTTGTTGAGATATTTAATTTAATAAAATGAGATATGCTCTCATAATTACTTTTTCTATTTAATTAAATAATCTTTTAATTAATTAGAGACACTTTTCTTATTTAATTAAATGACTTCATTTAATTAATTAGTAATGGCTTCTTATTTAATTAAATAATATTGTTTAATTAATTAGAAGTAAATATTCCATTTAATTAAATAATTTTTTTTAATTAATTAGAAATACTTTTCTCATTTAATTAAATAATTGCATTTAATTAATCAAGATAGGCATATTTATTAAATGTATGTAAACATATGAGCAAATGTGAGTATGAATTCGAGCAACGATTCGATGCAAATTCTCCAAATTCATCCTCTCCTAAAATGAAGAGATGAGAGTCTATTAAATAGACTTTCCTGGAATCTATCAACGGTTGAGATCAAATTCAATCAATGGTCAGGATTAAAGTTGAAGTTCAGTCATAAAGGGAGATTCCCAAACTAAAGGGAGTTAACAGATTTAATTTGAGTAAAATAAGGAGTTAAATGGTTTAATTTAAGTAGAAAAAGGAGTTAACTGATTTAACTCATTTTTTATCAATAGTGAACTCAAAATTTCTCTTTTTGAACTAAAAAGAGATTTTGTTGAGATATTTAATTTAATAAAATGAGATATGCTCTCATAATTACTTTTTCTATTTAATTAAATAATCTTTTAATTAATTAGAGACACTTTTCTTATTTAATTAAATAACTTCATTTAATTAATTAGGAATGGCTTCCTATTTAATTAAATAACTTTGTTTAATTAATTAGAAGTAAGTGCTCCATTTAATTAAATATTTTTTATTAAATAATTAGAAATACCTTTTCCATTTAATTAAATAACTACATTTAATTAAACAAGATAGGTGTATTTATTAAATGTATGTAAAAATATGAGCGGATATGAGTATGAATTCTAACAGTGATTCTATGCAAATTTCCCAAATTCATCCTCTTCTAAAATGAAGAGATAAGGGTCTCTTAATCAGACTTTCCAGGAATCTATCAACGGCCAAGATTAAAGTTGAAGTTCAGTCATAAAGGGAGATTCCAAAACTAAAGGGAGTTAACAGATTTAATTTGAGCAAAATAAGGAGTTAACTAATTTAATTTGAGTAGAAAAAGGAGTTAACTGATTTAACTCATTTTTTTTATCAATAGTGAATTGAAAATTTTCCTTTTTGAACTGAAGAGAGATTTTGTTGAGATATTTAATTTAATAAAATGAGATATGGTCTCTTAATTACTTTTTCTATTTAATTAAATAATCTTTTAATTAATTAGAGACACTTTTCTTATTTAATTAAATAACTTCATTTAATTAATTAGGAATGGCTTCATATTTAATTAAATAACTTTGTTTAATTAATTAGAAGTAAGTACTCCATTTAATTAAATAATTTCATTTAATTAATTAGAAATACCTTTTCCATTTAAATAAATAATTACATTTAATTAATCAAGATAGGCGTATTTATTAAATGTATGTAAAAATATGAGCAAATGTGAGTATCAATTTCAGTAGTGATTCGATACAAATTTTCCAAATTCATCCTCTTCTAAAATGAAGAGATGAGGGTCTCTTAAATAGACTTTCTTGGAATCTATCAACAGTTGAGATCAAATTCAATCAACGGTCAGGATTAAAGTTGAAGTTCAGCCATAAAGGGAGATTCCCAAACTAAAGGGAGTTAATAGATTTAATTTGAGTAAAATAAGAAGTTAACTGATTTAATTTGAGTAGAAAAAGGAGTTAATTGATTTAACTTATTTTTTATCAATAGTGAATTGAAAATTTTCCGTTTTAAACTGAAGAAAGATTTTGTTGAGATATTTAATTTAATAAATTGAGATATGCTCTCATAATTACTTTTTCTATTTAATTAAATAATCTTTTAATTAATTAGAGACACTTTTCTTATTTAATTAAATAACTTCATTTAATTAATTAGAAATGCCTTCCTATTTAATTAAATAACTTTTTTTAATTAATTAGAAGTAAGCACTCCATTTAATTAAATAATTACATTTAATTAATCAAAGTAGGTGTATTTATTAAATGTATGTAAAAATATGAGCAAATGTGAGTATGAATTCCAGTAGCGATTCGATGCAAATTCTTCAAATTCATCTTCTTCTAAAATGAGGAGATGAGGGTCTCTTAAATAGACTTTCTTTGAATCCATCAACGATTGAGATCAAATTCAATCAACAGTCAGGATTAAAGTTGAAGTTCAGTCATCCAAATTAAAGGGAGTTAACAGATTTAATTTGAGTAAAATAAGAAGTTAAGTGATTTAATTTGAGTAGAAAAAGGAGTTAACTAATTTAACTCATTTTTTATTAATAGTGAACTGAAAATTTCCCTTTTTGAACTGAAGAGAGATTTTTTTGAGATATTTAATTTAATAAAATGAGATATGCTCTCATAATTACTTTTTCTATTTAATTAAATAATCTTTTAATTAATTAAAGACACTTTTCTTATTTAATTAAATAACTTCATTTAATTAATTAGGAATGGCTTCTTATTTAATTAAATAACATTGTTTAATTAATTAGAAGTAAGTACTCCATTTAATTAAATAATTTCATTTAATTAATTAGAAATACCTTTCCCATTTAATGAAATAATTACATTTAATTAATTAAGATAGGCATATTTATTAAATTTATATAAAAATAGGAGCAAATGTGAGTATGAATTCTAGCAACAATTCGATGCAAATTCTCCAAATTCATCCTCTTCTAAAATGAAGAGATGAGGGTCTCTTAAATAGACTTTCCTGGAATCCATCAAAAATTGAGATCAAATTCAATCAACAGTCAGGATTAAAGTTGAAGTTCAGTCATAAAGGGAGATTCCCAAACTAAAGGGAGTTAACAGATTTAATTTGAGTAAAATATGGAGTTAACTGATATAATTTGAGTAGAAAAAGGAGTTAACTAATTTAACTTATTTTTTATCAATAGTGAATTGAAAAATTCCCTTTTTGTACTGAAGAGAGATTTTTTTGAGATATTTAATTTAATAAAATGAGATATGCTCTCATAATTACTTTTTCTATTTAATTAAATAATCTTTTAATTAATTAGAGACACTTTTCATATTTAATTAAATAACTTCGTTTAATTAATTAGATATGGCTTCCTATTTAATTAAATAACTTTGTTTAATTACTCCATTTAATTAAATAATTTCATTTATTTAATTATAAATACTTTTGAATATGGTGATGGTGACCGCTATGAGTTTTGCAAGCATGAGGGCCTATGTGCCCTAGGCACAGTGTGGACGTCCGTTGATGGTGGTGTTCAAATAGCATTTTGGCTACAGGGGCAAACTGTGCAGGCGGTGCCATTTTGGATTGAAGGGTGGGTTTTATTGCTCGGGCGGTGATGAGGCTGGCAGGGGTGGGCCTACTTCCATTGCCTCCTTATTTTGGGGCAGCCAGTGTGGAGCATACAGCTAGGGGTGGGCTTTTTGGCTTCTTTTATTGATTGGGGTTTGGATTTTGGTCCTTGCTCATGGGGCAATTCGAGGTCCCATATCAGATTTTCTCTGAGGATTTGGTGATGGCTGAGTCCTCTCCTTTTTTGTGGGGAGGGCCTGAAGGTAAGGGTTTCAATACTTTGTCTGGGATGCATGCATCATCATCAAAAGATTCTATTTGTATCAAGAAGAAGAATGAATGTTTGGAGCACTCTGATGATCGACCAGTGTTAATCAATCAATCAAAAGAGATTTTAGAGGATGTGGAGTATTGGGGCAAGCATGCACTCATTTGTAAGTTTTTGGGTCTCTGGCTCTCCCTTCCTATGCTGGAATCATGGGTGCATCAGATATGGAACTCAGAAGGGGATATAGAAATTCTTCTAGTGGCCAACAACTATTTTTTGGTCATTTTTTCAAGTATGTCAGACAGGAACAAGGTCTTTGAGGGGGGCCCATATTTCTTTAACCAGGTTAGGCTTTTCCTCAAACCCTGGCACATTGGATTTAACTCCGTTGAGGAGATACTGTCTCGGGTCCTTGTGTGGGTTAGGCTTCCTCGATTGCCTCTGGAATTTTGGAGAGGGGACATCCTTCATTTGATATTGCTTCTGCTGGGGAAGTTGGTTGGGTCGGCCACACTAACCCAAGACTGAAAAGTAATTTCATATGCTCAAATTTGTGTGGAAGTGGATCTGACTAATCTGCTTCCTGACTCTATGGAAATCTGTATGGGCACTTCTTCATGGGTTTAGTAGTTGGACTATGAGACTTTACCCTTTAGATGTAGGATTTGTCATGAGTATGGGCACCTATAGTGCAAATACTCCAGGTATAAATCTTCTCGGTCAGCTACGCCCATTGTTTCATCTCCTAAGGAAGACAAGGGTAAGGCCCAGATGCCAAATGGTCCCTCTGCAGATAAGGAAGGTTTTATCCTAGTTAAGCCATGTAATAAAGGAAAGGGGCAAAAGAGAGCTTGGATAGATAGACAAAATGATGGTACTTTTAACAGGTTTAATGTTCTAGAGAATTTGATTCAAGAGGAAGGAATCCCAATGGAGTTACCTCTGGGTGATGGGTCCTTGTCTACTCCCCAACTCTAGGATGATGGGGTTCTGATGCAGGTTGCTGAGAAAGAACAAGGCTAGCCAGTTGGATTAGATGGAGTGGTTCAGCAGATTAGTTGTGATATTCCAGGAGGGTCGCATCCTGGTGAAGCTCCAGGTATTGCAGGTGCAAATCTTCCCAGCAAGAAAGGGGTGTTTGATAATACAAAAGGCACTAAAACTGCTTCCACTTTAGGTTTACAACAGAAGCCTTTTAAAAAGGGGACCACAAAGAAGTCTGCTAAGAGTGGAAGGAAGACAGATCAGGAGAAGTTCAAGATGATGGGCGAGACTTTGGTTGAGGCAGGGTTAGTGATGCCCATTGACTCTCATTTCTCTCAGTCCTCTAAATGATTATTCTATCTTGGAATGTGAGGGGGTTGAGCAGCATCCCTAGAGAAAACGTTGTTCGTAGATTGATGGAGTCTCATTCTCCAGATGTTTTGTTCATTCAGGAAACTAAGCTTTCAGTTGATGAATTGAATAACTATGGACCAAATATTTGGCCCCATGGTTGCTGGTAGGGAGTAAGTGCTCATGGGAACTCAGGGGGCCTTGCTTGTCTTTGGAATCCTATGAAGGTGACTCCTTTGTGGTGGATTGCGAGCAGGTTTTCTATCTCCTTCCTGGCTTCTCATTTTGAGACAGGTGAAAGGTGCTTATTTTCTAATATTTATGCTCCTAGTGACTTGGTTGGTAAATCTCATATGTGGTCTCATATTATGTCTATCTATTCTCTGGACCCCTTTCTTCCATGGATTGTGGCTGGAGATTTTAATGCTGTTATGAGTCTAGAGGAGAAGAGGGGCGGAAATTCTCATTTGGGTCCTTCTTCTAAAATGCTTAGCGATAATATTGGTTCTTTGAATCTTATTGACGTTAAACCTAACTCTGGTATATTCACCTAGAACAACAGAAGGAATGGGACAGAGGCTATCTCTGAAAGGCTCAATAGATTCCTAGTATCCTGCTATTGGATGCATAATAGATGGATTACCAGTTCAGAAATTCTTGATTGGAGAGGCTCTGATCACTGACCTATTAGGCTCTTTGTCACCCCTTTCAAGACCTCCAAGAATCCCTCTTTCAAGTTTCAGCTGATGTGGTTGAGGGATCATTCCCTACAGGAGCTTATGATTTCCTGGTGGTATGAGGGTAAGCCTTCACATGGAACTTCTATGTACACCTTCAAGAAGAGACTTCAACATGTTAAGTTTAGGTTGAAGAAGTGGAACAAACAGTGTTTTGGAAACCTACAAGAGCAGTTGAGTGATGCTCGAACTAGGTTGAATAATGTCACTCGCCAGATCAAGGACCTAGGCATGACTCAAGATTTGATGTCTCAAGAATCCTTAGCTCTGAAGGAAGTTGAAGAATGGGAGCTTCGAGAGGAAATATTTTGGAAACAAAAGTCTCAGGTAGACTGGTTTTAGGAGGGAGATAGAAACACTACTTTCTTCCACAACACTGTCAAGGCCCATAGGTTTGGGAATTCTATCACTTCTCTAGTCTCTGCTTCTGGTGATCAGCTATGTTCCAAGGAGGAAATTGCTTTAGAGGCCATTAGATACTTTTCTCAACTCTTCTCTAGGGAAGATCCTGCTTCCTTGGAAGAGACTAGGTCTATTTTAGACTGCATTCCTCATCTTGTTTCTAGTAGTATGAACAGAGATCTTTTAAAACCTATTATGATTGAGGAATTGGAGAAAGTGGTTTTTGTTATGCCAAAAGGTAAAGCCTCGGGCCAAGATGGGTTTCCCATTGAATTTTTCTAGGAGTTTTGGGAGATTACTAAATTTGATCTTCTAGATGTGGTCCAGGAGTCATATCAAAATAAAAAAATGTTCAAGTCTATGAATGCTACTTTTCTGGCTCTCATTCCCAAGATTGATGGTGCTAATAGGTTGGACCAGTTCAGACCCATTGCTCTATGTAATGTCACGTACAAAATCATCACAAAATTAATTTCTGAAAGGCTCAAGCCTTTCCTTACCACTCTGATTTCTAAGGAACAGGGAGGTTTTGTCAATGGGAGATAGATTCTTGATGGGGTGGTGATTGCTACAGAAGCTATTCATTCTATGGCCTCATCCAAGGAAAAGGCTATGTTTATTAAGCTGGACTTAGCTAAAGCGTATGATTGAGTTAGTTGGGACTTTCTGTGTCGTGTGCTTCTAGCTTTTGGATTTACTACAGAATGGGTGGATTGGGTTCTCAACTATGTGTCTTCCCCATCCTTTTCAGTTCTTATCAATGGAGAACCTACTGACCTTTTCTTTGCTTCTCGAGGACTTCGACAGGGGGATCCTATCTCTCCTTATCTATTTATTATTATGGCAGAGGGCTTAGGTAGATTTATAAAATCTCAAGCATAGCTGGGACTTATTCAAGGGTGGAAGTGGGGTAATGATATTCCTTCATACACGCACCTCCAATTTGTGGATGATACTAGCCTGATGGGCTTGGCTACTGCCAATGAGGCAAGGAACTTTAGAAAGATTTTGGATATTTATTTAAAATCTTCTGGATAGAAAATTAATGAAGAGAAATCTTCTATTTACTTCTTTAATACTCCTCAGTTGATTCAGCTCAGGATTGCTGGAATTCTCAGGTTTCAAGTTGGATCCCTCCCTTTGATCTATCTCAGAGTACCTTTAGCTTTGGGGGCTCAACGGAAAGAGTATTAGCAAGGTCTTGTTGAAAAATTTCATAGTAGAGTGAGGAATTGGACACATAGGTGGCTCTCATCATCTGGGAGGGTTACCCTACTCAAGACTGTGATTCAGGCCCTCCCTATTTACAGGTGCTTAGTGCAAACCCCTCTCGTGGGAGTTATGAAAGATTTTGATGCTTTGTCACGACAATTCCTTTGGTCAAGCAACCTTCAATCTTCTAAATGGAGCTTAGTCAACTGGGACACTATTTTCTTGCCTAAGTTTGCTGGGGGTCTGGGCCTTAAATGTATGGCTCTCGGTGTCAAAGCTCTTGCTGCAAAGTTATACTGGAGATGGTGCAAGAATCAAGACCGGGATTGGGCCAAGATTCTGACCCATAAGTATTTTCCAGGAGTGGAGGTTCAGGATATTCCCAGACTTGAGCTTGATGGTAAGGGGTCCTTTATTTGGGACACCCTTAAAAGGGGTGCTCCTTTAATTAAGGATGGTCTTTTCTAGATCTGTAATGAGGGGTCAAGTGTGTTATTTTGGCAGGATTCTTAGGATGGCCACCCTCCTATTCTCTCCAATTTTTCCCACCTTCGGCCTCTGTATCAAGTTTTTTCTTCTGCAATTTGGACCACAGTTGCTCACTTCAAGGCTTTCTAGAGGTGTGGTTTGATGGAGGTGGTTAGCTGGAAGGATCCACAGCTTTGGCCCACAGGGGGCTCCCTAGAGAATCGGGCTGAACTGGCACATATTCTCTTCTCTAGGATTTGTAGCTCTTCTAAAGACAAAGAAATCTTGGCGTGAGGACATTGCCCAAAAGGTAAGTTTAGCATGGCCTAGGGATATGCTTAGTTGGATAGGTAATGTAATGTTATTCAAGAGGTTCCCTAGTGGAGGTAGGTCTAGAATAAATTTTCTTGGCCGAAATGTAATTTTTTTCTTTGGTTGGTTGCACAAAATAAGTGTCTTACTTGGGATAATCTCCAACGAAGAGGATTTCAGGGACCCTCTTACTGTCCCCTATGCTTGTTGGATGGGAAAGATGCTTCTCATGTGTTTTTCTTATGTCCTCTCTCTAGGGAGATCTGGCATAAGTGGTGGGAGGCATGGTGCCATAGATGTATTCATGTTGTATCTCTTATTGAATTTTGGCCTAGCCTTGGCAGACCTCCTACGAAAACTTGATTCCTTCAAGTGGCCTGGGCTATTGGACCTTCTTTCATTCTGTGGAATCTTTGGTTGGAGCGTAACCCTTAGATTTTCTATAATTCCAGCTTGGGAGCCACTCAACTATGGCAGTTGATCCTATCCAGGCTTCAAGAGACTATCTTTGCTAAATGTGATACGTCAGAGCCGGTGGATCCTAGGGATTCTTGTATTATAAAAATTTTAGCATTAGTGGATAAAGGATTTGAAATTAGTAGCAATAAGAGATATCAACCACGAAAGAGGAAGGTCTATAGAGTGGGGAGATGGAGCCCTCCTCCCGTGATAGTCCTAAAGACTAACACTGATGGCTCCTCCCGTGGGAACCCTGGATAGGCTGGAGTGGGGGGGATTGGGAGAGATGCAGATGGTAATTTTATTTTCATATTCTCTATACACAAAGGAGTTCATTCCAATAATGTGATTTAGGCTTTGGCCATTAAAGTGGCTATGGAGCAAGCTTGCTCTCTTGGATGGAGGAGAATGGTGTGTGAGTCTGACTCTCAAACAGTTGTGGATATGATTAATAACCGGAGAGTGGATGAATCTTGCGGGAAAATTGCATTTATTGTTAGAGAGATTCTCCACTTGAGTAGCTTTGTGGATGGGATCCTTTTTTGTCATATTCCTAGGGAATGGAATGGAGTGGCTGATGTTTTGGCAAAATGGGCATCAGAGAAGGGTGCTGGTTCAGATATTTCTGATAGAGATGATCTTCCTGCTGATCTTAGTGGGATCTTCAAGCAATTAGTGGATAGGGATAGATCGTAACTGTGTTGGGTGGTGATTTGGTTGTTGGGCCTGAGGCCTCCTGTAATCTAGATTTAATTGAATAAATTTTTACCAAATTAGAAATACTTTTCTCATTTAATTAAATAATTACATTTAATTAACCAAGATAGGCGTATTTATTAAATGTATGTAAAAATATGAGCAAATGTGAGTATGAATTCTAGCAGCGATTTGATGCAAATTCTCCAAATTCACCCTCTCCTAAAATGAAGAGATGAAGGTCTCTTAAATAGACTTTCCTGGAATCCATCAACAGTTGAGATCAAATTCAATCAACGGTCAGGATTAAAGTTGAAGTTTAGTCATAAAGGGAGATTCTCAAATTAAAGAGAGTTAACAGATTTAATTTGAGTAAAATAAAGAGTTAACTAATTTAATTTGAGTAGAAAAAGGAGTTAACTAATTTAACTCATTTTTTATCAATAGTGAACTGAAAATTTCCCTTTTTGAACTGAAGAGAGATTTTGTTGAGATATTTAATTTAATAAAATGAGATATGCTCTCATAATTACTTTTTCTATTTAATTAAATAATCTTTTAATTAAATAGAGACACTTTTCTTATTTAATTAAATAACTTCATTTCATTAATTAGGAATGGCTTCCTATTTAATTGAAAAACTTTATTTAATTAATTAGAAGTAGGTACTCCATTTAATTGAATAATTTTATTTAATTAATTAGAAATACCATTCCCATTTAATTAAATAATAACATTTAATTGATCAAGATAGGCATATTTATTAAATGTATGTAAAAATATGAGCAAATGTGAGTATGAATTCCAGCAGCGATTTGATGCAAATGGTCTCTTAAATACTCTTTTTTGGAAACAATCAACGGTTGCGATCAAATTCAATCAACGGTCAGGATTAAAGCTGAAGTTCAGTCATAAAGGGAGATTCCCAAATTAAAAAGAGTTAACATATTTAATTTGAGTAAAATAAGGAGTTAACTGATTTAAGTTGAGTAGAAAAATGAGTTAACTGATTTAACTCATTTTTTATCAATAGTGAACTAAATATTTCTTTTTTTGAACTAAAGAGAGATTTTGTTGAGATATTTAATTTAATAAAATGAGATATGCTCTCATAATTACTTTTTCCATTTAATTAAATAATCTTTTAATTAATTAGAGACACTTTTCTTATTTAATTAAATAACTTCATTTAATTAATTAGGAATGGCTTCCTATTTAATTAAATTACTTTGTTTAATTAATTAGAAGTAAGTACTCCATTTAATTAAATAATTTTGTTTAATTAATTAGAAATACCTTTCCCAATTAATTAAATAATTACATTTAATTAATCAAGATAGGCGTATTTATTAAATGTATGTAAAAATATGAGCAAATGTGAGTATGGATTCCAGCAGCAATTCGATGCAAATTCTCCAAATTCATCCTCTCCTAAAATGAGGAGATGAAGGTCTCTTAATTAGACTTTCCTGGAATCCATCAACGATTGAGATCAAATTCAATCAATGGTCAGGATTAAAGTTGAAGTTTAGTCATAAAGGAAGATTCCCAAATTAAAGGGAGTTAAGAGATTAAATTTGAGTAAAATATGGAGTTAACTGATTTAATTTGAGTAGAAAAAGGAGTTAACTGATTTAACTCATTTTTTATCAATAGCGAACTAAAAATTTCCCTTTTTGAACTGAAGAGAGATTTTGTTGAGATATTTAATTTAATAAAATGAGATATGCTCTCATAATTCCTTTTTCTATTTAATTATGTAATCTTTTAATTAATTAGAGACACTTTTTTTATTTAATTAAATAACTTTATTTAATTAATTAGGAATGGCTTCCTATTTAATTAAATAACTTTGTTTAATTAGTTAGAAGTAAGTACTCCATTTAATTAAATAATTACATTTAACTAATCAAGATAGGCGTATTTACTAAATATATGTAAAAATATGAGCAAATGTGAGTATGAATTCCAGCAGCAATTCGATGCAAATTCATCCTCTCCTAAAATGAGGAGATGAGGGTCTCTTAAATAGACTTTTCTAGAATCCATCAACGGTTGAGATCAAATTCAATCAATCGTCAGGATTAAAGTTGAAGTTCAGTCATAAAGAGAGATTCTCAAATTAATGGGAGTTAACAGATTTAATTTGAGTCAAATAAGGAGTTAACTGATTTAATTTGAGTGGAAAAAGGAGTTAACTGATTTTACTCATTTTTTATCAATAGTGAACTGAAAATTTACTTTTTCAACTAAAGAGAGATTTTGTTGAGATATTTAATTTAATAAAATGAGATATGCTCTCATAATTACTTTTTCTATTTAATTAAATATCTTAGTTTAATTAATTAGAAGTAAGTACTCTATTTAATTAAATAATTTTGTTCAATTAATTAGCAATACTTTTCCCATTTAATTAAATAATTACATTTAATTAATCAAGATAGGTGTATTTTTTAAATGTATGCAAAAATATGAGCAAATCTGAGTATGAATTTCAGTAGCGATTCGATGCAAATTCTCCAAATTCATCCTCTCCTAAAAAGAAAAGATGAGGGTCTCTTAAATAGACTTTCTTGGAATCCATCAACGGTTGAGATCAAATTCAATCAACGGTCAGTATTAAAGTTGAAGTTCAGTCATAAAGGGAGATTCCCAAATTAAAAGAAGTTAATAGATTTAATTTGAGTAAAATAAGGTGTTAACTGATTTAATTTGAGTACAAAAAAGAGTTAACTGATTTAATTCATGTTTTATCTATAGTGAACTGAAATTTTTCATTTTTGAACTGAAGAGAGATTTTGTTGAGATATTTAATTTAATAAAATGAGATATGCTCTCATAATTACATTTTTTATTAAATTAAATAATCTTTTAATTAATTAGAGACACTTTTCTTATTTATTTGAATAACTTCATTTAATTAATTAGGAATGGCTTCCTATTTAATTAAATAACTTTGTTTAATTAATTAGAAGTAAGTACTCCATTTAATTAAATAATTTCGTTTAATTAATTAGAAATACCTTTTCCATTTAATTAATTAATTATATTTAATTAATCAAGATTGGCATATTTATTAAATGTATGTAAAAATATGAGCAAATGTGAGTATGAATTCTAGCAGCGATTCGATGCAAATTCTCCGTATTCATTCTCTACTAAAATGAAGAGATGAGGGTCTCTTAAATAGACATTCCTGAAATCCATCAACGGTTGAGATCAAATTCAATCAACGGTCAGGATTAAAGTTGGAATTCAGTCATAAAGGAAGATTTCAAAATTAAAGGGAGTTAACATATTTAATTTGAGTAAAATAAGGAGTTAACTAATTTAATTTGAGTAGAAAAAGGATTTATTTGATTTAACTCATTTTTTATCAATAGTGAACTGAAAATTTTCCTTTTTGAACCAGAGAGAAATTTTGTGGCGATATTTAATTTAATAAAATGTGATATGCTCTCATAATTACTTTTTCTATTTAATTAAATAATCTTTTAATTAATTAGAGACACTTTTCTTATTTAATTAAATAACTTAATTTAATTAATTAGGAATGACTTCATATTTAATTAAATAACTTTGTTTAATTAATTAGAAGTAAGTACTCCATTTAATTAAATAATTTTTTTTAATTAATTAAAAATACCTTTCTCATTTAGTTAATCAAGATAGGCATATTTATTAAATGCATGTAAAAATATGAGCAAATGTGAGTATGAATTCCAGTAGTGATTCAATGCAAATTCTCCAACTTTACCCTCTCCTAAAATGAAGAGATGAGGGTCTCTTAAATAGATTTTCTTGGAATCCATCAACGGTTGAGATCAAATTCAATCAACGGTCAGGATTAAAGTTAAAGTTTAGTCATAAAGGGAGATTCTCAAACTAAAGGGAGTTAATAGATTTAATTTGAGTAAAATAAGATGTTAACTGATTTAATTTGAGTAGAAAAAGGAGTTAACTGATTTAACTCATTTTTTATCAATAGTGAACTGAAAATTTCCCTTTTTGAACTGAAGAGAGATTTTGTTGAGATATTTAATTTAATAAAATGACATATGCTCTCATAATAACTCTTTCTATTTAATTAAATAATCTTTTATTTAATTAGAGACACTTTTCTTATTTAATTCTTCATTTAATTAATTAGGCATGACTTTCTATTTAATTAAATAACTTTATTTAATTCATTATAAGTAACTACTCTATTTAATTAAATAAATTTGTTTAATTAATAAGAAATAACTTTTTCATTTAATTAAATAATTACATTTAATTAATTAAGATAGGTGTATTTATTAAATGTATCTAAAAATATGAGCAAATGTGAGTATGAATTTCAGTTGCGATTCAATGCAAATTCTTCAAATTCATCCTCTACTAAAATGAAGAGTTGAGGGTCTCTTAAATAGACTTTCCTGGAATTGATCAACGGTTGAGATAAAATTCAATCAACGGTCAGGATTAAAGTTGAAGTTCAGTCATAAAGGGAGATTCTCAAATTAAAAGGAGTTAACAGATTTAATTTGAGTAAAATAAAGAGTTAGCTAATTTAATTTGAGAGGAAAAAGGAGTTCATTGATTTAACTTATTTTCTATCAATAGTGAACTGAAAATTTCCCTTTTTGAACGAAAAAGAGATTTTGTTGAGATATTTAATTTAATAAAATGAGATATGCTCTCATAATTACTTTTTCTATTTAATTAAATAATCTTTTAATTAATTAGAGACACTTTTCTTATTTAATTAAATAACTTCATTTTAATTAATTAGGAATGGCTTCCTATTTTATTAAATAATTTTGTTTAATTAGTTAGAAGTAAGTACTCCACTGAATTAAATAATTTTGTTTAATTAATTACAAATACCTTTCCCATTTAATTAAATAATTACATTTAATTAATCAATATAGCCATACTTATCAAATGTATGTAAAAATAAGAGCAAATGTGAGCATGAATTCCAGCAACAATTTGATGCAAATTTTCCAAATTCATGCTCTCCTAAAATGAAGAGATGAGGGTCTCTTAAATAGACTTTCCTAGAATCCATCAACGGTTGAGATCAAATTCAATCAAAGGTCAGGATTAAAGTTGTTGTTCAGTCATAAAGGGAGATTCCTAAATTAAAGGGAGTTAACAAATTTAATTTGAGTAAAACAAGGAGTTAACTAATTTAATTTGATTAGAAAAAGGAGTTAACTGATTTAACTCATTTTTTATCAATAGCGAACTGAAAATTTCTCTTTTTGAACTAAAGAGAGATTTTGTTGAGATATTTAATTTAATAAAATGATATATGCTCTCATAATTAAAGTTGAAGTTCAGTCATAAAGGGAGATTCCCAAATTAAAAATAGTTAACAGATTTAATTTGAGTAAAATAAGGAGTTAACTGATTTAATTTGAGTAGAAAAAGAAGTTAACTAATTTAGCTCATTTTTTATCAATAGTGAACTGAAAATTTCCCTTTTTGAACTGAAGAGAGATTTTGTTGAGATATTTAGTTTAATAAAATGAGATATGCTCTCATAATTATTTTTTCTATTTAATTAAATAATCTTTTAATTAATTAGAGACACTTTTCTTATTTAATTAAATAACTTCATTTAATTAATTAGGAATGGCTTCATATTTAATTAAATAACTTTGTTTAATTAATTAGAAATAAGTAGTCCATTTAATTAAATAATTTCTTTTAATTAATTAGAAATACCTTTCTCATTTAATTAATTAATTAAATTTAATTAATCAAGATAGGCGTATTTATTAAATGTATCTAAAAATATGAACAAATGTGAGTATGAATTCCAGCAATGATTCGATGCATATTCTCCAAATTCATCCTCTCCTAAAATGAAGAGATGAGGGTCTCTTAAATAGACTTTCCTGTAATCCATCAACGATTCAGATCAAATTCAATCAACGGTAAGGATTAAAGTTGAAGTTCAGTCATAAAGGGAGATTCACAAATTAAAGGGAGTTAACAAATTTAATTTGAGTAAAATAAGGAATTAACTGATTTAATTTGAGTAAAAAAAGGAGTTAACTGATTTAACTCATTTTTGATCAATAGTAAACTGAAAATTTCCCTTTTTGAACTGAATAGAGATTTTGTCAAGATATTTAGTTTAATAAAATGAGATATTCTCTCATAATTACTTTTTCTATTTAATTAAATAATCTTTTAATTGATTAGAGACACTTTTCTTATTTAATTAAATAATTTCATTTAATTAATTAGGAATGGCTTCCTATTTAATTAAATAACTTTATTTAATTAATTAGAAGTAAGTACTCCATTTAATTAAATAATTTTATTTAATTAACTAGAAATACCTTTTTCATTTAATTAAATAATTATATTTAATTAATCAAGATAGACGTATTTATTAAATGTATGTCAAAATATGAGCAAATGTGAGTATGAATTCCAGCATTGATTCAATGCAAATTCTCCAAACTCATCCTCTCCTAAAATGAAGAGATGAGGGTCTCTTAAATAGACTTTCCTGGAATCCATCAACGGTTGAGATCAAATTCAATCAACGGTCAAGATTGAAGTTGAAGTTCAGTCATAAAGGGAGAATCTCAAATTAAAAGGAGTTAACAGATTTAATTTGAGTAAAATAAGGAGTTAATTGATTTAATTTGATTAGAAAAAAGAGTTAACTCATTGAACTCATTTTTTATGAATAGTGAATTGAAAATTTCTCTTTTTGAACCGAGGAGAGATTTTGTTGAGCTATTTAATTTAATAAAATGAGATATGCTCTCATAATTACTTTTTCTATTTAATTAAATAATCTTTTAATTAGTTGGAGACACTTTTCTTATTTAATTAAATAACTTCATTTAATTAATTAGGAATGGCTTCCTATTTAATTAAATAATTTTGTTTAATTAATTAGAAGTAAGTACTCCATTTATTTAAATAATTTCATTTAATTAATTAGAAATACCTTTCCCATTTAATTAAATAATTACATTTAATTAATCAAGATAGGCGTATTTATTAAATGTATGTAAAAATATGAGCAAATGTGATTATGAATTCCAGTAGAGATTCGATGCAAATTCTGCAAATTCATCCTCTCTTAAACTGAAGAGATGAGGGTCTCTTAAGTAGACTTTCTTAGAATCTATCAACAGTTGAGATCAAATTCAATCAATGGTCAGGATTAAAGTTGAAGTTCAGTCATAAAGTGAGATTTCCAAATTAAAGGGAGTTAACATATTTAATTTGAGTAAAATAAGGAGTTAGCTGATTTAATGTGAGGCCTCGCCCCTACCCTTCATAGCCCTAGTTACTACTTTATCATTTTGGTACTCACGAGTTGAGAGGTCAGGACATTATCAGATACTCGAACATATCATATTGGTTCATGTTGTGTGATGTTATTTTCAAATATTTGATGTCTATCATTTAATGTTTTATGTTTATATATGTAGATGAATTAAGTAGAACATAGGATTAACACTTAGATTAAGAGATTTTAATGGTTGAGAATTGAGAGAAAACCTGACTGATTTATAGATGTATGTTTTAATTTATGTGAATTTTTGATACGTATACATATATGTACGTGTGATTTTATAGGACTACTGATGTGTGCAATGAGTGTGCAGATATTTTAGCTGAGAAACCCTACAAAAGAACAAAACTGATCTCTATGTGTTAATTTTGGAAACCTTGTTGTTCGTAATTCAAGTATTGTATTGTGAGATATATGTATATATCTCTCTGTGTTCAGTAAATGTTAATGTTTGTAATTATGTTCTTTTAGTGTCGCTTGACACTCATAAATTGGTTATGTTCTTTAGTATGATGATTAGGGTTAGTTGTGTAACCTTTGGACCCAAGTTGGTTAAGTTAGTGTCAATTTTCTAATTGAGTTCTTAATCGAGTTTAGTCACCCTTAATCCAAATTAGTGCTTAATCTGCTTTGTTAGAGTTGATAGTTGGTCCTAATTATTTCCTCTTTGTTTGGCTCTAAACCTATTCTTAAGGCTTCAAAACATGAAATAATTATACCCAAGGGGTATGGGTATGGGTTGGGGGTCTTTTCCAACCCCTAAGCCCCTTTTTTTGACTTTGGAGATTACTCAAAAAGTCTCATTTTACTTTTGTGCGAAAATTGCAAGTGGCTATCTTGAGTTACCTCACCTCACCTCCAGTTAGTGTTTAACCATGGTGTGGGTTGAGTTAGGAGCTTCTAGATTTGTAGGTGGGTGGGTGTAGTTATTGATCCTTTTGAGGTGGTTGAGTTTGAGGCTTATTTAGAGGCCTTTCTTGGACTAGTTGAGGTTGTTACCCAATCTCTACATTTAGAGAGGAGTTTGAATATTGAAGCAAGGACAGGGAAACTCTACTCAAACTTGTTCATTTCCATTACCTCTTGTAAAGGTAGGAAATTTTCATCTCCCTTATTTAGTTTCCATGTTTGTTTCATGTTTATGCTACCTTGTTGTTGTTTCAATGTTTGTATGTTTGTGCGTATGTTGGGAAGCTTTGAAAACTATGTTATTTTTTTTGGATGATTTCCTTTCATGTTTATGTTTGCAACTTTGAGATTTTTCTTGCATGGGTGTTTTGGTATTACTCACCCTTGGAGAGGGCAGAAGTGACCAATTTTGGGAAAGGTCTGTTTAGTCAGACTCCAACCAGTGTAGAGTCTCTTCTTAGGATGAAAAGAGGGAGAAAGGGTTGGGTGTTATGGGCCCCTACCTGTCAGCACAAACCTTGTATGATTATGGTATGTTGAAATGGAAGAATGGAAGTTCTTGGTATATAGCCCCGATTGGGCATCTGTTTGGTGTTGTGCTTGACTTGTCTTGGTTGGAAGAATCCACCTTTCCCTAGTGTTGATTCATTGTGGATCATATAGTGATAACCTTGTGTGAGTATGCATGGTTGAATTGTTCTTGGTCATGCTTGTTGTCACCTGATTAGAATTCTTTTCCATCCTCAGTTTTAGAAATGTGTTTCAGAAAGTGTTATGAATCCCTTGATGAGGGTCATGAAAAAAATTCAATTATATTGTTGAAATCTGGGGTTGATATCCTATGTAAATTGCTATTTCAAACTTTGTTGGATTGGCAACAAAGTCGAGTTTTCTTTCTGATTCTTTCCCGACTGAGCCCTTGAATCAGGTTTGCCAATAAAATTTGTGTTTGAGTATAATTGCTTGTCATGTGATTTAATTGTAAATTTTAATTTGGATGGATGCACATCAAAGTAGGATGGAAATGGTGTTGAATTAATTAGGAAAATTTCAAGTTTACTTCTATGTTGGAAACAAAAATTATATCATGGATGTAAATTTCGTTTGATTGAGCAAATTTTTTGAAGTTCTTCTTATATGTTAAATATGAAAAAAACTATGTTGAGGAAAGAAGAATAATTATGGTTTATAGTTCAATTCAATTTGGTTGAGAAGTCAATTAAATCTTGTATTATGGTGTCTCAAACTATTAAATCCTTTCAAAAGTATACCCCTTATAAAAAAAATACATTGCTTGTAAATCCATACTTAGAAAAATAAGACAAAAAAAAAAGTTCCAAGAGAGAAAAAACTCTCTACTTTTTGTATGGAACCAAATTTAATTCTCTCATTTGGTAACAGAGAATCTTTAAAAGATTCCCCTTTTTATCCTTGTTGTATAACATAAATAAATTAGTAAACGTACTTTCATTACCAAGATAAATAAATAAATCTATAAAAAAAAAAAAAAAAAAGAACTAATATCTATTTCTACCTATAAAACTTAATATCTTTATTTTTGCTCCTTTCTTCCTCTCTTGGCGCCAGCTTCTTAAGGGCTTGAAAGGATTTTTTTAAAGGAAAGTCAATGTGTCTATTCTAGGGTGACATCACCCTATACCATTCCATCTTCCTTGCAAGTAATAAATCGCCTTGCAGGAGGCTTTAGGCTTTTCTTAGATGGAGATTACATTGTTTAAAATTTTGTTGCCACCCTTGCCTTTCTTTTGGTTAGCGCATGCCTTTTTGAATGGGGTGTCTTGGGAAGCGCTTTGAAGTGCTGAAGTACTTGGAGTAGAAGTATTAAATGTGTTTTCTTGGCATTAGTTTTGTAGGAAGGGAGATGTCGTTGAGAGATTTCTTTGCTATGTTTAAAAGCTTTGCATTTGTTATACCTCCTTTGGTCAAGATAGGTAGGCGCTCCATTTTGGGGTTCAGCGCTGAAGTTTCTTTCCTTGTTTTGGGGTTGGAGATTTTTACTTTACTTTCAAACCTGCCTTGCTTTATCATGGTCGCTACCTCATTGGCAGGTTGTGTCAGTACTTGTTTTTCTCAGGCTGCGAGTTTAATTCCTTGGAAAGCACTTAGATATTGTGTAGGACTTCCATATATATTAGAATGTGACGTGGGTGGGTGTTTTTTTTATTAATCTAATTTGAGTTTTGGGAAAAGGTATGAATTGACATGGGGTTTGGGAATAGATTATATTAGTTTAGTTTACATTAGTTAGTAAGAGTTTAGGTTAGTGGGTAGTTAGATCTTATTGAATTTAGATAGTTTTAGATTAAGTTATAATGTTAGTTACATCTTTAGGTTACTTGTTTAGTTATTTGAAAGTTTTTGTTTAAAAAGTTGTTATTAATTATGTTTGTTTAATTGTTATTTGTTTAAAAGTTTTTGTTTAAAATTTTAATATATATTTAGTAGATTAATTTAAGTTAGTAAGGTATTATTGATGTAATCTAGTTTAGACTTTGATTTATTCAACTTTTGTTATATTATTAATGTCATCATTATTTTACGAAAGTTCTTAAAATTTTAAATGTATTTAGTTTTAGTATTCAAGTTATTTTAATTTTTGAGTATTAATTAGTTTTAATTTAAAGGTTAATTGGCTATTTGAAATATGTTTAAATGTAGATTTCATTTGATTAGATATTTCAATTAATTTTAAAATCGAACTCATTTAAATTGTTATTTAAATAATTTTCTCATATTGTTGTAAGTTAATGTAATGACATAACTTTTGTCGATATCAATCTAATAACAAAAGTTTATAAATATTAATGATGTATTCCTCCACAAGAGTTTATAAACTTAAAATGAATTGTAGAGAATCTTTACTCTAACTGTGAGCACAACCATATCGAACTTAGAGCTTTTTAATTATTAATTAAAAAAAAAATTGTGTGTTTTTGCCCTCATAGTTTGGGCATGATATTTCGGTATCAGAGATTGTGTTTCAACACTGGGAACCTTAAACCCTTACGCTTCTAAAACTTAAAAATAAACATTAAATTATGTAGGATGCCTCATGTTACTCGAAGCAACCCACGAGGCAAAGATCGTAGGGTGAGAGATGGTAGAGCGGGACAGGGGGATGGACCACCTCCACCACCACCACCTCCACCTCCACCACCACCCAACCCAAATTAGGACATTATTGATTCACTTCAGACATTGATCGGTGTAGTTTTGCTGAGGGTAGTATCGATAGTTCAGCTAGTTCAGCAGATTCCAGTAGTGGAAGCAGAGGGACCCAGAGGAGGTGGGCCCAGAGGTAGAGAGAGGACTAGGAGTCCCCCATCAAGACAATTAGAGGGGTAGGATGAGTAGGAAGGTGAGTCAATACACCAGAGAAGACCTCTACTTGACAAACCTCCTAGACATGTAGGAGATGATATCAGAGAATTGATTCAACTTGGGCCACCATTATTTACGAGTTCCATTAAGGAAATAGTAGTAGAGGCATGGTTGTAGAGCCTATAGCAGTGCTTTGAATTACGACCCTATGGGAGTAATCTAAAGTCATGCCTAGCAGTTCAATAGTTGAGAGGGGATGCCTCCAATTGGTGGCATCAGGAGGAAATCATAGGAGGAGTAAGGATGGACACCCTCATGTGGGAATCATTCCTAGAAATATTCTAAGAGAGGTACTTGTCAGAACATTTCTGACAGAAATAGATAGAGGAGTTCCATTCTCTTTATCAGAGAGGTCTTATAGTGGCTCAGTACGAGAGTAGGTTTCTAGAGCTCCTTCCTTATGTAGAATATATGAAGGATGAGAAACTATGGGTACATCGCTTTATCATGGGTTTAAATTTCTCACTTCAAGGTCTAGTTCGGATGGCCTTCCCTACCACCTTTAGATAGGTAGTGGAGATAGCACTAGTGGCAGAGGATACTCGGGGTAGACAGGAATCACAGGATCGGTCTCAGAACTGAAACTCTATTCGACAGAAACCCCCTTGGAAAGGGAATTAGAACTATACACTAGGGTCCTCTAAGGGCCAACAATCTCAGCAGCAGCAACAGGAACTCTCATAGGGTTAACAGGGCTTTGAGCCCAAGTAGTGGCAGTCATAGTAGGATCAGAAAATACATACCCCACAGTCATAGTCAATGTAGACTCAGTAGTCTTCCAGGGGTGGATACAGTGGGTCTACCAGGTTAGGAGGCCCACAGTAGTCATGATCATAGGATACATGATCTTATACCTGAGGGCATTGCTATGCTTGTGGTGGCATGGGTCATATAGCTAGAGAGTGTCCACAAGGATAGTCATCCAGTGGTCAGAGAGGGGATTTTTCAGAGCTGACAGTTGGAGACATGGGCAGGTCCCACAGAGTTTTTACAGTGGTTGGCAACCGTTAGATTGAGCATCAAGGTATAGTTATTGAGGCTACAGGTGGAGTTGGTCGGCTAGTTAGCTCTAGAGACTATCCATATTATTGCCCAACAGACCCTAGCTCCTCGAGGTCAAGAGTTGGACCAACTTAAGGGTCTAATGGGAATGTTACGATGAGGTCATGATTTCTTGGGAGGATGCAACACGGATGCAATCTCAATACCCTTGTCTTTTGATGAACTCTAGCAGGAAGTTCATGCCTAGTGGGGCAGGATGTGAGGCCTTGCCCCGACCCTTCGTAGCCCTAGTTACTACTTTATCATTTTGATACTCATGACTCGAGATGTCGGGACATTATCAGATACTCGAACATATCATATTAGTTCATGTTGTGTGATGTTATTTTTAGATATTTGATGTCTGTCATTTAATGTTTTATGTTTATGTATGTTGATGAATTAAGTAGAACATAGGATTAACACTTGGATTAAGAGATTTTAATGGTTGAGAATTGAGAGAAAACCTAACTGATTTATAGATGTATGTTTTAATTAATGTGAATTTTTGATACGTATACAAATATGTACATGTGATTTTACGAGACTACTGATGTGTGCAATGAGTGTGCAAATATTTTAGCCAAAAAACCCTATGGAGGAACATAATTGATCTCTATGTGTTAATTTTGGAAACTTTGTTGTTCATAATTCAAGTATTGTATTGTGAGATGTATGTATGTATCTCTCTATGTTCAGTAAATGCTAATGTTCGTAATTATGTTCTTTTAGTGTCGCTTGACACTTGTCAATTGGTTATGTTCTTCAGTATGCTGATTAGGGTTAGTTGTGTAACCTTTGGACCCAAGTTGGTTTAAGTTAGTGTCAGTTTGCTAATTGGGTTCTTAATCGAGTTTAGTCACCCTTAATCCAGATTAGTGCTTAATCTGCTTTGTTAGAGTTGATAGTTGGTCCTAATTATTTCTTGGCCTTTTTTTGGCTCTAAACCTATTCCTAAGGCTTCAAAACATGAAATAATTATACCCAAGGGGTATGGTTATGGGTTGGGGGTCTTTTCCAACCCCTAAGCCCCTTTTGTTGACTTTGGAGATTACTCAAAAAGTCTCATTTTACCTTTGTGCGAAAATTGCAAGTGGCTATCTTGAGTTACCTCACCTCACCTCCACTTAGTGTTTAACCATGGTGTGGGTTGAGTTAGGAGCTTCTAGATTTGTAGGTGGGTGGGTTTAGTTATTGATCCTTTTGGGGTGGTTGAGTTTGAGGTTTATTTAGAGGCCTTTCTTGGACTAGTTGAGGTTGTTACCCAATCTCTACATTCAGAGAGGAGTTTGAAGATTGAAGTAAGGAAAGGGAAACTCTATTCAAACTTGTTAATTGCCATTACCTCTTGTGAAGGTAGGAAATTCTCATCTCCCTTGTTCAATTTCCATGTTTGTTTCATGCTTATGCTACCTTGTTGTTGTTTCAATGTTTGTATGTTTGTGGGTATGTTGGGAAGCTTTGAAAACCATGCTTTTTTTTTGGATGATTTCCTTTCATGTTTATGTTTGCAACTTTGAGATTTTTCTTACATGAGTGTTTTGGTATTACTCACCCTTGGAGAGGGCAGAAGTGACCAATTTTGGGAAAGGTCTGTTGAGTCAGACTCCAACCAGTGTAGAGTCTCTTCTCAAGATGAGAAGAGGGATAAAGGGTAGGTTGTTATGGGCCCCTACCTATTAGCACAAACCTTGTATGATTATGGTATGTTGAAATGGAAGAACGGAAGTTCTTGGTATATAGCCCCGATTGGGCATCTGTTTGGTGTTGTGCTTGACTTGTCCTGGTTGGAAGAATCCACCTTTCCCTAGTGTTGATTCATTGTGGATCATATAGTGATAAACTTGTGTGATTATGCATGGTTGAATTGTTCTTGGTCATGCTTGTTGTCACCTGATCAGAATTTTGCTCCATCCACAGTTTTAGAAATGTGTTGCAGAAAGTGTTATGAATCCCTTGATGAGGGTCATGAAGAAAATTCAATTATATGGTTGAAATCTGGGGTTGATATCCTATGTAAATTGGTATTTCAAACTTTGTTGGATTGGAAACGAAGCTAGGTTTTCTTCCCGATTCTTTCCCAGCTAAGCCCTTGAATTAGGTTTGCCAAAAAATTGGTGTTTGAGTATGATTGCTTGTCATGTGATTTAATTGTAAATTTTAATTTGGATGGATGCAAATCAAAGTAGGATGGAAATGGTGTTGATTTAATTAGGAAAATTTCAAGTTTACTTCTATGTTGGAAACGGAAGTTATATCATGGATGTAAATTCCGTTTGATTGAGCAAATTTTTTTAAGTTTTTCTTATATGTTAAATATGAACAAAACTATGTTGAGGAAAGAAGAATAATTATGTTTTATAGTTCAATTCAAGTTGGTTGAGAAATAAATTAAATCTTGTATTATGGTGTCTCAAACTATCAAATCCTTTCAAAAATATACCCCTTATAAAAAAAATACATTGCTTGTAAATCCTAATTTAGAAAAATAAGACAAAAAAAAAAGTTCCAAGAGAGCAAAAACTCTTTGGTTTTTGTATGGAACCAAATTTAATTCTCTCATTTGGTAACAGAGAATCTTTAAAAGATTCCCCTTTTTATCCTTGTTGTATAACATAAATAAATTAGTAAACTTACTTTCATTACCAAGATAAATAAATAAATCTATAAAAAAAAAGAAAAAAAGAACTAATATCTATTTCTACCTATAAAACTTAATGTCTTTATTTTTGCTCCCTTTTTCCTCTCTTGGCGCCAGCTTCTTAAGGGCTTGAAAGGATGTTTTTTAAAGAAAAGTCAATGTGTCTATTCTACTGTACCATTCCATCTTCCTTGCAAGTAATAAATTGCCTTGCAGGAGGCTTTAGGCTTTTCCTTGGATGGAGATTACATTGTTTAAAATTTCGTTGCCACCTTTGCCTTTCTTTTGGTTAGCGCATGCCTTTTTGAATGGGGTGTCTTAGGAAGCACTTTGAAGCACTGAAGTACTTGGAGTATAAGTATTAAATGTGTTTGGTTGGCATCAGTTTTGTAGGCAGGGAGATGTCGTTGAGAGATTTCTTTGCTATGTTTAAAAGCTTTGCATTTGTTATACCTCCTTTGGTCAAGATAGGTAGGCGCTCCATTTTGGGGATCACCGCTGAAGTTTCTTTCCTTGTTTTGGGGTTGGAGATTTTTACTTTACTTTCAAACCCGCCTTGCTATATCATGGTTGCCACCTCATTGGCAAGTTGTGTCAGTACTTGTTTTTCTTGGGCTGCGAGTTTAATTCCTTGGAAAGCGCTTAGATATTTCGCAGGACTTCCATATAGATTAGAATGTGACGTGGGTGGGTGTTTTTTCTATTAATCTAATTTGAGTTTTGGGAAAAGGTATGAATTGATGTGGGGTTTGGGAATAGATTATATTATTTTAGTTTACATTAGTTAGTAAGAGTTTAGGTTAGTGGGTAGTTAGATCTTATTGAATTTAGATAGTTTTAGATTAAGTTATAATGTTAGTTACATCTTTAGGTTACTTGTTTAATTATTTGAAAGTTTTTGTTTAAAAAGTTTTTATTAATTATGTTTGTTTAATTGTTATTTGTTTAAAAGTTTTTGTTTAAAATTTTAATATATATTTAGTAGATTAGTTTAAGTTAGTAAGGTATTATTGATGTAATCTAGTTTAGACTTTGATTTATTCAACTTTCGTTATATTATTAATGTCATCGTTATTTTAGGAAAGTTCTTAAAATTTTTAATTTATTTAGTTTAGTATTCAAGTTATTTTAATTTTTGAGTATTAATTAGTTTTAATTTAAAGGTTAATTGGCTATTTGAAATATGTTTAAATGTAGATTTCATTTGAGTAGATATTTCAATTAATTTTAAAACCAAACTCATTTAAATTGTTATTTAACTAATTTTCTCATATTGTTGTAAGTTAATGTAATGATATAACTTTTGTCGATATCAATCTAATAACAAAATTTTATAAATTTTAACGATGTATTCCTCCACAAGAGTTTATAAACTTAAAATGAAATGTAGAGAACCTTTACTCTAACTGTGAGCACAACCATATCGAACTTAGAGCTCTTTAATTATTAAATTTTTTTAAAAATTGTGTGTAATTAATTAGAAATACCTTTCCCATTTAATTAAATAATTAAATTTAATTAATCAAGATAGGTGTATTTATTAAATGTATGTAAAAATATAAGCAAATGTGAGTATGAATTCCAGCAGTGATTTGATGCAAATTTTCCAAATTCATCCTCTCCTAAAATGAAGACATGAGGGTCTCTTAAATAGACTTTCCTGGAATCCATCAACAGTTGAGATCAAATTCAATCAATGGTCTGGATTAAAGTTGAAGTTTAGTCATAAAGGGAGATTCTCAAATTAAAGGGAGTTAACAGATTTAATTTGAGTAAAATAAGGAGTTAACTGATTTAATTTGAGTAGAAAAAGGAGTTAACTGATTTAACTCATTTTTTATCAATAGTGAACTGAAAATTTCCCTTTTTGAACTGAAGAGCGATTTTGTTGAGATATTTAATTTAATAAAATGAGATATGCTCTCATAATTACTTTTTCTATTTAATTAAATAATCTTTTAATTAATTAGAGACACTTTTCTTATTTAATTAAATAACTTCATTTAATTAATTAGGAATGGCTTCTTATTTAATTAAATAACTTTGTTTAATTAATTAGAAGCAAGTACTCCATTTAATTAAATAATTTCATTTAATTAATTAGAAATACCTTTCCCATTTAATTAATCAAGATAGGCATATTTATTAAATGTATGTAAAAATATGAGCAAATGTGTGTATGAATTCCAACAGTGGTTCAATGCAAATTTTTCAAATTCATCTTCTCCTAAAATGAAGAGTTGAAGGTCTCTTAAATAAACTTTTCTGAAATCCATCAACGGTTGAGATCAAATTCAATCAACGGTCAGGATTAAAGTTGAAGTTCAATCATAAAGGGAGATTCCCAAATTAAAGGGAGTTAACAGATTTAATTTGAGTAAAATAAGGAGTTAACTGATTTAACTCATTTTTTATCAATAGTGAACTGAAAATTTCCCTTTTTGAACTGAAGAGAGATTTTGTTGAGATATTTAATTTAATAAAATGAGATATGCTATCATAATTACTTTTTCTATTTAATTAAATAATCTTTTAATTAATTAGAGACACTTTTCTTATTTAATTAAATAACTTCATTTAATTAATTAGGAACGACTTCCTATTTAATTAAATAACTTCATTTAATTAATTAGGAATGGCTTCCTATTTAATTAAATAACTTTGTTTAATTAATTAGAAGTAAGTACTCTATTTAATTAAATAATTTTGTTTAATTAACTAGAAATACCTTTCCCATTTAATTAAATAATTGCATGATATGTGAGGACGAGCTGCGAGTGATGGTTTTCTGTGAGGTTGACAAGCTAGGGCTGTCGTGCCCTAGCCCCGTTCTGAGCCTTCTGTGCGTGCGTCTGCGGAGGAAGGTGTTCCAGTTACCATGAGGGTGGGTGCCTAGTCTTTTTCACCATTTTTTGCAGGCTGTTCTTTGTTCTTGGGTCGGTCTACGAGCTGTGAGGATAGTGGGGCACACAACACCTAGTTCGTGGTCCCCTACTGTGATTTCTCTAGGCCGCGGGTAGAATGATGAGGGGTGAGCCATTAGGGGTCTTACCTGACATTGTTTTTCATGATGCGGAGGACATGCATTCACCAAATCAAGGGGCAAGGGTGTTTGATAATGCCCTTTTTTCTCAGAGTTTAGGAGTTATAGCATCAAATCCATCTAGCAGTTCCTGGATCACAAAGATTAACGAGTTCTTGGAGTGATGCAAAGAAAGACCTAAATTGGTAATCCCTTACGAGATGATTGCTGAGGATGTGGAATACTATTCAAAGCATTTTTTGTACTGTAAATTTTTGGGTTTAAGAGTATCCCTTCAATTTCTAGAAAATTGGGCTCAGAGATTCTGGGAGCTAGAGGGTTAAATGGATGTCACATTTCTTGCAAACAACTTTTTCATGGTTACATTCACCTACATGGCAGATCGTAATAGGGTATTTGAGGGCGGGCCCTATTTTTACAACCAGGTTGGGCTATTTGTTAAGCCATGGCATGCAAGTTTTAACCCCTTTGAGGAGCTTTTGAATTGGGTCCCAGTATGAGTTCGGCTACCCAGATTTCCAATAGAGTGTTGTCGGGAGGATGTTTTCCATATGCTCGCTTCGATGTTGGGGAAATTGGTAGGGTCCTCAACACAAACCCTTGGGAAAAGGGTTATGACTTTTGCTTGAATCTGTGTGGAGCTTGATTTGAGTAGACCATTGCCAGATGAAGTTGAATTGTGCGTGGGTTCACATTCTTGGGTGTAGCAACTCGATTATGAGACCCTTCCCTTCCGGTGCCGACTTTGTCATGAATATGGCCACCTACTGCATAGCTACTTGAAGGCCAAGCAGGTTGATCAGTAGCCTTCACCCCCTCCTCGTCACAATCTTGGGGCTGATAAAGGGAAGAAGCCAAATTTAGGAGAGGAAAAGGATGCTGAGGGATTTGTATAGGTCAAGGCTTGCAATCATAATAGAGGTCAAAAGAGGACTTTGATGGACAGACAGAAGGAGGATACCTTTAATATATTTGAAGTCCTAGATGAGCTGGGGCAGCAAGAAGTTATTCCGGGATCAAGTAGCTTGGCTCATTTGGTTGTGGAGCTTGATCAGGAGATTGTCTCTTTCGACCCTCCTCTTGCTCCACAGGTTGAACCTACTATGCCTATGGTCACTGATGGGCAGGTAGGGTCTTAGGTGTCTCTGGGGTTAAATGCTGGTTGGGGTCAAGAAGTAGGGGGCACGACCCTTCCTGCAAGGAGTGTAGTTTCAAATATGGATAAGTGTGTCAAGTCTTCTCCTCACTTGGGTATTCTTCAGAAGGATGGCAAGAAGGGGGTTTCTGAGAAAAGTGGTAAAAGTGGGCATAAGAAGGACATGGAGAAGATTAAGATGATGGGTGAGAATTTGGTGGAGTCAAGAGCTATCAAGACCTTGGATTCTCATTTCTTGGCTTCCCAAAAATGATCATTATTTCATGGAATGCAAGGGGCTTGAACAACGGCCCTAGATAAAAAGTTATTTGAGAATTGGCTAGAATTCATTCTCTTGATGTTCTTTTTCTTCAGGAGACCAAAGTTTTTGTTGAGAGTATGATGAGGATAGCTCATAAATTGTGGAAGAATGGTCAATGTCAGTGCATTGGAGCGCAGGGATCTTTAGGGGGGGTAGCTTGCCTCTAGAACCCACGAAAGATCCAGCCTATGTGGTGGATATCCTTTAGATCTTCTATTTCCCTGGTCTCTCTATGCTACGAATCAGGAGATTCTATTCTTCTCTCCAACGTCTATGCCCCTGTTGAGCTCCAAGGTAAGATCCTTACATGGAATAATATTCATTTTTTTTGAGCGTTGTTTCCTTATCTACCATGGATTATTGCTAGAGATTTTAATGCTATTCTAGATCTCTTTGAAAAATGGGGGGGTATTGCAAGACTTGAGCCCTCCTCTGTGCTTCTTCAGGATAACATTTTGGCACTTAATCTCATTGATATCAAGCCTAGTAATGGCTAGTTCACTTGGAATAATAGAAGAATAGGAGATAATTGCATTGCGAAAAGACTAGATCGCTTCATGGTGTCCTATTTTTGGGTGGGTGGATTATGGTCATCCAGGTCAGAGATTTTAGATTGGAGAGGGTCGGATCACTGGCCCATTAAGTTAGTTATTTACTACAACCGATTGCCTCAGAAGCCACCTTTTAAATTCTAGCTTATGTGGTTAAGGGACCCTGACCTATATGGCTATGTTGCTGAGTGGTGGAAGGATGGTAGACCTGCCTTTGGTACAACAATGTATATCTTTGCTAAACTCCTACAATATGTTAAATTTAAGCTTAAAATATTGAACAGGTATTGCTTTGGTAATATTTTCCAAGAGAAATATGTGACCCAGGCTGAGTTGAATGATATTACCAGGTTGTTAAGCGAAGAGGGGGTGTCAGATTATTTGTTGCAGGAGGAAGCTAGGGCTCTAAAAACTTTGGAGGAGTGGGAACTGAGAGAGGAAATCTACTGGAAACAAAAAGCTCATATTGTATGGCTTCAAGAAGGTGTTAAGAATACTAATTTCTTCTTTAATTCAGTTAAGGCCAAACAACATGGTAACTCCATATCAACCTTGGTGAATGCTAGGGGAGAGATGCTCTCTTCTTCGTGGGATATTTTTAGTGAAGCTGTACAGTATTTTGAGTGTTTATTTAGGGAGGTTTCACAAGGGGACTCGGTTGAAGAGGCCCAGGTCCTTTCTTGTATTCCTTCTTTAGTCTCTTTGGAAATGAAAGAGCATCTTATGAGCACCATCTCTTTGGAGGAATTAGAGGGGACTATTTTCCAAATGAAGAAAGGAAAAGCTCCAGGTCCAGATGGCTTTTTGATTGAGTTCTTCCAAGAATTTTTGGATATTATCAAGATAGATTTACTAGCAGTTGTTCAGGAATCCTAGAGAAACAAGCAAATGCTCCGGGCTCTAAATTCTACTTTCCTTGCTCTCATCCCCAAGGAGGAAGGGGCTGATCGGATTAGTCAATTTTTCCCTATCTCTCTATGCAATGTTATTTATAAAATTATATCTAAGCTGATAGCTAACAGGTTAGAAAAGTGGCTTCCCAAGTTAATTTCTAAAGAACAGAGTGGCTTTGTGATGGGGCGCCAGATCCTGGATGGGGTGGTTGTGGCGACTGAGACTATTCATTCTATGGCCAATTCTAAAGACAAGGCTATGTTCATTAAGTTGGACATGGCTAAGGCATATGACAAAGTCTGTTGGTTATTTCTCCAAAGGATTCTGGGTGCCTTTGGTTTTGAGGAGGAATGGATTCAGTGGGTTTTGAGTTGTGTGAATTCGACTTCTTTCTTAGTCTTGATTAATGGGGAACACTCTAATCTCTTTGGTGCTTCTTAAGGTTTACGGTAGGGCAATCCCCTATCTCCTTATTTGTTTCTTCTTTTGGCAGAAGGTCTGGGCCAGTTGATAAAAAATAATGTGGAAGGGGGCTTTATTCAGGGATGGCAATGGGGAGGAGGTCTCCTTGTGCAATCTCACCTACAGTTTGTGGATGATATAGCCTTGATGGGTATGGCTACCATTCAAGAGGCTTCTAAAATACACAGAGTGTTGAATTTTTATCTTGCTGCTTTAGGTTAGGTGATTAATGAGGACAAATCTTCCATTTATTTCTTTAATACTCCACCTTCTATTCAGAGGAGAATCGCTCATATTCTCAGATTCCAAATTGGAAGTCTTTCGATGTTCTACCTTGGCATTCCTATCTCTAGTGGTAGGCATTCTAAGGAATCATGGTAGGTTATTCTTGATAAGTTTCGGGCCAAAGTTACTCGTTGGACTCACCACTGGCTATCATTTGTGAGACTGGTCCAAATGATTCAATTTGTGGTTCAAGCTCTTCCTCTCTATAGGAGTATGGTTCAGGTGGTGCCGTTGAGCTTTGTTAGGGAATTAGATTCCTTAGCAAGACAATTTTTATGGGCTAGTAATCTATCTTCAACCAAGTGGAGTCTTGTCAAATGGGAGGTTGTCTATAGTCCAAAATGGTTTGGTGGTCTTGGCTTACGACAATCAGTGCTGACTGGTACTGCTCTGGCTGCTAAATTGTATTGGCATTGGTGTGTGAAAAAGGAATAGGTCTGGGCTAGGATTTTGTCTCTGAAGTACCTTCCAGGGATCCCCCATAATGATATTCCTTGGTATGGCTTGTGTGGGAAAGGCTCTGTGATTCGGAGTACTCTCAAGAAAGGAGCGACACTCATTAAGGGTGGCTTACATTGGATCTGCAAAAGTGGCTTAGAGGCTCAATTCTGGCATGATGCTTGGGATGGGTATCCTCCCTTGGTTGTTCAGTATCCTCATTTGCACAGGTTGGCTCAGAGTTTTTGTGGTGCTGGATGGTCAAGAGTGTGCAACTTTAAATCCTTTTCCCCTCAAGGTCAGTTGGTGGAGGCAAGGTGGAAGAATCCGGAGGAGTTTCCTATTTTTGGTTCAGAAGCAGAGCAGGCTGAGCTCTAGTTCATCTAGGGGAAACCTAGGGCCTGCTGGTATAGGTGGGATTGGAAAGGAATCTTCTGGAAGGGTGGTTTTTATATTCTCAGTCAATAAAGGGATGCAAAGTATTAATAGAATGGAACGTTTGGCCATTCTTTATGCTTTGTAGAGGGCATATGCTTTGGGGTGGCGCAAGGTGATTTGTGAATCTAACTCTCAGGTTCTTGTGAATCTTCTACTTGAGAGGAAGTGTTCGGATGTTAGTTGGGAGTTGTCTTTGATAGTGTAACAGATTTTATAGCTTAGTTCTATGATGGATTTAGTGTCTTATACCCATATTCCAAGGGAGTGGAATAGGGTAGCTAATAGTTTGGCAAAGTGGGCATCTAGAAATGTAGATGGTTGCCAGATTGATGAGTGGGCGTAGCTGCCAGGTGAATAGCGTCAAGACTTGGAGAGAATGTTGTCACAGGATGCAAGTGGAATCAGGGAGAGTTGATTTTGCCTCTACGGTTTTCCTGTGGTTTCTAGTGTTTCCTGGGGTTTAGGCCTTGTTCTATTTTGGACTGCTTTGCTCTCCTCTTCAATAAAGTTTTTACCCCTCTTTTTTCAAAAAAAAAAAAATTAAATAATTACATTTAATTAATCAAGATAGGCGTATTTATTAAATATATGTAAAAATATGAGCAAATGTGAGTATGAACTCCAGTAGCGATTTGATGCAAATTCTCCAAATTCATCCTCTCCTAAAATGAAGAGATGAGGGTCTCTTAAATAGACTTTCCTTGAATCCATCAATCGTTGAGATCAAATTCAATCAACGGTCAGGATTAAAGTTGAAGTTCAGTCATAAAGGGAGATTCCCAAATTAAAGAGAGTTAACAGATTTAATTTGAGTAAAATAAGGAGTTAACTGATTTAATTTGAGTAGAAAAAGGAGTTAACTCATTTAACTCATTTTTTATCAATAGTGAACTGAAAATTTCCCTTTTTGAACTGAAGAGAGATTTTGTTGAGATATTTAATTTGATAAAATGAGATATGCTCTCATAATTACTTTTTCTATTTAATTAAATAATCTTTTAATTAGTTAGAGACACTTTTCTTATTTAATTAAATAACTTCATTTAATTAATTAGGAATTACTTCCTATTTAATTAAATAACTTTATTTAATTAATTAGAAGTAAGTACTCCATTTAATTAATTAGAAATACCTTTCCCATTTAATTAAATAATTACATTTAATTAATCAAGATAGGCATATTTATTAAATGTATGTAAAAATATGAGCAAATGTGAGAATGAATTCTAGCAGGGATTCGATGCAAATTCTCCAAATTCATCCTCTCCTAAAATGAAGAGATGAGGGTCTCTTAAATAGACTTTCTTGAAATTCATCAACGGTTGAGATCAAATTCAATCAACAGTCAAGTTTATAGTTGAAGTTCAGTCATAAAGGGAGATTGTCAAATTAAAAGGAGTTAATAGATTTAATTTGAGTAAAATAAGGAGTTAATTGATTTAATTTGAGTAGGAAAAAGACTTAACTGATTTAACTCATTTTTTTATCAATAGTGAACTGAAAATTTCCCTTTTTGAACTGAAGAGAGATTATGTTAAAATATTTAATTTAATAAAATGAGATATGCTCTCATAATTACTTTTTCTATTTAATTAAATAATCTTTTAATTAATTAGAGACACTTTTCTTATTTAATTAATTAGGAATGACTTCCTATTTAATTAAATAACTTTATTTAATTAATTAGAACAAAGTACTCCATTTAATTAAATAATTTTTTTTAATTAACTAGAAATACCTTTCCCATTTAATTAAATAAATACATTTAAATAATCAAGATAGGAGTATTTATTAAATATATGTAAAAATATGAGCAAATGTGAGTATGAATTCTAGCAGCGATTCGATGCAAATTTTCCAAATTCATCCTCTCCTAAAATGAAGAGACGAGGGTCTCTTAAATAGACTTTTCTAAAATCTATCAACGGTTGAGATCAAATTCAATCAACGGTTAGGATTAAAGTTGAATCACAGTCATAAAGAGAGATTCTCAAATGAAAGGGAGTTAACATATTTAATTTGAGTAAAATAAAGAGTTAACTGATTTAATTTGAGTAGAAAAAAGAGTTCACTGATTTAGCTCATTTTTTTTATCTATAGTGAGCTGAAAATTTCCCTTTTTGAACTGAAGAGAGATTTTGTTGAGATATTTAATTTAATAAAATGAGATATGCTCTCATACTTACTTTTTCTATTTAATTAAATAATCTTTTAATTAATTAAAGACACTTTTCTTATTTAATTAAATAAGTTCATTTAATTAATTAGCAATGGCTTCCTATTTAATTAAATAAGTTTATTTAATTAAGTAGAAGTAAGTACTCCATTTAATTAAATAATTTCATTTAATTAATTAGAAATACTTTTTCTATTTAATTAAATAATTACATTTAATTAATCAAGATAGGCATATTTATTAAATGAATGTAAAAATATGAGCAAATGTGACTATGAATTTTAGCAGCGATTCGATGCAAATTTTCCAAATTCATCCTCTCTTAAAATGAAGAGATGAGGGTCTCTTAAATAGACTTTCCTAGAATCCATCAACGGTTGAGATCAAATTCAATCAAAGATCAAGATTAAAGTTGAAGTTCAGTCATAAAGGAAAATTCCCAAATTAAAGGGAGTTAACAAATTTAATTTGAGTAAAATAAGGAGTTAAGTAATTTAATTTGAGTAGAAAAAGGAGTTAACTCATTTAACTCATTTTTTTATCAATAGTGAACTGAAAATTTTTGTTTTTGAACTAAAGAGAGATTTTGTTGAGATATTTAATTTAATAAAATGAGATATGCTCTCATAATTACTTTTTCTATTTAATTAAATAATCTTTTAATTAATTAGAGACACTTTTCTTATTTAATTAAATAACTTCATTTAATTAATTAGGAATGGCTTCCAATTTAATTAAATAACTTTATTTAATTAATTATAAGTAAGTACTCCATTTAATTAAATAATTTTGTTTAATTAATTAGAAATACCTTTCAAATTTAATTAAATAATTACATTTAATTAATCAAGATAGGCGTATTGTTTAAACATATGTAAAAATATGAGCAAAAGTGAGTATGTATTCCAGCAATGATTGGAATCAAATTCTCCAAATTCATCCCCTCCTAAAATGAAGAGATGAGGGTCTCTTAAATAGACTTTCCTGAAATCCATCAACGGTTGAGATCAAATTCAATCAACGGTCAATATTAAAGTTGAAGTTTAGTAATAAAGGGAGATTCCCAAATTTAAGGCAGATAACCGATTTAATTTGAGTAAAATAAGGAGTTAACTAATTTAATTTGAGTAGAAAAAGGAGTTAATTGATTTAACTCATTTTTTATCAACAGTGAATTGAAAATTTCTCTTTTTGAACTTAAGAGAGATTTTGTTGAGATATTTAATTTAATAAAATTAGATATGCTCTCATAATTACTTTTTCTATTTAATTAAATAATCTTTTAATTAATTTGAGACACTTTTCTTATTTAATTAAATAACTTCATTTAATTAATTAGGAATGGCTTCCTATTTTATTAAATAACTTTATTTAATTAATTACAAGTAAGTACTCCATTTAATTAAATAATTTTGTTTAACTAATTAGAAATACCTTTCAAATTTAATTAAATAATTACATTTAATTAATCAACATAGACGTATTTATTAAGTGTATGTAAAAATATGAGCAAATGTGAGTATGAATTCAAGTAGCGATTCGATGCAAATTCTCCAAATTCATCCTCTCCTAAAATGAAGAGATTAGAGTCTCTTAAATAGACTTTCTTAGAATCCATCAACGGTTGAGATCAAATTCAATCAACGGTCAAGATTAAAGTTGAAATTCAGTCATAAAGGAAGATTTCCAAATTAAAGGGAGTTAACAGATTTAATTTGATTAAAATAAATAGTTAACTGATTTAATTTTTGTAGAAAAAGAATTTACTGATTTAGCTCATTTTTTATCAATAGTGAACTGAAAATTTCCATTTTTGAACTTAAGAAAGATTTTTTTCAGATACTTAATTTAATAAAATGACATATGCTCTCATTATTATTTTTTCTATTTAATTAAATACTCTTTTAATTAATTAGAGATACTTTTTTTATTTAATTAAATAACTTCATTTAATTAATTAGAAATGGATTCCTATTTAATTAAATAACTTTGTTTATTTAATTAGAAGTAAGTACTCTATTTAATTAAATAATTTTGTTTAATTAATTAGAAATACCTTTCTCATTTAATTAAATAATTACATTTAATTAATCAAGATGGGCAGATTTATTAAATGTATGTAAAAATATGAGCAAATGTGAGTATAAATTCCGGCAGTGATTCGATGCAAATTCTCCGAATTCATACTCTCCTAAAATGAAGAGATGAGGGTCTCTTAAATAGACTTTCTTAAAATCCGTCAACGGTTGAGATCAAATTTAATCAACGGTCAAGATTAAAGTTGAAGTTCAGTCATAAAGAGAGATTTCCAAATTAAAGGGAGTTAACATATTTAATTTGAGTAAAATAAAGAGTTAACTGGTTTAATTTGAGTAGAAAAAAGAGTTAACTGATTTAGCTCATTTTTTATCAATAGTGAACTGAAAAATTCTTTTTCTGAATTGAAGAGAGATTTTGTTGAGATATTTAATTTAATAAAATGAGGTATGGTCTCATAATTAATTTTTCTATTTAATTAAATAATCTTTTAATTAATTAGAGACATTTTTCTTATTTAATTAAATAACTTCATTTAATTAGTTAGGAATGGCTTCCTATTTAATAAAATAACATTGTTTAATTAATTAAAAGTAAGTACTCTATTTAATTAAATAATTTCATTCAACTAATTAGAAATAGCTTTTCTATTTAATTAAATAATTACATTTAATTAATGAAGACAGGCATATTTATTAAATGAATATAAAAATATGAGCAAATGTGAGTATGAATTCCAGCAGCGATTCGATGCAAATTCTCCAAATTTAACCTCTCCTAAAATGAAGAGATGAGGGTCTTTTAAATAGACCTTCCTTGAATATATCAACGATTGAGATCAAATTCAATCAACGGTCAGGATTAAAGTTGAAGTTCAGTCATAAAGGGAGATTCCCAAATTAAAGGAAGTTAACAGATTTAATTTTAGTAAAATAAGGAGTTAACTAATTTAATTTGAGTAAAAAAAGGAGTTAACTCATTTAACTCATTTTTTATTAATAGTGAACTGAAATTTTCCCTTTTAGAACTGAAGAGAGATTTTGATGAGATATTTAATTTAAAAAAATGAGATATGCTCTCATAAGTACTTTTTCTATTTAAATAAATAAATTTATTTAATTAATTAGAAATGACTTCCTATTTAATTATATAACTTTGTTTAATTAAATAAAACTAAGGACTCCATTTAATTAAATAATTTTATTTAATTAATTAGAAATACCTTTTCTATTTATTTAAATAATTATATTTAATTAATCAAGATAGGCAAATTTATTAAATGTATGTAAAAATATTAGCGAATGTGAGTATGAATTCCAGCAGCAATTCGATACAAATTCTCCAAATTCATCCTCTCCTACAATGAAGAGATGAGGGTCTCTTAAATACACTTTCTTGGAATCCATCAACGGTTGAGATCAAATTCAATCAACAGTCAGGATTAAAGTTGAAGTTCAATCATAAAGATAAATTCTCAAATAAAAGGGAGTTAACAGATTTAATTTGAGTGAAATAAGGAGTTAACTAATTTAATTTGAGTAAAAAAAGGAGTTAACTAATTTAACTCATTTTTTTATCAATAGTGAACTGAAAGTTTCTCTTTTTGAACTAAAGAGAGATTTTTTTGAGATATTTAATTTAATAAAATGAGATATGCTCTCATAATTACTTTTTCTATTTAATTAAATAATCTTTTAATTAATTAGAGAAACTTTTCTTATTTAATTAAATAACTTCATTTAATTAATTAGAAATACCTTTCTCATTTAATTAATTAGAAATACCTTTCTCATTTAATTAAATAATTACATTTAATTAATTAGAAATACCGTTCTCATTTAATTAAATAATTACATTTAATTAATTAGGATAGGCGTATTTATTAAATGTTATTAAAAATATGTTAGAAATACCTTTCCAATTTAATTAAATAATTACATTTAATTAATCAAGACAGGTGTATTTATTAAATGTATGTAAAAATATGAGAAAATGTGAGTATGAAATCTAGTAGCGAGTCGATGCAAATACTCCAAATTGATCCTCTCCTAAAATGAAGAGATGAGGGTCTCTTAAATAGACTTTCATGGAATCCATCAACGGTTAAGATCAAATTAAATCAATGGTCAAGAATAAAGTTCAAGTTTAGTCATAAAGGGAGATTCCCAAATTAAAAGGAGTTAATAATTAAATTTGAGTAAAATAAGGAGTTAACTGATTTAATTTGAGTAGAAAAGAGAGTGAATTCATTTAACTCATTTTTTTTATCAATATTGAATTGAAAATTTTTCTTTTTGAACTAAAAAGAGATTTTGTTGAGATATTTAATTTAAGAAAATGAGATATGCTCTGATAATTACATTTTCTATTTAATTAAATAATCTTTTAATTAATTAGAGATAGTTTTCTTATTTAATTAAATAACTTCATTTAATTAATTAGAAATGGCTTCCTATTTAATTATATAACTTTGTTTAATTAATTAGAAGTAAGTGCTCCATTTAATTAAATAATTTCATTTAATTAATTAGAAATAACTTTCTCATTTAATTAAATAATTATTTTAAATTAATCAAGATAGGCATATTTATTAAATGTCTGTAAAAATATGAGCAAATGTGAGTATGAATTTCGACGACAATTCGATGCAAATTCTCCAAATTCATCCTCTCCTACAATGAAGAGATTGGGGTCTCTTATATAGACTTTTCTGGAATCCATAAACGGTTGAGATCAAATTCAATCAATAGTCAGGATTAAATTTGAAGTTCAGTCATCAAGATAGATTCCCAAATTAAAGGGAGTTAACAGATTTAATTTGAGTAAAATAACGAGTTAACTAATTTAATTTGAGTAGAAAAAGGAGTTAATTCATTTAACTCATTTTTTTATCAATATTGAACTAAAAATATCCCTTTTTGAACTGAAGAGAGATTTTGTTGAGATATTTAATTTAATAAAATGAGATATGCTCTCATAATTACTTTTTCTAATTAATTAAATAATCTCTTAATTAATTAGAGACACCTTTCTTATTTAATTAAATAACTTCATTTATTTAATTAAGAATGACTTTCTATTTAATTAAATAACTTAGTTTAATTAATTAGAAGTAAGTACCCCATTTAATTAAATAATTTCCTTTAATTAATTAGAAATACCTTTCGCATTTAATTAAATAATTACATTTAATTAATCAAGATAGGCATATTTATTAAATGTATGTAAAAATATGAGAAAATGTGAGTATGAATTCCAGCAGCAATTCGATGCAAATTCTCCAAATTCATACTCTCCTAAAATGAAGAGATGAAGGTCTCTTAAATAGAATTTCTTGGAATCCGTCAATGGTTGAGATCAAATTCAATCAACGGTCAGGATTAATGTTGAAGTTCAGTCATAAAGGGAGATTCCCAAATTAAAGGGAGTTAATAGATTTAATTTGAGTAAAATAGGGAGTTAAATAGGTTAATATGAGTAGAAAAATGAGTTAACTGATTTAACTCATTTTTTATCAATAGTGAACTAAAAATTTTCTTTTTTGAACTGAAGAGAGATTTTGTTGGGATATTTAACTTAATAAAATAAGATATGCTCTCATAATTAGTTTTTCTATTTAATTAAGTAATCTTTTAATTAATTAGAGACACTTTTCTTATTTAATTAAATAACTTTATTTAATTAATTAGGAATGGCTTCCTATTTAATTAAATAACTTTATTTAATTAATTAGAAGTAAGTACTCCATTTAATTAAATAATTTTATTTAATTAATTAGAAATACCTTTCCCATTTATTTAAATAATTACATTTAATTAATCAAGATAAGCCTATTTATTAAATGTATGTAAAAATATGAGCAAATGTGAGTATGAATTCCAGTAGCGATTCGACACAAATTCTCCAAATTGATCCTCTCTTAAAATGAAGAGATGAGGGTCTCTTAAATAGACTTTCCTGGAATCCATCAACGGTTGAGATCAAATTCAATCAACAATCAGGATTAAAGCCGAAGTTCAGTCATAAGGAGAGATTCCCAAATCAAAGGGAGTTAACAGATTTAATTTGAGTAAAATAAGGAGTTAACTAATTTAATTTGAGTAGAAAAAGCAGTTAACTGATTTAAATCATTTTTTTATCAATAGTGAACTAAAAATTTATCGTTTTGAACTAAAGAGAGATTTTGTTGAGATATTTAATTTAATAAAATAAGATATGCTCTGATATTACTTTTTCTATTTAATTAAATAATCTTTTAATTAATTAGAGACACTTTTCTTATTTAATTAAATAACTTCATTTAATTAAATAACTTTGTTTAATTAATTTAAAGTAAGTACTCCATTTAATTAAATAATTTTGTGTAATTAATTAGAAATACCTTTCCCATTTAATTAAATAATTACATTTCATTAATCAAGATAGGCGTATTTATTAAATGTATGTAAAAATATGAGCAAATGTTAGTATGAATTCCAGCAGTGATTCAATGTAAATTCTCCAAATGCATCCTCTCCTAAAATGAAGAGATGAAGGTCTCTTAATTAGACTTTTCTGGAATCGATCAACGTTTGAGATCAAATTCAATCAACGGTCAGGATTAAAGTTGAAGTTCAGTCATAATGGGAGATTCCCAAATTAAAGAGAGTTAACAGATTTAATTTTAGGAAAATAAGGAGCGAACTAATTTAGTTTGAGTAGAAAAAAGAGTTAACTGATTTCACTCATTTTTTATCAATATTGAATTGAAAATTTCCCTTTTTGAACTAAAGAAAGATTTTGTTGAGATATTTAATTTAATAAAATGAGATATGCTCTCATAATTACATTTTCTATTTAATTAAATAATCTTTTAATTAATTAGACACACTTTTCTTATTTAATTAAATAACTTTATTTAATTAATTATGAATGGCTTCCTATTTAATTAAATAACTTTATTTAATTAATTAGAAGTAAGTACTCCATTTAATTAAATAATTTCATTTAATTAATTAGAAATAGCTTTCCCATTTAATTAAATAATTATATTTAATTAATTAAGATAGTTGTATTTATTAAATGAATGTAAAAATATCAGCAAATGTTAGTATGAATTCCAGCAGCGATTCGATGCAAATTCTTCAAATTCATCCTCTCCTAAAATGAAGAGATGAGGGTCTCTTAAATAGACTTTCTTGGAATTCATCAACGGTTGAGATCAAATTCATTCAACGGTCAGGATTAAACTTGAAGTTCATTCATAAAGGGAGATTTCCAAATTAAAGAGAGTTAATAGATTTAATTTGAGTAAAATAAAGAGTTAACTGATTTAATTTGAGTAGAAAAAAGATTTAATTGATTTAACTCATTTTTTATCAATAGTGAATTGAAAATTTTCCTTTTTGAACTGAAGAGAGATTTTGTTGAGGTATTTAATTTAATAAAATGAGATATGCTCTCATAATTAGTTTTTCTATTAATTAAATAATCTTTTAATTAATTAGAGACACTTTTCTTATTTAATTAAATAACTTCATTTAATTAATTAAGAATGGCTTCCTATTTAATTAAATAACTTTGTTTAATTAATTAGAAGTAATTACTTCCTTTAATTAAATAATTTAGTTTAATTAACTAAAAATAACTTTCCCATTTAATTAAATAATTACATTTAATTAATCAATATAGGTGTATTTATTAAATGTATGTAAAAATATGAGCAAATGTGACTATGAATTTCAGTAGCGATTCGATGCAAATTCTTCAAATTGATCCTCTCCTAAAATGAAGAGATGAGGGTCTCTTAAATAGACTTTCCTAAAATCCATCAACAGTTGAAATCAAATTCAATCAAGGGTTAGGAATAAAGTTAAAGTTTAGTCATAAAGGGAGATTCCCAAATTAAAAGAAGTTAACAGATTTAATTTGACTAAAATAAGGAGTTAACTGATTTAATTTGAGTAGAAAATAGAGTTAACTCATTTAACTCATTTTTTATCAATAGCGAACTGAAAATTTCCCTTTTTGAACAGAGGAGAGATTTTGTTGAGATATTTGATTCAAAAAAATGAGATATGCTCTCGTAATTACTTTTTCTATTTCATTAAATAATCTTTTAATTAATTAGAGAAACTTTTCTTATTTAATTAAATAACTTCATTTAATTAATTAAAAATAGCTTCCTATTTACTTATATAACTTTGTTTAATTAATTAGAAGTAAGTACTCTAGTTAATTAAATAATTTATTTTAATTAATTAAAAATACCTTTCTCATTTAATTAAATAATTACATTTAATTAATCAAGATAGGCATATTTATTAAATGTATGTAAAAATATGAGCAAATTTGAGTATGAATTTTGACGGCGATTCGATGCAAATTCTCCAAATTCATCCTCTCCTAAAATGAAGAGATTGGGGTCTCTTATAAAGACATTCCTGGAATCTATCAACGATTAGAATCAAATTCAATCAATAGTCAGAATTAAAGTTGAAGTTCAGTCATCAAGATAGATTCCCAAATTAAAGGGAGTTAACAGATTTAATTTGAGTAAAATAAGGAGTTAGCTAATTTAATTTGAGTAGAAAAAAGAGTTAACTCATTTAACTCATTTTTTATCAATAGTGAACTAAAAATTTCCCTTTTTAAACTGAAGAGAGATTTTGTTGAGATATTTAATTTAATAAAATGAGATATGCTCTCATAATTACTTTTTCTATTTAATTAAATAAAGTTTTTATTAATTAGAGACACCTTTCTTATTTAATTAAATTACTTCATTTATTTAATTAAGAATGACTTCCTATTTAATTAAATAACTTTTTTTAATTAATTAGAAGTAAGTACCCCATTTAATTAAATAATTTCATTTAATTAATTAGAAATATCTTTCACATTTAATTAAATAATTACATTTAATTAATCAAGATAGGCGTATTTATTAAATGTATTTCAAAATATGAATAAATGTGAGTATGAATTCCAGTAGTGATTCGATGCAAATTCTTCAAATTTATCCTCTCCTAAAATGAAGAGATGAGGGTCTCTTAAATAGACTTTCCTGGAATTCAACAATGGTTGAGATCAAATTCAATCAACAGTCAGGATTAAAGTTGAATTTTAGTCATAAAGGGAGATTCTCAAATTAAAGGGAGTTAACATATTTAATTTGAGTAAAAAAAAGAGTTAACTGATTTAACTCATTCTTTTATCAATAGTGAACTGAAAATTTCTCTTTTTGAACTGAAGAGAGATTTTGTTGAGATATTTAATTTAATAAAATAAGATATGCTCTCATAATTACTTTTTTTATTTAATTAGAGACACTTTTCTTATTTAATTAAATAACTTTATTTAATTAATTATAAATGGCTTCGTATTTAATTAAATAATTTTGTTTAATTAATTAGTAGTAAGTACTCCATTTAATTAAATAATTTTGTTTAATTAATTAAAAATACATTTCCCATTTAATTAAATAATTGCATTTAATTAATCAAGATAGGCATATTTATTAAATGTATGTAAAAATATGAACAAATGTGAGCATGAATTTCAGCAACGATTTGATGCAAATTCTCTAAATTTAACCTCTCCTAAAATGAAGAGATGAGGGTCTCTTAAATAGAATTTTTTAGAATCTATCAACTCATTTTTTAATTAACTAATTTAGTTTGAGTAGAAAAAGAAGTTAACTGATTTAGATCATTTTTTATCAATAGTGAACTGAAAATTTCTTTTTTTGAATTGAAGAAAGATTTTGTTGAGATATTTAATTTAATAAAATGAGATATACTCTCAAAATTACTTTTTATATTTAATTAAATAATCTTTTAATTAATTAGAGACATTTTTCTTATTTAATTAAATAACTTCATTTAATTGCTTAGGGATGGCTTCGTATTTCATTAAATAAATTTGTTTATTTAATTTGAAGTAAGTACTCCATTTAATTAAATAATTTTGTTTAATTAATTAGAAATACCTTTGCTATTTAATTAAATAATTACATTTAATTAATCGAGATAGGCATATTTATTGGATGAATAAAAAAATATGAGCAAATGTGAGTATGAATTCCAGCAGCAATTCAATGCAAATTCTCCAAATTTAACCTCTCCTAAAATGAAGACATGAGGGTCTCTTAAATAGACTTTCCTAGAATCTATCAACGGTTGAGATCAAATTCAATCAACGGTCAGGATTAAAGTTAAAATTCAGTCATAAAGGGAGATTCCCAAATTAAAGGGAATTAACAGATTTAATTTTAGTAAAATAAGGAGTTAACTGATTTTATTTGAGTAGAAAAAGGAGTTAACTGATTTAACTCATTTTTTATCAATAGTGAACTAAAAATTTCCCTTTCTGAACTAAAGAGAGATTTTGTTGAAATATTTAATTTAAGAAAATGAGATATGTTCTTTACTTTTTCTATTTAATTAAATAATTTTTAAATTAATTAGAGACACTTTTCTTATTTAATTAAATAACTTCATTTAATTAATTAGAAATGGCTTACTATTTAATTATATAACTTTGTTTAATTAATTAGAAGTACTTCATTTAATTAAATAATTTTGTTTAATTAATTAGAAATACCTTTCCCATTTAACTAAATAATTACAATTAATTAATCAAGATAAGCATATTTATTAAATGTATTTAAAAATATGAGCAAATGTGAGTATGAATTCCAACAGCGATTCGATGAAAATTCCTCAAATTCATCCTCTCCTAAAATGAAGAGATGAGGGTCTCTTAAATAGACTTTCTTAGAATGCATCAATAGTTGAGATCAAATTTAATCAACAGTCAGTAATAAAGTTGAAGTTCAGCCATAAAGGGAGATTCCCAAATTAAAAAGAGTTAACAGATTTAATTTGAGTAAAAATTTTCCTTTTTGAACTGAAAGAAGATTTTGTTAAGATATTTAATTTAATAAAATGAGATATGTTCTCATAATTACTTTTTCTATTTAATTAAATAATATTTTAATTAATTAGAGACACTTTTCTTATTTAATTAAATAACTTCATTTAATTAATTAGGAATGACTTCCTATTTAATTAAATAACTTTGTTTGATTAATTAGAAGTAAGTACTCCATTTAATTAAATAATTTTGTTTAATTAATTAGAAATACCTTTCCCATTTAATTAAATAATTACATTTAATTAATCAAGATAGGCGTATTTATTAAATGTATGTAAAAATATGAGCAAATGTGAGTATGAATTCCAGCAGCGATTCGATGTAAATTTGCCAAATTCATCCTCTCCTAAAGTGGAGAGATGAGGGTCTCTTAAATAAACTTTTCTAAAATCATCAACAGTTGGGATCAAATTCAATCAACGGTCAAGATTAAAGTTGAAGTTCAGTCATAAAGGGAGATTCCCAAACTAAAAAGAGTTAACACTTTTCTTATTTAATTAAATAACTTTATTTAATTAATTAGGAATGACTTCCTATTTAATTAAATAACTTTGTTTAATTAATTAGAAGGAAGTACTCCATTTAATTAAATAATATCATTTAATTAATTAGAAATACCTTTCCCGTTTAGTTAAATAATTACATTTAATTAATCAAGATAGGCATATTTATTAAATGTATGTAAAAATATGAGCAAATGTGATTATGAATTCCAGCAGCGATTTGATTAAATGTGAGTAAGTACTCCAAATTGTTGAGTAAAATAAGGAGTTAACTGATTTAATTTGAGTAGAAAAAGGAGTTAACTGATTTAACTCATTTTTTTTATCAATAGTGAACTAAAAATTTCCCTTTTTGAACTGAAGAGAGATTTTGTTGAGATATTTAATTTAATAAAATGAGATATGCTCTCATAATTACTTTTTTTATTTAATTAAAGAATGTTTTAATTAATTAGAGACACTTTTCTTATTTAATTAAATAACTTCATTTAATTAATTAGGAATGACTTCCTATTTAATTAAATAACTTTTTTTAATTAATTAGAAGTAAGTACTCCATTTAATTAAATAATTTTATTTAATTAATTAGAAATACCTTTCTCATTTAATTAATCAAGATAGGCGTATTTATTAAATGTATGTCAAAATATGAGCAAATGTGAGTATGAATTTTAGCAGCGATTCGATGCAAATTCTCCAAATTCATCCTCTCCTAAAATGAAGAAATGAGGGTCTCTTAAATGGACTTTTCTGTAATCCATCAACGGTTGAGATCAAATTCAATCAAGGGTCAGGATTAAAGTTTAAGTTCAGCCATAAAGGGAGATTTTGATGTAGTGCTAACCCTCGTTCACTTCTTTTCTAGACATTGTTGTTATTATCAGACTTTAATAGACTAGTTTTATGTTGATGGATTAGTGGTATTGTTTTGACACTATCAAACATTATGTTATGGATTCAGTGGTTATATGATGAGATCATTTAGATTTTACATTTCATGCAAGTACCGGGTATTGACTTCCCTAAATTGCCAGGATGAGCATACCCTATTATACTATCTCAATGATAAGAGAGGGGAGATAAATTTTCAAGTCCAAATCCCAAACCTTTAAACCAATTGTTCTAGTGAGGTAGGATAAGTATCTAGATATTTTACCCACCGAATGTGTCGGATGACATGATTCGTGATTTTTAACCCTTTAGACTGATTTTGAGTGATTTTCTCTATGATGAGTTTTTATATTTTATCTTGGAGGTCTATGGTGAATTTTCTATTAATTAAGTCTTAATAAATGGATTTAATTAATAAATTAATTATTTGAAAAAATTAATATAAAATATCATGTTATTTGATATTTTGATTATAATTAATTGAATGGGAATTAATTGAAGAAAATGAATTTAATAAAAGAAAATTAGAAATTAAAATTAATAATAATAATAAAATAATAATAAAGTAATAAATAAATAATAATAAAAGTTATAAAAATTAAAATAAAAGTTATAAATATTTAAATAAAAATTATATAAAAAGTGAATTGGAGTTATAAGCTTGCATGGGAATTAACACACTTCTCTATTTCTCAAGTTTCAACAACACGGGAGTCAGTGCATCAATTAAGCACATGGTGTCTACAACCCTATGGCTCATCTTGAAAGTTAGAAAAGACCCATGCTTAGTTGGTGACACCTTCCAGCTGTTTCTAGAAGAATTCTAAATGTTTCTTAAAAGCTCTTTATATTCGGGCATTCATAGAAGCTTAGAGATAGCGTTGGGAGAGCAATTGGAGCTTTGGAGGACTGGAGAATCCTGAAGAAGGGAGGAGCTTGCTCTGTGGATTTTTTGAGAAAGAGCGACTTAGCATCAGAATCTAGGTAGATTCTTGTGATTTTACTTATGCAATTTTCTTATCATGCATTCCTTGTCTTCTTCGTGTCTTCCATATGTCTTCTAAGAAGTTTCATATTTATATGCATTCTCAATGTGGGTAGATTAATTTAATTGAAAAATTTTATATGCATTCTATAATGCAAATATCTTATTCTTAATTGTAGATATAATCTTTGTGGAAACAAAAAAAAAATGTACATGGTTATATATTCAGATCTGCATACATATACATATATATGCATATGTATACATTTGTTATGGATCTATTATAAAATTTGAATATACATACATACATACATACATACATACATATATACTTATGTATATTTATATATAATGCACTGAATTGAGCGATTGATAAAATCATACTGGAAAATTTATTAACTCGCATCGCAATTCATATTGCATGAAACAAAGTTTATATATTATATGCCGTGGGCATGATTCGTACCCGGCACCTATAGAAGGTAGAGACCTGCCGTCGCAGGTCTGCGGCAATAGGGGTACTATGTACCCGTATTCGGCGCAGTGCCTACGACCGCAGGTATTGCATACCGCAGCAAGAGTTGGGGGGGAGGTTAATTGATGTTAATGTTATGCAAAAAAAAATAATGTTTATGTTAAAACGTTTATATACAATCGATTCTCATATGGTGTCAATCGAAATTATTAAATCGATTTTATAAAAATGTATTTACATATGTATGTATGTATATATATATATATATTTAAATATATATATATATATATGTAATATGTAAATATGTTATTTATAAATTTAAGTTATTATTTGATCAATGACTTATATTGATGGTTTATTTTCATAAAGGTGACTCTTTAATAATTTTCAACTATTTAATAATTTAATTATTTTAAATTATTAAATAAAGGATTGATAGTTTGGTGGGGAATGTATCAAACAAATGTTATTAATTGGAAAATGGATTTTTAGTTCTAATAAAGAAAACTTTTATTTATCCAAAACAATATATGTGTTCCTCCATTCATTCTTCAGACTTGAAAACTTAAACTGAGACTTTTAAAATTCAAAAACTTAGCAAAATCAAAACATGTGTTTACATTGTGTATTCTTTATGCTATTATTTTGAATTTTGGGTTGACTAGTGTTGACCAGTATAGGACATCTACCAGAGGCTTGGGGGTTATGTGACTATGATGCCATGATGATGTTTTAATCTCAATCTTATATCCCAACCATGGTTATGTGATGGAATGCTCTGTATATTGGATGTGAATATTGATTGTTATAGTTGAGATTCTTATTTATGAGACACTTGACTTAACCATAATTTTTGGTCATCGATCTGTTATCCTTGGTTATTTTCTAGTCGCCATGATGAGACTAAAATATGGATTTATCCTTGATGATGTCATGTTGTGACATGTTTGACTCAACCATTTTTGGAGTCTTCGATCAATGTGTTTGAGATATATTTTGGTTATTGAGAACCATTGGATACTTTTGATTATCAGTGATGCTTCAGTTGCCAATAGAGAGCTGTTGTGCTCATGATTTTCTATGGATGTTTGCTCATGGAGATTTGATGCTTTTATGCATATTTGATGATTTTATTATGAATTATTTTTTTGATTTTGAGATTTATGATTCCATGAGCATTAGGGTAGGATATCTGCATGTAGTGATGGGAAGTGGCTTGCAATGGGGGTCAGGGCCCCAAGAGGCTGCTAGGGTAACTCATTGTAAGTTGGATTAATAAGTGATAACATTCACACCTAATACTAACTGTATGAACATAAAAAGATAAGAGTTTTGGTTCTCGCCCATGCCTTGAGTGCTTGTATAGGCTAGGATGGGAGTAGTGAGAATGCATGGTTGTGACCTTGCATTCCATAGTATGCCTTGTCAGTATGAGTGGATACTAGTGGCCGCATTAGATCAGTATAGACCCGTAGAGTTTAGCTAACTGCAAGGGTAACTTTTATGTGATAAATGAGATGAAACTTTCCTGCTTGCATAGTAGGTTCCTACATGTCATTGTGTGCCTCTAGGAAGTAGATGTCAGTTTCGTGATTGGAACCTTTGAGTTAGTATACTTTTAGGATTCCTAGACTATAGAGATTTGTGCTATGTATTATGGATAGCCTGTTTGGGACTTGAGATTATCTCCTCAGCATGGTGGGAGTGGACCACTTAGGTACCACGCGGTCGAGTGGTAGTGTATTTTCCACTCTTATCATTTGAGATTCATTGAGATTTCGTGGCTGATGCGTCCTTCATGATGGTAGATATGTATCCTTTTTCATTGATGATTAGCATATGTTAGATGATGTTATCTTAAGCTTTTATTTGCATGTTAGATTAATTCTACATATGATGTTTTATATATTAGGAGTGACATTCTTACTATGTAATACCGATGATCTCTTCGGTGATTTGGAATGTTACGCACGGAGGGATGGCTAGGATCCACGATGGTCTAATGATGCTATTGACAGTTGGGAGGAACCGCGCACTTAGTTTATTATGTTTGATCTTTATGATGGATGTATATGTTCTCTATGATGTTGTATCATGTGATTATCTCTACTTTGATGTATCGTGGATTAGAATAGGATATGTACCTTATTCTATGTATGTATATTTTTGAGCTTGTCATACCTTGTGACATGTACAGTAGATTAATGAGCATTTGAAATGTAATGTATAAACATTGGACTTATCATTTTATGAGGATGTTGTACTCGATGGATTCATGTATGTAATTCAACGTTAAGGGATCTTAAAGAATGTAAACTGTTATTTATGATACGTTTACTTTCAGATGGACAATGCTATTGCTTCTGTTATTGTGCATAAGTTATATGTGATGTTTACTTTGATGAAAAAAAAATTGTTTCTAAACTTAGTGAAAATTTTAGGTTAATTCTTTCGATCCCTTGGGGGGGCATTACACCCAAATTAAAGGGAGTTAATAGATTTAATTTGAGTAAAATAAGGAGTTAACTAATTTAATTTGAGTAGAAAAAAGAGTTAACTCATTTAGCTCATTTTTTATCAATAGTGAACTGAAACTTTCCCTTTCTGAACTGAAGAAAGATTTTGTTGAGATATTTAATTTAATAAAATGAGATATGCTCTCATAATTACTTTATCTATTTAATTAAATAATTTTTTAATTAATTAGAGGCACTTTTCTTATTTAATTAAATAACTTCATTTAATTAATTAGGAATGGCTTCCTATTTAATTAAATAACTTTGTTTAATTAATTAGAAGTAAGTACTCTATTTAAATAAATAATTTCATTTAATTAATTAGAAATACCTTTCTCATTTAATTAAATAATTACATTTAATTAATCAAGATAAGCATATTTATTAAATGTATGTAAAAATATGAGCAAATGTGAGTATAAATTTCCGCAGCGATTCCATGCAAATTCTCCAAATTCATCCTCTCCTAAAATGAACAGATGAGGGTCTATTAAATAGACTTTCCTGGAATCCATCGACAGTTGAGATCAAATTCAATCAATGGTCAGGATTAAAGTTGAAGTTCAGCCATAAAGGGAGATTTCCAAATTAAAGAGAGTTAACAAATTTAATTTGAGTAAAATAAGGAGTTAACTAATTTAATTTGAGTAGAAAAAAGAGTTAACTAATTTAACTCATTTTTTATCAATAGTGAACTGAAACTTTCCCTTTTTGAACTGAAGAGAGATTTTGTTGAGATATTTAATTTAATAAAATGAGATATGCTCTCATAATTACTTTTTCTATTTAATTAAATAATCTTTTAGTTAATTTTAGACACTTTTCTTATTTAATTAAATAACTTTATTTAATTAATTAGGAATTGCTTCCTATTTAATTAAATAACCTTATTTAATTAATTGGAAGTAAGTACTCCATTTAATTAAATCATTTCATTTAATTAATCAAGATAGGCATATTTACTAAATGTATGTAAAAATATGAGCAAATGTGAGTATAAATTTCAGCAGCGATTCGATGCGAATTCTTCAAATTCATTCTCTCCTAAAATGAAGAGATGAGGGTCTCTTAAATAGACTTTCTTGGAATTTATCACGGTTGAGATCAAATACAATCAACGGTCAGGATTAAAGTTGAACTTCAGTCATAAACGGAGATTTCCAAATTAAAGAGAGTTAACAGATTTAATTTGAGTAAAATAAGGAGTTAACTGATTTAATTTGAGTAGAAAAAAGAGTTAACTGATTTAACTCATTTTTCATCAATAGCGAACATAAAATTTCCCTTTTTGAACTAAAGAGAGATTTTGTTGAGATATTTAATTTAATAAAATGAGATATGCTCTCATAATTACCTTTTCTATTTAATTAAATAATCTTTTAATTAATTTTAGACACTTTTCTTATTTAATTAAATAACTTTATTTAATTAATTAAGAATGACTTCCTATTTAACTAAATAACTTTGTTTAATTAATTAGAAGTAAGTACTCCATTTAATTAAATAATTTTCTTTAATTAATTAGAAATACCTTTCTTATTTAATTAAATAATTATATTTAATTAATCAAGAAAGGCGTATTTATTAAATGTATGTAAAAATATGAGCAAATTTGAGTATGAATTCCAGCAGCGATTTGATGCAAATTCTCCAAATTCATCCTCTCCTAAAATGAAGAGATGAGGGTCTCTTAAATAGACTTTCCTAGAATCCATCAATGGTTGAGATCAAATTCAATAAACAGTCAGGATTAAAGTTGAAGTTCAGGCATAAAGGGAGATTCCCAAAGTGAAGGGAGTTAACAGATTTAATTTGAGTAAAATAAAGAGTTAACTGATTTAATTTGAGTAAAAAAAATACTTAGTTCATTTAACTATTTTTTTTATCAATAATGAACTGAAAATTTCCATTTTTGAACTGAAGAGAGATTTTTTTGAGATATTTAATTTAATAAAATGAGATATGCTCTCATAATTAATTTTTTTATTTACTTAAATAATCTATTAATTAATTAGAGAGACTTTTCTTATTTAATTAAAATACTTCATTTAATTATTTAAGAATGAGTTTCTATTTAATTAAATAACTTTGTTTAATTAATTAGAAGTAAGTACTCCATTTAGTTAAATAATTTTGTTTAATTAATTAGAAATATTTTTCTCATTCAATTAAATGATTACATTTAATTAATCAAGATAGGCGTATTTATTAAATGTATTTAAAAATATGAGCAAATGTGAGTATGAATTCCAGCAGTGATTCGATGCAAATTCTCCAAATTCATCCTATCCTAAAATGAAGAGATGCGGGTTTCTTAAATAGACTTTCCTAAAATCCATCAACAGTTGAGATCAAATTCAATCAACGGTCAGTATTAAAGTTGAAGCTTAGTCATAAAGGGAGATTTCAAAATTAAATGGAGTTAACAGATTTAATTTGAGTAAAATAAGGAGTTAACTGATTTAATTTTGAGTAGAAAAATGAGTTAACTAATTTAACTCATTTTTTTATCAATATTGAACTAAAATTTTCTCTTTTTGAACTGAAGAGAGATTTTGTTGAAATATTTAATTTAATAATATGAGATATCCTCTCATAATTACTTTTTCTATTTAATTAAATAATGTTTTAATTAATTAGAGACACCTTTCTTATTTAATTAAATAACTTCATTTAATTAATTAGCAATGACTTCCTATTTAATTAAATAACTTTGTTTAATTAATTAGAATTAAGTACTCCATTTAATTAAATAATTTTGTTTAATTAATTAGAAATACCTTTCCCATTTAATTAATCAAGATAGGCATATTTATTAAATGTATGTCAAAATATGAGCAAATGTGAGTATGAATTTCAGCAGTGATTCGATGCAAATTCTCCAAATTCATCCTCTCCTAAAATGAAGAGATGAGGGTCTCTTAAATAGACTTTTCTGTATTCCATCAATGGTTGAGATCAAATTCAATCAACGTAAGGATTAAAGTTCAAGTTCAGCAATAAAGGGTGATTCCCAGTTTAAAGGGAGTTAATAGACTTAATTTGAGTAAAATAAAGAGTTAACTGATTTAATTTGAGTAAAAAAAAGAGTTAACTAATTTAACTCATTTTTTATCAATAGTGAATTGAAACTTCTCATTTTTGAACTGAAGAGAGATTTTGTTGAGATATTTAATTTAATAAAATGAGATATGCTCTCATAATTACTTTATCTATTTAATTAAATAATCTTTTAATTAATTAGAGACACTTTTCTTATTTAATTAAATAACTTCATTTAATTAATTAGGAATGGCTTCCTATTTAATTAAATAACTTTGTTTAATTAATTAGAAGTAAGTACTTTATTTAATTAAATGATTTCATTTAATTAATTAGAAATACTTTTATTATTTAATTAAATAATTACATTTAATTAATCAAGATAGGTGTATTTATTAAATGTATATAAAAATATGAGCAAATGTGAGTATGAATTCCAGCAGCGATTCGATGCAAATTCTCCAAATTCATCCTCTCTTAAAATGAAGAGATGAGGGTTTCTTAAATAGACTTTCCTAGAATCCATCAATGGTTGAGATCAAATTCAATCAACGGTCAGGATTAAAGTTGAAGTTCAATCATAAAGAGAGATTCCCAAAGTAAAAGGAGTTAACAGATTTAATTTAAGTAAAATAAGGAGTTAACTGATTTAATTTGAGTAAAAAAAAGACTTAACTCATTTAACTAATTTTTTTATCAATAATGAATTGAAAATTTCTCTTTTTGAACTAGAGAGAGATTTTTTTGAGATATTTAATTTAATAAAATTAGATATGCTCTCATCATTACTTTTTCTATTTAATTAAATAATATTTTAATTAATTTGAGACACTTTTCTTATTTAATTAAATAACTTTATTTAATTAATTAAGAATGAGTTTCTATTTAATTAAATAACTTTGTTTAATTAATTAGAAGTAAGTACTCCATTTAATTAAATAATTTTGTTTAATTAATTAGAAATACTTTTCTCATTCAATTAAATGATTACATTTAATTAATCAAGATAGGCATATTTATTAAATGTATGTAAAAATATGAGCAAATGTGAGTATGAATTCTACTAGCGATTCAATGCAAATTCTCCAAATTCATCCTCTCCTAAAATGAAGAGATGAGGGTTTCTTAAATAGACTTTGCTGGAATCCATCAATGATTGAGATCAAATTCAATCAATGATCAAGATTAAATTTGAAGTTCAGTCATAAAGGGAGATTCTCAAATTAAAGGGAGTTAACAGATTTAATTTGAGTAAAATAAGGAGTTAACTGATTTAATTTGAGTAAAAAAAGAAGTTAACTGATTTAACTCATTTTTTTATCAATAGTGAACTAAAAATTTCTCTTTTTGAATTGAACAAAGATTTTGTTGAGATATTTAATTTAATGAAATGAGATATGCTCTCATTATTACTTTTTCTATTTAATTAAACAATCCTTTAATTAATTACAGACACTTTTCTTATTTAATTAAATAACTTCATTTAATTAATTAGGAATGACTTCTTATTTAATGAAATAACTTTGTTTAATTAATTAGAAGTAAGTATTCCATTTAATTAAATAATTTTATTCAATCAATTAGAAATACCTTTCCCATTTAATTAAATAATTACATTTAATTAATCAAGATAGGCATATTTATTAAATGTATGTAGAAATATGAGCAAATGTGTCTATGAATTCCAATAGCGATTCAATGCAAATTTTGCAAATTCATCCTCTCCTTAAATGAAGAGATGAGGGTCTCTTAAATAGACTTTCCTGGAATCCATCAATCGTTGAGATCAAATTCAATCAACGGTTAGGATTAAAGTTGAAATTCAGTCATGAAAGGAGATTCTCAAATTAAAGGGAGTTAACAGATTTAATTTGAGTAAAATACGGAGTTAACTTATTTAATTTGAGTAGAAAAAGGAGTTAACTAAATTAACTCATTTTTTTATCAATAGTGAACTAAAAATTTCCCTTTTTGAACTGAAGAGAGATTTTGTTGAGATATTTAATTTAATAAAATTAGATATGCTCTCATAATTACTTTTTCTATTTAATTAAACAATCTTTTAATTAATTAGAGACACTTTTCTTATTTAATTAATTAGGAATGGCTTCCTATTTAATTAAATAACTTTTTTTAATTAATTATAAGTAAGTACTCCATTTAATTAAATAATTTTATTTAATTAATTAGAAATACCTCTCTCATTTAATTAAATAATTACATTTAATTAATCAAGATAGACATATTTATTAAATGTATTTAAAAATATGAGCAAATATGAGTATGAATTCCAGCAACGATTCAATGTAAATTCTTCAAATTCATCCTCTCCTAAAATGAAGAGATGAGGGTCTCTTAAATAGACTTTCTTGGAATCCATCAACGGTTGAGATCAAATTCCATCAACAGTCAGGATTAAAGTTGAAGTTCAGTCATAAAGGGAGATTCCCAAATTAAAGGGAGTTAACAGATTTAATTTCAGTAAAATAAGGAGTTAACTGATTTAATTTGAGTAGAAAAAGGAGTTAACCAATTTAACTCATTTTTTATCAATAGTTAACTAAAAATTTCCCTTTTTGAACTGAAGAGAGATTTTGTTGAGATATTTAGTTTAATAAAATTAGATATGCTCTCATAATTAGTTTTTCTATTTAATTAAATAATCATTTAATTAATTAGAGACACGTTTCTTATTTAATTAAATAGCTTTATTTAATTAATTAAGAATGGCTTCCTATTTAATTAAATAACTTTGTTTAATTAATAAGAAGTAAGTACTCCATTGTATTAAATAATTTCATTTAATTAATTAGAAATACCTTTCCCATTTAATTAAATAATTACATTTAATTCATCAAGATAGGCATATTTATGAAATATATGTTAAAATATGAGGAAATGTGAGTATGAATTCCAGCAGCAATTCGATGCAAATTCTCCAAATTCATCCTCTCCTAAAATGAAGAGATGAGGGTCTCTTAAATAGACTTTTCTAGAATCCATCAATGGTTGAGATAAAATTCAATCAACGGTCAGGATTAAAGTTGAAGTTCAGTCATCAAGGGAGATTTCCAAATTAAAGAGAGTTAACAGATTTAATTTGAGTAAACTAAGGAGTTAACTGATTTAATTTGAGTAGAAAAAGGAGTTAACTGATTTACCTCATTTTTTATCAATAGTGAACTGAAAATTTTTCTTTTTGAACTAAAGAGAGATTTTGTCGAGATATTTAATTTAATAAAATGAGATATGCTCTCATAATTACTTTTTCTATTTAATTAATTAGAGACACTTTTCTTATTTAATTAAATAACTTCATTTAATTAATTAGGAATGGCTTTCTATTTAAATAAATAACGTTTTTTAATTAATTAGAAGTAGGTACTCCATTTAATTAAATAATTTTGATTAATTAAATAAAAATACCTTTCCCATTTAATTAAATAATTACATTTAATTAATCAAGATAGGCGTATTTATTAAATGTGTGTAAAAATATGAGAAAATGTAAGGATGAATTCCAGCAATGATTTGATGAGCTGCAAATTCTTCAAATTCATCCTCTCCTCAAATGAAGAGATGAGTGTCTCTTAAATAGACTTTCCTGGAATCCATCAACGATTGAGATCAAATTCAATCAATTGTCAGGATTAAAGTTGAAGTTCAGTCATAAAGGGAGATTCCCAAATTAAAGAGAGTTAACAGATTTAATTTGAGTAAAATAAGGAGTTAGCTTATTTAATTTGAGTAGAAAGAGGAGTTAACTGATTTACCTCATTTTTTATCAATACCGAACTGAAAATTTCCCTTTTTGAACTGAAGAGAGATTTTGTTGAGATATTTAATTTAATAAAATGAGATATGCTCTCATAATTACTTTTTCTATTTAATTAAATAATATTTTAATTAATTAGAGACACTTTTCTTATTTAATTAAATAACTTCATTTAATTAATTAGGAATGGCTTCCTATTTAATTAAATAACTTTGTTTAATTAATTAGAACTGAGTACTCTATTTAATTAAATAATTTTGTTTAATTAATTAGAAATACCTTTCCCATTTAATTAAATAATTACATTTATTTAATCATGATAGGCATATTTATTAAATGTATGTAAAAATATGAGCAAATGCGAGTATGAATTCTAGTAGCGATTTGATGCAAATTCTCCAAATTCATCCTCTCTTAAAATGAAGAGATGAGCATCTCTTAAATAGACTTTCCTGAAATCCACCAACGGTTGAGATCAAATTTAATCAATGGTCAAGAGTAAAGTTGAAGTTCAGTTATAAAAGGAGATTCGAAAATTAAAGGGAGTTAACAGATTTAATTTGAGTAAAATAAGGAGTTAATTGATTTAATTTGTGTAGAAAAAAAAATTAACTTATTTAACTCATTTTTTATCAATAGTGAATTGAAACTTTCCCTTTTTGAACTGAAGAGAGATTTTGTTGAGATATTTAATTTAATAAAATGAAATATGCTCTCATAATTACTTGTTTTATTTAATTAAACAATCTTTTAATTAATTAGAAACACTTTTCTTATTTAATTAAATAACTTCATTTGATTAATTAGGAATGGCTTCCTATTTAATTAAATAACTTTGTTTAATTAATTAGAAGTAAGTACTCCATTTAATTAAATAATTTTGTTTAATTAATTAGAAATACCTCTCCTATTTAATTAAATAATTACATTTAATTAATCAAGATAGGCGTATTTATTAAATGTATGTAAAAATATGAACAAATGTGAGTATGAATTCTAGTAGCGATTCGATGCAAATAATCCAAATTCATCCTCTCCTAAAATAAAGAGATGAGAGTCTATTAAATAGACTTTCTTAGAATCCATCAACAGTTGACATCAAATTCAATCAACGGTCAGGATTAAAGTTGAAGTTTAGTCATAAAGAGAGATTCTCAAATTAAAGGGAGTTAACAGATTTAATTTGAGTAAAATAAAGAGTTAACTGATTTAATTTGAGTAGAAAAAAGAGTTAACTGATTTAACTTATTTTTTATCAATAGTGAACTAAAAATTTCTCGTTTTGAACTGAAGAGAGATTTTGTCGAGATATTTAATTTAATAAAATGAGATATGCTTTCATAATTACTTTTTTAATTTAATTAAATAATCTTCTAATTAATTAGAGACACTTTTCTTATTTAATTAAATAAATTTATTTAATTAATTAGGAATGGTTTCCTATTTAATTAAATAACTTTGTTTAATTAATTAGAAGTAAGTACTTCATTTAATTAAATAATTTTGTTTAATTAATTAGAAATACCTTTCTCATTTTATTAAATAATTATATTTAATTAATCAAGATAGGCGTATTTATTAAATGAATGTAAAAATATGAGCAAATGCGAGTATGAATTCCAACAGCGATTCAATGCAAATTCTACAAATTCATCCTCTCCTAAAATGAAGAGATGAGAGTCTCTTAAATAGACTTTCCTAGAATCCATCAATGGTTGAGATCAAATTCAATCAACGGTCAGGATTAAAGTTGAAGTTTAGTCATAAAGGGAGATTCCCAAATTAAAGGGTGTTAACAGATTTAATTTGTGTAAAATAAAGAGTTAACTGATTTCATTTGAGTAAAAAAAAGTGTTAATTGATTTAACTCATTTTTTATCAATAGTGAATTGAAAATTTCCCTTTTTAAACTGAAGAGAGATTTTGTTGAGATATTTAATTTAATAAAATGAGATATGCTCTCATAATTATTTTTTCTATTTAATTAAATAATCTTTTAATTAATTAGAGACACTTTTTTTATTTAATTCAATAACTTCATTTAATTAATTAGGAATGGCTTCCTCTTTAATTAAATAACTTTGTTTAATTAATTAGAAGTAAGTACTCAATTTAATTAAATAATTTCATTTAATTAATTAGAAATATGTTTCTCATTTAATTAAATAATTACATTTAATTAATCAAGATAGGTGTATTTATTAAATGTATGTAAAAATATGAGCAAATGTGAGTATGAATTCCAACAGCGATTCGATGCAAATTCTTGAAATTCATCCTCTCCTAAAATGAAGAGATTAGGGTCTCTTAAATAGACTTTCTTGGAATCCATCAACGGTTGAGATCAAATTCAATCAACGGTCAGGATTAAAGTTGAAGTTTAGTCATAAAAGAAGATTCCCAAATTAAAGGGAGTTAACAGTTTTAATTTGAGTAAAATAAGGAGTTAACTATTCTAATTTGAGTAGAAAAAGGAGTTAACTGATTTAACTCATTTTTTATCAATAGTGAACTAAAAATTTTCCTTTTTGAACTGAAGAGAGATTTTGTTGAGATATTTAATTTAATAAAATGAGATATGCTCTCATAATTACTTTTTCTATTTAATTAAATAATCTTTTAATTAATTAGAGACACTTTTTTTGTTTAATTAAATAACTTCATTTAATTAATTACGAATTACTTCCTATTTAATTAAATAGCTTTATTTAATTAATTAGAACTAAGTACTCCATTTAATTAAATAATTTTTTTAAATTAATTTCTTTATGTTTTTAATCGAGTTTAATCACCCTTAATCCAGATTAGTGCTTAATCTACATTGTTAGAGTTGTTCGTTGGCCCTAATTTTTTCTTAGCTTTTGTTTGGATCTTAATCTATTCCTAAGGCTTTAAAATATGAAAATATTTATACCCAAGGGGTATGGGTATGGGTTGGGGGTCTTTTCCAAACCCTAAGCTCATTTTATTAATTTTTGAGGCCACTCAAAAAGTCTCTTTTTGCTTTTGTGCGAAAATTGACTATGGCTACCATGAGTTTCATTACCCCACCTCCAGTTAGTGTTTAACCATAGTGTGGGTTGATTTAGGAGTTCTAGAATTGTAAGTGGGTGGGAAAAATTATTAATCCCTTTGGTGGTTGAGCTTGAGGCTTATTTAGAGGCCCTTCTTGGACTTGTTGTTGGGGTTACCCAATCTCTACATTTAGAGAGGAGTCTTGGAAGATTGGAGACGGGAAGGGGAAAGCTCTACTCAAACTTGTTCATTGCCATTACCTCTTTGTGAAGGTAGGAATTGTCATCCCCCTTGTTCAGATTTCATTCTTGTTTCATGCTTATGCTACCTTGTTGTTGTTTGAATGTTTGTATGTTTGTGGGTATGTTGGGAAGATTTGAAATCCATGTTATTTTGGATGATTTTTTTTCATGGTTATGTTGAAATTTTAAATTTTTTTTGCATGGGTGTTTTGGTATTACTCACCCTTGGATAGGGCAGAAGTGACCAATTTTGGGGAAGGTTTGTTTAGTCAAACTCCAACCAGTGTAGAGTCTCTTCTCAGGATGAGAAGAGGGAGAAATGGTAGAGTGTTATGGGCCCCTACCTGTCAGCACAAATCTTGTATGATTATGATATGTTGAAATGGAAGAACGAAAGTTCTTGGTTTATAGCCCCGATTAGGTATCTGTTTGGTGTTGTGCTTGACTTCTCCTGGTTGGAAGAATCCACCTTTCCCTAGTGTTGATTCATTGTGAATCATATTGTGAAAACTTTGTATAAATACACATGTTTGAATTGTTTTTGGTCATGCTTTTGGTCACCTGATCAGATTATGTTCCCTCCATGGTTCTAGAAATGTGTTGCAAAAATTATTATGAATCCCTTGATGAGGGTCATGATGAAAATCTATTAAAAATTTTGTAATTTGAGATTGAACTCCTATGTAATTTGTATCTCAAAACCTTGTTGTAATGGCAACGAAGCCAGGTTTTTTTCATAGTTCTTTCCTGGCTGAGCCTTTGAATCAAGTTTGCCAATAAAATGGTGTTTGAGTAAATATGCTTGCAATAAGTCTTATAGATTTGTTTTCAGTTTTGCATATGTAATTTAAAAATTAGATGTGATGGTGTTACCTTGCTGCACATTTTTATGGTTGGTAATCACATTTGTTTAAATTAGATTTATCAGATAATATGTTGATATATACTTAGCTATGCAATTTTAAGTTTAAAATATGTTAAGAAAATTTTCATTTGAGTTGTGCTTAATTTTTATAATTATACATGTGCGTGAGGAAGTTAAGTGAATTTATTGAATACTTGTTTATTAAATTTAATCCTATTATCACTTTTAAATATTAAAACAAAACTTGTTGGTGTTCTGGGCATGACATGTAGTGCCTACCCTCGTTCACATCTTTTCTGGACATATTATTGCTATTATTATCAGACTATGATGGACTAGCTTTATGTGATGAATTAGTGGTATTTTTTAGACACAAACAGACATTATATTATGAATTTAGTGGTTATATGATGAGATCATTTAGACTTTACATTTCATGCATACATGATGATCATTATATTGTTTCAAGTTATTATTGATGATTAGATGGATGGTTTACTATCTTATGTGTTCTATTATGGATACTTACCCCATACTTGCATGTGTATGGTGTGCGTGTTTTCTTATTGTATGGCATTTTTGATGTGGTTAAGGAAGGGAGTCGTAGTCACCTGCTTAGTCGAGATCTACACGATGCACCACTTCTTGCCATTGTCTGTTTAGCTTAGCATTATATATTGTATATAAAAATTAAAATAAAAGTTATAAATATTTAAATAGAAATTATATAAAAAATGAATTGGAGTTACAAGCTTGCATGGGAGTTAATGCACTTTTCTATTTTTCAAGTGTCAACAACACGGAGGTTACTGCATCAATTAAGCACATGGTGTCTACAACCCTATAGCTCATCTTGAAGATTGGAAAAGACCCATGCTTAGTTGGTGACACCTTCCAGCTGTTTCTAGAAGCATTCTAGATGTTTCTTAAAAGCTCTTTATATTCAGGCATTCATAGAGGCTTAGATATAATGTTTTGGAGTGCAATTGGAGCATTGGAGGACTCAAGAACTCTAAAAAAGGGAGGAGCTTGCTCTGCGGATTTTATGAGGAAGAGCAATTTAGCATCAGAATCCAGGTAGATTCTTCTGATTTTACTTATGCTATTTCCGCATCATGCATTCTCTATCTTCTTCGTGTCTTCCATATGTCTTCTGAGAATTTTTCCTATTTTAATTGTATGTATTCTCAATTTGGGTAGTTACATTTATTTGAGAATCTTATATGCATAGATCTGAAAAGATCACGGGGCTAGGGTTTAAATTTATAGCCAAAGCCATTAGAAAATTAATTGAGTGAATCTATAGTGCAAATATTTTATAAAAAAATTCTTAAATTGTAGATATAATCTTTGTGGAAAAACATACATGTTTATATATTCAGATCTGCATACATATATATATATATATATATATATATATATATATATATATATATATATATATATATATATATATATATATATATATATATATATATATATATATATATATATATATTTATATATATGTATATATATATATATATTTATATATATTTATATATATGTGTATATATATATATATATATATATGTATATGTATACATTTATTATGGATCTAATACAAAATTTGAATATATACATACATACATACATACATACATACAAACATATATATATACATATGTATATATATAATACACTGAATGAACGATTGATAAATCACAGTACCGCAACAAGAGTGGGGGGTGGGGGGGGGGGGGGGGGGTAACTAATAATATTGTTATGCATTTAAAAAAAAAAAAAAAAAAAAGGTTTATGTTGCATATTTTAAACAAAAACGTTTATGTTAAAATGTTTAAAACAAACGTTATACATTTTCTATGAAATTGATTCTTATTGTTATTTAATTTTCATATGATATATGGTGTCAATCGAAATTGTTAATTTGATTTTATGAAATTTAATAATTATTTATATATTTATATATATATGTATGTATATATATATATATATGTATGTATGTATATATATATATGTATGTATGTATATATATATATATATATATATATGTATGTATATATATATGTAATATGTAAATATGTTATTAATAAATTTAAGTTATTATTATTTGATAAATGATATATATTGAAGGTTTATTTTCATAATGGTGACTCTTTAAAAATTATTAACTATTAAGATTTAATTGTCTTAAATTATTAAATAAAGAATTGATAGTTTGGTGTGGGATGTATCAAACAAATATTATAATTGGAAAATGGATTTTAGTTCTATTAAGGAAAACTTTTATTTATCCAAAACAATACATGTGTTAGGGAAATGTACAAAATGTTCCTCCATTCATTCTTCAAACTGGGAAACATAAATTGAGATCTCTACATTTAAATTCAAGTTGTAAATTTAGCAAAACCAAAACATGTGTTTGCATTGTGTATTCTTTATGCTATTATTTTGGGTTTTGGGTTGACTAGTGTTGACCAGTATAGGACGTCTACTAGAGGCTTGGGGGTTATGTGATTGTGATGTCATAATGATGTTTTAATCTTGATCTTTATAAACCCAACCATGGTTATGTGATGGAATGCTCTATGTATTGGATATGATTATTGATTGTTATAGTTGAGGTTCTTATGTGTAAGACACTTGACTTAACCATTATTTTTGGTCATCGATAAGTTAACCTTGGTTATTTTCTAGTCGCCATAATGCGGCTGAAATGTAGATTTATTCTTGATGATGTCATGATGTGACATGTTTGACTCAACCATTTTTGGAGTCTTCGATCAGTATGATTGAGATATATATTTTGGTTATTGAGAACCATTGGATACTTTGATTATCAGTGATACTTCAGTTGCCAATAGAGAGCTATTGTGTTCATGATTTTCTATGGATGTTAGCTTATGGAGATTTGATGCTTTTATGCATATTTGATGATTTAATTTTGGATTATCTTTTGTGATTTTGAGATTTATGATTCCATGAGCATTAGAGTAGGATATTTGCATGTAGTGATGGGAAGTGGCTTGCAATGGGGGCCGAGGCCCTAAGAGGCTACCAGAGTAACTCATTGTGAGTTGGATTAATAAGTGATAACATTCACACCTAATACTAACTAAATGAACCTAAAAAGATAAGTGTTTTATTCTCACCCATGCCTTGAGTGCTTGTACAGGCTAGGATGGGAGTAGTGAGACGCATGGTTGCAACCTTGCATTTCGTAGTATGCCTCGTCAGTATGAGAGGATACTAGTGGCCGCATGAAATCAGTATGGACCCGTGGAGTTTAGCTAACTGCCAGGGTAACTTGTACGTGATAATTGCGATGACACTTTCCCACTTGCATAGTAGGTTCCTACATGTCATTGTGTGCCTCTGGGATTAGATATCAGATTTTGTGTTTGGAACCTTTGAGTTAGTATACTTTTAGGATTTTTGGACTTATAGATATTTGTGCTATGTGATTTTGTTAGCCCATTTGGGACTTGAGATTATCTCCTCAGCACAGTGGGAGTGGACCACTTAGGTACCACGCGGTTGGGTGGTAGTGTTTTTTCCACTCTTATCATTTTGAGTTTCATTGAGACATCGTGGCTGATGCGTCCTTCATGATGGTGGATATGTATCCTTTTTCATTAATGATTAGCATGTGTTAGATGATGTTATCTTATGCTTTTATTTTCATGTTAGATTACTTTCTACATATGATGTTATATATGTTAGGAGTGACATTCCTACTATGTTAATACCGATGATCTCTTTGGTGATTTGGAATGTTACGCACAGAGGGATGGCTAGGATCCACGATGGTTTAATGATGCTATTAATGGTTGGGAGGAACTGTGCACTTAGTTTATTATGTTTGATCTCTATGATGGATGTATATGTCTTCTATGATGATGTATCATGTATATCATGTGATTATCTTTAGTTTGATGTATCATGGATTAGAATAGGAAGATGTACCATATTCTATGTATGTATATTCTTTTGAGCTTGTCATACCCTGTGACATGTACAGTGGATGATTGAGTATTTGAAATGTAATGTATGAACATTGGACTTATCATTATTATTTCATGTATGATAGATGTTTCTAGATGTAATCCAACGTTAAGGGATCTTTAAGAATGTAATCTGATATGTATGTTATGTTTAATTTCAGATGGACATTGCTATTGCTTCTGTTATTGTGCATAAGTTATGTATGGTATTTACTTTCATGTTAGAAAAAAAAATGCTACTAAACTTAGTGAAATTCTAGGTTAATTCTTTGGATCCCTTAGCAGGGAACTACATGAAATTTTGGTATCAGAGCCTAGTTTCGTGACACTGGGCAATAATGGGTCCATGTTAAGTGTGGACATTTATAATTTACTCTATGAAGCAAGGATTTCCCCTTGTAGAAATTTAATAAACAAATGCATTCCTTCTAAATTGTGACACCGATAATTAAACTAAATTGAGAAAATTCAAGTTTATAAATGGTACTTTCATTTTACATGTTCATAATTATCAGGAAGCATAACACTCATATTCAAATATTTCAACAAAAAATTAAACCTGATGTTATAATCAACTTAGAGAAAACAAAATGTCCCCTATGGTTAACTAAATAGATTGAATAACTCAATACTTAGAAAAATATGGGACTAAAAATAAGAGAGAAAAATATATATTCCCCATGGTATGATACTATATTCTACAGTTAGAAAATATAATGGACGTGAAAAAAAAAAATTACCTCCTAGAGAAAATATGCTCTCTAGAGTTTGTATGGAAAGAAGAAAAAGAAGAAGTTAATTTCCCTTTTCAATAGAGAATCTTAAAGAATCTGTAAGATTCTCTAAATATCTCTTTGAACATAAAGAATAATTAAAAAATAAAATAAAATAAATACATATATAGAATTCTAAAAATATCCTAAATCAACCACCTTGCTTTAATTCATAACTCCCCTCCAATGTATGAGCGCATGCAAGCTTTGAAGGAAGCAAGTCAAACTTAACAATTTACTGAAATTTGAAAGGCGTTCAAAAACTTTAACTCTTACCCTCCATTCCCCTTACTTGGTGTTGAAAAAGGCCTCCAAAATCTGCGACAAAGTATTGCACATGCCCCCATACTGACATGTCAGTTTGTATGAAGGAGCGAATTCAAAGTTGGGCAGGTTTCATTATAATGTTTGTCATAAAAACAATTAAACATTCCTTGTATTTTTTTTATGTTTCCTTTGCCTTCGCGTACTCTAATATGGGATAGATGTTGGTCCATGTGAGATGTATTGGAAGGCACCCATCCTTGGCTTACGTGTGTCAAAACTTATGCGTTGATTTTTGGAGGAGGTTTAAGTTTTAATGAGGAGCAGGTGTACTCGCATTTTCAACTCCATGGGCTGCATTTTCAGTGGGACAACGCACACCATTTTTGGGTAAGCGCATGACATTAAGGGACGAGCAGTTAGCAGTTTAAAGCATGTGCAAGTGCTTTTAAAGCACTGGGGTTAGGGTGCGGGTGACTTTTGTTTCAAATTTTGTTTGGACAGGGGTCTTTAACCCTCTTGTCCCCCTCCATGCATGTTTGCTAGCCAGATCACTGGCTTTGGGAGATGCACAGCCTTTCCCCATGCGCTTGGAAATGTGCCAAGGCTAGGAAGTGGAATCCCATGTGGGGATAGGGGAGTAGGGGGTGTGGGGTAGTTGGGTAGGGTTAGGTTAGTAAGTTTTAATTATTAGTTAAGTTTATATTTTAGTAATATGATTGTTCTTAAATATTAGTTGATTAGTATTTTTTGTGTGTGTTAATAATTATATTCATTTAAAAAAAAAAAAAAATTATTAGTAGTTGGGTGTATTATTAGTAAAGTTAGGCTATGTTTTAAGGATTTAATGTTAACTTTGGTGTTAGAATATATTTAGTGTTAGTATGTATTAGTGATTAGATTGAAAATTAGTTTTAGTTAGTAAGGTAGAGAGAGTTGTAATTGGTTGATGTTAAAATTAGTTGTTTTAATTTATTAGATAATGTTAATAATTAAAGATAGGATATGCACTAAAGTAAAAAGGTTAGGATTTGTATGTTAGATGTCAAATTTGTATAGTTAGTTAACTTGTTTTAATTGTTAGTATTATAATAGTAAGTTTTATACTTTGGTGTTAATAGTTCTTTTGTTTAGTATTCCTTTTAAGTAGAGTACATTAATATTTTTTAATAAATTAGTCTATGACTTTAAAATGTAATGTTGTCTTTGTTTATTCAACTATATGAAATGTTTTAAGTATGATTGTTCTAAAATTAGGTTTATAAATTAGATTGTGTTAGGTTAAATGGATAAATAATTATAATTATTTGAAAAGAATAATTATAATTTATTTTTGATTTAGAATATCGAAGTTGTTTTAAGAATTAGAGTCATTATGATGGTACTAGTTATTGTTAGATCTTGCTCTTGGTAGTTAAGTGGAGGATAAAATAGAAAAATGGAAAAATTGGAAATCTTATATTAGTAAGCTTTGAAGGGACTTATATTAGTATCCTCACATTTTCACTTTTGAGTGAGATCTAATCAAGCTAAACCCCTTAGTATAACAAACCATAATTGTTGGGTGATGTTGATAGAGATAAATATGTAGTTAGTATGTGGGATCAATCAAAGTTTGAGCAACATGGTCATTAGATCACCATCAAAAATCAATTCAAGATCCTTGCAGTGTTATTGGAAGACCTAATAAATCCCTTTCGTTCAGAAACCTTGGTATGACCACATTATGTCAGTAATTTAAATTTTATGAGTAACTAGCTTTATTTCCTTATTTTTTTCTTATTTTAGATGTTGGTATTCTAATGTTCTTCCCTTTTTGCTAACAATGTGATGTGGGGCTATTTAGCCAATTGTATTAGTGATGGTTCTATTTTGCCTCTTGGTTATGTCTTTACTTCTTGATTAAAATTTTACTATTGTGGCCACTCTTTATTTATTTTATTATTATTATTATTATTATTATTATTATTTTGACTTTTTGCGCTAGATGTTTCATCCTTGATGTTGAATTTAAATTTTGAGGCACTTTCTTGTGAATTATGTTGGCAAAGTGACATATGATGGGCCTACCAAAGGGATTCCTAAAAATTAAGTTGATGTGTAACAATAAGGTATGGGGTTACTAGTGAGATTATTCATGCCCGACCCTCTCCCAAGACTTCGAGTATATGGTCATGGATATTTGTTGACTGTTAAGAGTGATGGAATTGCACCCAAGCACACAACTAGATAAGGTTACGAAACTAACCAAATGGGCTTTTGGATGAAAAGGTGCATGTGTAAGGATGGATGGATTAGTATTATATCAAGAAATAATTATGTTGTGGAGACCCTATAGTAAAAGTGTTTAACCTTAATAGAGAGCCAAGTTGCTTATTATGAAAACCTAGTTGGGGGAGTCTCGTATAGATGTTACCTTGGTGAGTAGGTGTGTAGAATATGGCATATCTATGATATTATTTTATTAGAGACTTAATAAGTATGTTATACTAGTTTTGGAATGTTGTTTATATATGACCGATATGTTTTAAGGAATAATTGACCCTGGAAAATGTAACCACATCAGAATTTCGGATTGAACTTCTCTTTTAAGAATGGTAATCAGACAAATATGTTATCTCCCTATGTATGTATGTTAATTAATAATCATTCTTTTAATAAGAGTAAATCTTGGAATAAGTCTAGATAAGGGCTAGCATAGAATGAACATTTTAGTTGTGCGACTTCTAGGAGGAAGTCAAAGGCTAGTGGGGGAGGATGTAAGGTCTCTCCTCGCATGTACTTATTAGATGTGAATTTATCTGTCATATCTATTGTAGGAGATTTGAACGGATATGGAGTAATGTTGTAGGTTTTAGATGTCCTAATGAAAATTGAGATCAATAGATACATCCATGCTTTAATACTTAAAGATTGGAGAACTACTATGTTATCTTGACTATTTAAACATTAATTTGCACTAACAAAAATACAAGGTGTTTCACTTAACGATGATTTTATTGATTGTGTTACCTCAATGATTAGGATTTTATGCATTTAGATAGCTCAATATTCACTGTTGGTGATGTTATGATGTTTAGGTATATGCATGCCTAACAATGATTATTCTCGTACTTAATTCGAATTAATGAATAAGTTATATGTCATATGGATTATGTAATTACTGATGATTAAATGTGAGTATAAATTAATTAAATAGTTAATTAATTGAAGCATTATGTTCTGAGTTATGTGATTTTCCTGATAAGTTATATATATATGCACGAGATTTTCTTGAGCTACTAATGTGTGCAATGAGTGTGAAGGATATTATTAGTTGAAGAAACTGACGGAGGAACATAACTAATCTCTATGTGTTAATTTTGGAAACCTTGTTGTTCATAATTCAAATATTTTAACTTTGAGATGTATGTATTTTATTTCTATGTTCAGTGAACGTTAATGTTTGTAACTATGTTCTTTTAGTGTCACTTGACACTCATGAATTATTTGTGCTCTTTAGCATGCTAGTTGGGGTTAGCTGTGTTACCTTTGGACCTAAGTTGGACTAAGTTAGTATCTTTTTTCTAATTGGGTTTTTAATCGAGTTTAGTCGCCCTTAATTTGAATTAGTGCTTAATCTGCATTGTTAGAATTGTTCGTTGGTCCTAATTTTTTCCTAGCTTTTGTTTGGCTCTTAACCTATTCCTAAGGCTTTAAAATCCCAAGGGGTATGGGTATGGGTTGGGGGTCTTTTCCAACCCCTAAGCCCCTTTTATTGACTTTTGAGGCCACTCAAAAAGTCTCTTTTTGCTTTTGTACGAAAATTGACTATGGCTACCATGAGTTTCATTATCCCACCTCCATTTAGTGCTTAACCATAGTGTGGGTTGAGTTAGGAGTTTCTAGAATTGTAAGTGGATCTAAGAAGTTATTGATCCCTTTGGTGGTTGAGCTTGAGGCTTATTTAGAGGCCTTTCTTGGACTAGTTGTGGGGGTTACCCAATCTCTACATTTAGAGAGGAGTCTTGGAAGATTGGAGCAAGGAAGGGGAAAGCTCTACTCAAACTTGTTCATTGCCATTACCTCTTTGTGAAGGTAGGAATTGTCATCTCCCTTGTTCAGATTTCATTCTTGTTTCATGCTTATGCTACCTTGTTTTTGTTTGAATGTTTGTTTGTTTGTGGGTATGTTGGGAAGATTTGAAAACCATGTTATTTTGGATGATTTCTTTTCATGTTTATGTTGAAAATTTGAGATTTTCTTGCATGGGTGTTTTGGTATCACTCATCCTTGGATAGAGCAGAAGTGACCAATTTTGGAGAAGGTCTATTTAGTCAAACTCCAACCAGTGTAGAGTCTCTTCTCAAGATGAGAAGAGGAAGAAAGGGTAGGGTGTTATGGGCCCCTTCCTGTCAGCACAAACCTTGTATGATTATGGTATGTTGAAATGGAAGAACGAAAGTTCTTGGTTTATAGCCCCGATTGGGCATCTATTTAGTGTTGTGCTTGACTTCTCCTGGTTGGAAGAATCCACCTTTCCCTAGTGTTGATTCATTGTGAATCATATTGTGAAAACCTTGTATGAATATGCATGTTTGAATTGTTCTTGGTCATGCTTTTGGTCACTTGATCAGATTCTGTTCCCTCCATCATTCTAGAATTGTGTTGCAGAAATTGTTATGAATCCCTTGATGAGGGTCATGAAGAAAATCCATTGAAATTGTTGTAATTTGAGATTGAACTCCTATGTAATTTGTATCTCAAAACCTTGTTGTAATGGCAAAAAAGCTGAGTTTTCTTCTTGGTTCTTTCCCGGCTAAGCCTTTGAATCAAGTTTGCCAATAAAATGGTGTTTGAGTAAATATGCTTGCAATAAGTCTTATAGCTTTTTTTTAAGTTTTGCATATGTAATTTAAAAATCAGATGTGATGGTGTTACCTTACTGCACATTTTTATGGTTGGTAATCACATTCGTTTAAATTAGATTTATCAGTTAACATGTTGATATATACTTAGCTATGCAATTTTAAGTTTAAAATATGTTAAGAAAATTTGCATTTGAGTTGTGCTTAATTTTTATAATTATACATGTGCGTGAGGAAGTTAAGTGAATTTATTGAATACTTGTTTATTACATTTAATCTTATTATCACTTTTAAATATTAAAATAAAACTTGTTGGTGTTCTGGGCATGACATTAATCAAGATAGGTGTATTTATTAAATGTATGTAAAAATATGAGCAAATGTGAGTATGAATTCCTACAGCCATTCAATGCAAATTCTCCAAATTCATCCTCTCCTAAAATGAGGAGATGAGGATCTCTTAAATAGACATTCCTGAAATCCATCAATGGTTGAGATCAAATTCAATCAACGGTCAGGATTAAAGTTGAAGTCCAGTCATAAAAGGAGATTCTCAAATTAAAGGGAGTTAACAGATTTAATTTGAGTAGAAAAAGGAGTTAACTGATTTAACTCATTTTTTATCAATAGTGAACTAAAAATTTCCCTTTTTGAATTGAAGTGTAATGCCCCGCCAAGGGATCCAAAGAATTAACCTAGAACTTCACTAAGTTTAGTAGCATTTTTGTTTTTTTTTCATGAAAGTAAACACCACATATAACTTATGCACAATAACGGAAGCAATAGCAATGTCCATCTAAAATTAAACATAACATACATAACATGTTATATTCTTTAAGATCCCTTAACATTGAATTACATACATAAATCCATCTAGTACAACATCCACATGAAATAATAATGATAAGTCTAATGTTTATACATTACATTTTAAATACTCAATCATCCACTGTACATTGCATAGGGTATGACAAGCTCAAAAGAGTATACATACATAGAATAAGGTACATCTTCCTATTCTAATCCATGATACATCAAAGTAAAGAGACTCATATGATACATCATCATAGAAGACATATACATCCATCATAAAGATCAAACATAATAAAATAAGTGCATGGTTCCTCCCAACCATTAATAGCATTATTAGACCATCATGGATCCTAGCCATCCCTCCGTGTGTAACATTCCAAATCACCAAAGAGATCATCGATACTAACATAGTAGGAATGTCACTCCTAACATATATAGCATCATATGTAGAAAGTAATCTAACATGCAAATAAAAGCATAAGATAATATCATCTAACATATGCTAATCATCAATAAAAAGGATACATATCCATCATCATGAAAGACGCATCAGCCACGATGTCTGAATGAATCTCAAAATGATAAGAGTGGAAAATACACTACCACCCGACCGCATGGTACCTAAGTGGTCCACTCCCACTGTGCTGAGGATATAATCTCAAGTCCCAAATAGGCTATCTAAAATCACATAGCACAAATCTCTATAAGTTCAGGAATCCTAAAAGTATACTAACTCAAAGGTTCCTAACACAAAATTTGACATCTAATCTCCAGAGGCACACAATGACATGTAGGAACCTACTATGCAAGTCAGAAAGTGTCATTGCAATTATCACGTACAAGTTACCCTGGCAGTTAGCTAAACTCCACAGGTCCATATTGATTTCATGTGGCCACTAGTATCCTCTCATACTGACGAGGCATACTACAAAATGCAAGGTTGCAACCATGCATCTCACTACTCCCATCCTAGCTTGTACAAGCACTCAAGGCATGGGTGAGAACAAACTCTTATCTTTTTAGGTTCATTCAATTAGTATTAGGTGTGAATGTTATCACTTATTAATCCAACTTACAATGAGTTACCCTGGCAGCCTCTTAGGGCCCTAGCCCCCATTACAAGCCACTTCCCATCACTACATGCAGATATCCTACCCTAATGCTCATGGAATCATAAATCTCAAAATCACAAAAGATAATCTATAATCAAATCATCAAATATGCATAAAAGCATCAAATCTCCATGAGCTAACATCCATAGAAAATCATGAACACTCTCTATTGGCAACTGAAGTATCACTGATAATCAAAGTATCCAATGGTTCTCACTAACCAAAATATATCTCAATCAAACTGATCGAAGACTTCAAAAATGGTTGAGTCAAACATGTCACATCATGACATCATCAAGAATAAATCTACATTTCAGTCCCATCATGGCAACTAGAAAATAATGAAGGTTAACTGATCGATGACCAAAAATAATGGTTAAGTCAAGTATCTCATACATAAGAATCTCAACAAACAATACATAGAGCATTCCATCACATAACCATGGTTGTGTTTATAAAGATCAAGATTAAAATATCATCATGACATCAGAATCGCATAACTCCCAAGCCTCTGGTAGACGTCCTATAACTGGTCAACACTAGTCAACTCAAAACCCAAAACAATAGCATAAGAATACACAATGTAAACACATGTTTTAGTTTTGCTAAAGTTACATACTTGAATTAAATGTGGAGGTTTCTAGTTTATGTTTTCCAACTTAGATATCATGTGGAGAAATTTCATGTTTTACCTAACCCATGTATTTGTTTGATAGATAAAAGTTTCTCCCCCAAAACCACTAGACTCAATTCTAAGTTATCTAATAGTATTTTTTTTTTTAAATAACATTTCCAATGAAATCAACATATTTCAAAACTTCAATTTATAACACGTTCTAATAATCAACCTTAATTAAACTAAGTTTAATTAAGTTAATTATTAATATCTCTTCATTTTAATAATAATTGATAAATTATTATTCATATTTTTTAAATCATTTATCTTTACAAATTGATCCATCTATACAAATCATTTTAAATAAAATAATTAGTTATAATTAATAATATATATACATACATATATATATATATATATATATATATATATATATTTATATATATATATTTATATATATATATACATACATAAATACATATATTTACATATATATATATATACATACATAAATACACACACACACACACACACACACACACACACACACACACACACATATATAATAACATATAACAATATTTAATAATGAAAATACTTAATAACATTATATGTAAGATCAAATAAGGAAAATCTTTATACAAAAGCGATATCTCATCGCTATCGCCCATACCCTGTGCTTGAATGTATTCGACGTAGGTGTCGGGTCTGTACTACCCACGACCGCAGTAAACACCTGCGACTGCTATCGCTGAGCCATATATAGGTCACGATGTTAGTCGTGTCAGCTACGACAATCCCTCCATTAATAACAATAGTGGAAAGGGAGGGAGTATGGGGTATGACCCGCCCCTCCAAATGAACTTTTATATGTATATTTTTTTCAATTGCAATTTCAAGAACGTTTTGAATAAACATTTTTCCACTATCATTCAGTTTTTAAAATAAATAAATATATATATATATATACATATGTATGTATATATATATATAAAGGTATATGTATATATATATATGTATGTATATATATATATATATATGAATATATACAAAATTAAAAATATCACAGTACATGAACATATATATATAATTGTATATATATATATATATGTATATATGTATGTATGTATAAGCAAATTGACAATATATGAATACAAACTTCAATTTTTTGAATTCCTCCATAGACCTCTGATCTCCAAAATTTCCAATAATTAATCTAATGAGTTTGACTATGAATTCCAACCCTAGCCTCATGTTCTTTTCAAATCTATGCATATAAAATTCTCAAATAAATTAATCTACCCATATTGAGAATGCACAGTAAATTATGAAATTTCTCAGAAGACATGTAAGACACGAAGAAGACAGGAAATGCATGATGCAGAAATAGCATAAGTAAAATCACAAGAATCTACAGGGATTCTGATGCTAAATCCCTCTTCCGCAGAAAACTCATAAAGCAAGCTCTCTTCTTTAGAATTTTTGAATCCTCCAATGCTCCAAATTGCACTCCAAACGCTATGTCTAGGCTTCTAAGAATGCCTGAATATAAAGAGCTCTCAGGAAACATTTAGAATGCCTCTAGAAATAGCTAGAAGGTGTCACCAACTAAGCATGGGTCCTTTCCAACCTTTTTGATGAGCCATAGGGTTATAGACACCATGTGCTTAATTGATGCACTAACCTCCGTGTTGTTGACACTTGAGAAATAGAAAAGTGCATTAATTCTTGTGCAAGCTTATAACTCCAAATCACTCTTTATATAATTTCTATTTAAATATTTATAACTTTTATTTTAATTTTTATAACTTTTATTATTATTATTTATTTATTACTTTATTATTATTTTATAATTATTATTAATTTTAATTTTCTATTTTTCTTTATTTAATTCTTTTTCCTCAATTATTCTCATTTAGTTAATTATAATCAAAATATCAAATAACATGATATTTTATATTAATTTTCTCAAATAATTAATTTATTAATTAAATCTATTTATTAAGACTTAATTAATAGAAAATTCACCATAGACCTCCAAGATAAAATATGAAAACCCATCATAGAGCAAATCACTCAAAATTAGTCTAAAGGGTTAAAAATCATGAATTATGTCATCCGACACATTCGGTGGGTAAAATATCCAGATACTTTTTCTACCTCACTAGGACAATTGGCTTAAAGGTTTGAGATTTGGACTTGAGAATTTATCTCCCTTCTCTTATCATTGAGATCGTATAATAGGGTACGCTCATCTTGGCAATTTAGGAAAGTCGATACCCGGTACCTGCAACCTGTAGAAAAAACCATGCATATACATACAATATATAATGCTAAGCTAAACAGACAATGGCAGGAAATGGTGCATCATGTAGATCCCAACTATGCAGGTGACTACGACTCCCTTCCTTAACCACATAAAAAATGCCATACAATAAAAAAACACACACACCATACACATGCAAGTATGGGGTAAGTATCCATAATAAAACACATGAGATAATAAACCATCTAACTAATCATCAACAATAACTGACAACAATATAATGATCATCATGTGTGCATGAAATGTAATATCTAAATGATCTCATCTCATAACCTTTGAATCCATAACATAATGTCTGATAGTGTCAAAACAATACCACTAATCCATCAACATAAAACTAGTCCATCATAGTCTGATAATAATAGCAACAATATGTCTAGAAAAGATGTGAACGAGGGTAGGCACTACATGAAGAGAGATTTTATAAAGATATTTAATTTAATAAAATGAGATATGCTCTCATAATTACGTTTTCTATTTAATTAAATAACTTCATCTAATTAATTAGGAATGGCTTCCTATTTAATTAAATAACTTTGTTTAATTAATTAGAAGTAAGTACTCCATTTAATTAAATAATTTTGTTTAATTAATTAGAAATACCTTTCCCATTTAATTAAATAATTAGATTTAGTTAATCAAGATAGGCGTATTTATTAAATGTATGTAAAAATATGAGCAAATGTGAGTATGAATTCTAGCAACGATTCGATGCAAATTCGTCAAATTCATCCTCTCCTAAAATGAGGAGATGAGGGTATCTTAAATAGACTTTCCTGGAATCCATCAACGGTTGAGATCAAATTCAATCAACGGTCAGGATTAAAGTTGAAGTTCAGTCATAAAGGGAGATTCCCAAATTAAAGGGAGTTAACAGATTTAATTTGAGTAAAATAAGGAGTTAACGGATTTAATTTGAGTAGAAAAAGGAGTTAACTAATTTAACTCATTTTTTTATCAATAGAGAATTGAAAATTTCCCTTTCTGAATTGAAGAGAAATTTTGTTGAGATATTTAATTTAATAAAATAAGATATGCTCTCATAATTACTTTTCCTATCTAATTAAATAATCTTTTAATTAATTAGAGACACTTTTCATATTTAATTAAATAACTTCGTTTAATTAATTAGATATGGCTTCCTATTTAATTAAATAACTTTGTTTAATTACTCCATTTAATTAAATAATTTCATTTATTTAATTAGAAGTAAGTACTCCATTTAATTAAATAATTTTGTTTAATTAATTAGAAATACCTTTCCTATTTAATTAAATAATTACATTTAACTAATCAAGAGAGGTGTATTCATTAAATGTATGTAAAAATATGAGCAAATGTGAGTATGAATTCTAGTAGTGATTTGATGGAAATTCTCCCAATTCATCCTCTCTTAAAATAAGGAGATGAGGGTCTCTTAAATAGACTTTTCTGAAATCCATCAATGGTTGAGATCAAATTCAATCAACGGTCAGAATTAAAGTTGAAGTTTAGTCATAAAGGGAGATTCTCAAATTAAAGGGAGTTACCAAATTTAATTTGAGTAAAATAAGGAGTTAACTAATTTAATTTGAGTAGAAAAAGGAGTTAACTGATTTAACTCATTTTTTATCAATAGTGAACTGAAAATTTCCTTTTTTGAATGGAAGAGAGATTTTGTTGAGATATTTAATTTAATAAAATGAGATATGCTCTCATAATTACTTTTTCTATTTAATTAAATAATCTTTTAATTAATTAGAGACACTTTTCTTATTTAATTAAATGACTTCATTTAATTAATTAGTAATGGCTTCTTATTTAATTAAATAATATTGTTTAATTAATTAGAAGTAAATATTCCATTTAATTAAATAATTTTTTTTAATTAATTAAAAATACTTTTCTCATTTAATTAAATAATTGCATTTAATTAATCAAGATAGGCATATTTATTAAATGTATGTAAACATATGAGCAAATGTGAGTATGAATTCGAGCAACGATTCGATGCAAATTCTCCAAATTCATCCTCTCCTAAAATGAAGAGATGAGAGTCTATTAAATAGACTTTCCTGGAATCTATCAACGGTTGAGATCAAATTCAATCAATGGTCAGGATTAAAGTTGAAGTTCAGTCATAAAGGGAGATTCCCAAACTAAAGGGAGTTAACAGATTTAATTTGAGTAAAATAAGGAGTTAAATGGTTTAATTTAAGTAGAAAAAGGAGTTAACTGATTTAACTCATTTTTTATCAATAGTGAACTCAAAATTTCTCTTTTTGAACTAAAAAGAGATTTTGTTGAGATATTTAATTTAATAAAATGAGATATGCTCTCATAATTACTTTTTCTATTTAATTAAATAATCTTTTAATTAATTAGAGACACTTTTCTTATTTAATTAAATAACTTCATTTAATTAATTAGGAATGGCTTCCTATTTAATTAAATAACTTTGTTTAATTAATTAGAAGTAAGTGCTCCATTTAATTAAATATTTTTTATTAAATAATTAGAAATACCTTTTCCATTTAATTAAATAACTACATTTAATTAAACAAGATAGGTGTATTTATTAAATGTATGTAAAAATATGAGCGGATATGAGTATGAATTCTAACAGTGATTCTATGCAAATTTCCCAAATTCATCCTCTTCTAAAATGAAGAGATAAGGGTCTCTTAATCAGACTTTCCAGGAATCTATCAACGGCCAAGATTAAAGTTGAAGTTCAGTCATAAAGGGAGATTCCAAAACTAAAGGGATTTAACAGATTTAATTTGAGCAAAATAAGGAGTTAACTAATTTAATTTGAGTAGAAAAAGGAGTTAACTGATTTAACTCATTTTTTTTATCAATAGTGAATTGAAAATTTTCCTTTTTGAACTAAAGAGAGATTTTGTTGAGATATTTAATTTAATAAAATGAGATATGGTCTCTTAATTACTTTTTCTATTTAATTAAATAATCTTTTAATTAATTAGAAACACTTTTCTTATTTAATTAAATAACTTCATTTAATTAATTAGGAATGGCTTCATATTTAATTAAATAACTTTGTTTAATTAATTAGAAGTAAGTACTCCATTTAATTAAATAATTTCATTTAATTAATTAGAAATACCTTTTCCATTTAATTAAATAATTACATTTAATTAATCAAGATAGGCGTATTTATTAAATGTATGTAAAAATATGAGCAAATGTGAGTATCAATTTCAGTAGTGATTCGATACAAATTTTCCAAATTCATCCTCTTCTAAAATGAAGAGATGAGGGTCTCTTAAATAGACTTTCTTGGAATCTATCAACGGTTGAGATCAAATTCAATCAACGGTCAGGATTAAAGTTGAAGTTCAGCCATAAAGGGAGATTCCCAAACTAAAGGGAGTTAATAGATTTAATTTGAGTAAAATAAGAAGTTAACTGATTTAATTTGAGTAGAAAAAGGAGTTAATTGATTTAACTTATTTTTTATCAATAGTGAATTGAAAATTTTCCGTTTTAAACTGAAGAAAGATTTTGTTGAGATATTTAATTTAATAAATTGAGATATGCTCTCATAATTACTTTTTCTATTTAATTAAATAATCTTTTAATTAATTAGAGACACTTTTTCTTATTTAATTAAATAACTTCATTTAATTAATTAGGAATGACTTCCTATTTAATTAAATAACTTTGTTTAATTAATTAGAAGTAAGTACTCCATTTAATTAAATAATTTCATTTAATTAATTAGAAATACCTTTCCCATTTAACTAAATAATTACATTTAATTAATCAAGATAGGCGTATTTATTAAATGTATGTAAAAATATGAGCCAATGTGATTATGAATTCCAGCAGCGATTCCATGCAAATTCTCCAAAATCATCCTCTCCTAAAATGAAGAGATGAGGGTCTCTTAAATAGAGTTTCCTTGAATCCATCAACAGTTGAGATCAAATTCAATCAACGGTCAGGATTAAAGTTGAAGTTCATTCATAAAGGAAGATTCCCAAACTAAAGGGAGTTAACAGATTTAATTTGAGTAAAATAAGGAGTTAACTTATTTAATTTGAATAGAAAAAGGAGTTAATTGATTTAACTCAGTTTTTATCAATAATGAACTAAAAATTTCTCTTTTTGAACTGAAGAGAGACTTTGTTGAGATATTTAATGTAATAATATGAGATATGCTCTCATAATTACTTTTTCTATTTAATTAAATAATCTTTTAATTAATTAGAGACACTTTTCTTATTTAATTAAATAACTTCATTTAATTAATTAGGAATGGCTTCATATTTAATTAAATAACTTTGTTTAATTAATTAGAAGTAAGTACTCCATTTAATTAAATAATTTCATTTAATTAATTAGAAATACCTTTTCCATTTAATTAAATAATTACATTTAATTAATCAAGATAGGCGTATTTATTAAATGTATGTAAAAATATGAGCAAATGTGAGTATCAATTTCAGTAGTGATTCGATACAAATTTTCCAAATTCATCCTCTTCTAAAATGAAGAGATGAGGGTCTCTTAAATAGACTTTCCTGGAATCCATCAAAAATTGAGATCAAATTCAATCAACAGTCAGGATTAAAGTTGAAGTTCAGTCATAAAGGGAGATTCCCAAACTAAAGGGAGTTAACAGATTTAATTTGAGTAAAATATGGAGTTAACTGATATAATTTGAGTAGAAAAAGGAGTTAACTAATTTAACTTATTTTTTATCAATAGTGAATTGAAAAATTCCCTTTTGTACTGAAGAGAGATTTTTTTGAGATATTTAATTTAATAAAATGAGATATGCTCTCATAATTACTTTTTCTATTTAATTAAATAATCTTTTAATTAATTAGAGACACTTTTCATATTTAATTAAATAACTTCGTTTAATTAATTAGATATGGCTTCCTATTTAATTAAATAACTTTGTTTAATTACTCCATTTAATTAAATAATTTCATTTATTTAATTAGAAGTAAGTACTCCATTTAATTAAATAATTTTGTTTAATTAATTAGAAATACCTTTCCTATTTAATTAAATAATTACATTTAACTAATCAAGAGAGGTGTATTCATTAAATGTATGTAAAAATATGAGCAAATGTGAGTATGAATTCTAGTAGTGATTTGATGGAAATTCTCCCAATTCATCCTCTCTTAAAATAAGGAGATGAGGGTCTCTTAAATAGACTTTTCTGAAATCCATCAATGGTTGAGATCAAATTCAATCAACGGTCAGAATTAAAGTTGAAGTTTAGTCATAAAGGGAGATTCTCAAATTAAAGGGAGTTACCAAATTTAATTTGAGTAAAATAAGGAGTTAACTAATTTAATTTGAGTAGAAAAAGGAGTTAACTGATTTAACTCATTTTTTATCAATAGTGAACTAAAAATTTCCTTTTTTGAATGGAAGAGAGATTTTGTTGAGATATTTAATTTAATAAAATGAGATATGCTCTCATAATTACTTTTTCTATTTAATTAAATAATCTTTTAATTAATTAGAGACACTTTTCTTATTTAATTAAATGACTTCATTTAATTAATTAGTAATGGCTTCTTATTTAATTAAATAATATTGTTTAATTAATTAGAAGTAAATATTCCATTTAATTAAATAATTTTTTTTAATTAATTAAAAATACTTTTCTCATTTAATTAAATAATTGCATTTAATTAATCAAGATAGGCATATTTATTAAATGTATGTAAACATATGAGCAAATGTGAGTATGAATTCGAGCAACGATTCGATGCAAATTCTCCAAATTCATCCTCTCCTAAAATGAAGAGATGAGAGTCTATTAAATAGACTTTCCTGGAATCTATCAATGGTTGAGATCAAATTCAATCAATGGTCAGGATTAAAGTTGAAGTTCAGTCATAAAGGGAGATTCCCAAACTAAAGGGAGTTAACAGATTTAATTTGAGTAAAATAAGGAGTTAAATGGTTTAATTTAAGTAGAAAAAGGAGTTAACTGATTTAACTCATTTTTTATCAATAGTGAACTCAAAATTTCTCTTTTTGAACTAAAAAGAGATTTTGTTGAGATATTTAATTTAATAAAATGAGATATGCTCTCATAATTACTTTTTCTATTTAATTAAATAATCTTTTAATTAATTAGAGACACTTTTCTTATTTAATTAAATAACTTCATTTAATTAATTAGGAATGGCTTCCTATTTAATTAAATAACTTTGTTTAATTAATTAGAAGTAAGTGCTCCATTTAATTAAATATTTTTTATTAAATAATTAGAAATACCTTTTCCATTTAATTAAATAACTACATTTAATTAAACAAGATAGGTGTATTTATTAAATGTATGTAAAAATATGAGCGGATATGAGTATGAATTCTAACAGTGATTCTACGCAAATTTTCCAAATTCATCCTCTTCTAAAATGAAGAGATAAGGGTCTCTTAATCAGACTTTCCAAGAATCTATCAACGGCCAAGATTAAAGTTGAAGTTCAGTCATAAAGGGAGATTCCAAAACTAAAGGGAGTTAACAGATTTAATTTGAGCAAAATAAGGAGTTAACTAATTTAATTTGAGTAGAAAAAGGAGTTAACTGATTTAACTCATTTTTTTTATCAATAGTGAATTGAAAATTTTCCTTTTTGAACTAAAGAGAGATTTTGTTGAGATATTTAATTTAATAAAATGAGATATGGTCTCTTAATTACTTTTTCTATTTAATTAAATAATCTTTTAATTAATTAGAGACACTTTTCTTATTTAATTAAATAACTTCATTTAATTAATTAGGAATGGCTTCATATTTAATTAAATAACTTTGTTTAATTAATTAGAAGTAAGTACTCCATTTAATTAAATAATTTCATTTAATTAATTAGAAATACCTTTTCCATTTAATTAAATAATTACATTTAATTAATCAAGATAGGCGTATTTATTAAATGTATGTAAAAATATGAGCAAATGTGAGTATCAATTTCAGTAGTGATTCGATACAAATTTTCCAAATTCATCCTCTTCTAAAATGAAGAGATGAGGGTCTCTTAAATAGACTTTCTTGGAATCTATCAACGGTTGAGATCAAATTCAATCAACGGTCAGGATTAAAGTTGAAGTTCAGCCATAAAGGGAGATTCCCAAACTAAAGGGAGTTAATAGATTTAATTTGAGTAAAATAAGAAGTTAACTGATTTAATTTGAGTAGAAAAAGGAGTTAATTGATTTAACTTATTTTTTATCAATAGTGAATTGAAAATTTTCCGTTTTAAACTGAAGAAAGATTTTGTTGAGATATTTAATTTAATAAATTGAGATATGCTCTCATAATTACTTTTTCTATTTAATTAAATAATCTTTTAATTAATTAGAGACACTTTTTCTTATTTAATTAAATAACTTCATTTAATTAATTAGGAATGACTTCCTATTTAATTAAATAACTTTGTTTAATTAATTAGAAGTAAGTACTCCATTTAATTAAATAATTTCATTTAATTAATTAGAAATACCTTTCCCATTTAACTAAATAATTACATTTAATTAATCAAGATAGGCGTATTTATTAAATGTATGTAAAAATATGAGCCAATGTGATTATGAATTCCAGCAGCGATTCCATGCAAATTCTCCAAAATCATCCTCTCCTAAAATGAAGAGATGAGGGTCTCTTAAATAGAGTTTCCTTGAATCCATCAACAGTTGAGATCAAATTCAATCAACGGTCAGGATTAAAGTTGAAGTTCATTCATAAAGGAAGATTCCCAAACTAAAGGGAGTTAACAGATTTAATTTGAGTAAAATAAGGAGTTAACTTATTTAATTTGAATAGAAAAAGGAGTTAATTGATTTAACTCAGTTTTTATCAATAATGAACTGAAAATTTCTCTTTTTGAACTGAAGAGAGACTTTGTTGAGATATTTAATGTAATAATATGAGATATGCTCTCATAATTACTTTTTCTATTTAATTAAATAATCTTTTAATTAATTAGAGACACTTTTCTTATTTAATTAATTAGGAATGGCTTCCTATTTAACTAAATAACTTTGTTTAATTAATTAGAAGTAAGTACTCCATTTAATTAAATAATTTAGTTTAATTAAGTAGAAATACCTTTCTCATTTAATTAAATAATTACATTTAATTAATCAAGATAGGCATATTTATTAAATGTATTTAAAAATATGAGCAAATGTGAGTATGAATTCTAGTAGTGATTCGATGCAAATTCTCCAAATTTATCATCTCCTAAAATGAGGAGATGAGGGTCTCTTAAATAGACTTTCATGGAATCCATCAACGGTTGAGATCAAATTCAATCAACGGTCAATATTAAAGTTGAAGTTCAGTCATAAAGGGAGATTCTCAAGTTAAAGAGAGTTAACAGATTTAATTTGAGTAAAATAAGGAGTTAACTGATTTAATTTGAGTAGAAAAAGGAGTTAACTAATTTAACTTATTTTTTATCAATAGTGAACTAAAAATTTCCCTTTTTGAACTGAACAGAGATTTTGTTGAGATATTTAATTTAATAAAATGAGATATGCTCTCATAATTACTTTTTCTATTTAATTAAATAATCTTTTAATTAATTAGAGACACTTTTCTTATTTAATTAAATAACTTCATTTAATTAATTAGAAATGCCTTCCTATTTAATTAAATAACTTTTTTTAATTAATTAGAAGTAAGCACTCCATTTAATTAAATAATTACATTTAATTAATCAAAGTAGGTGTATTTATTAAATGTATGTAAAAATATGAGCAAATGTGAGTATGAATTCCAGTAGCGATTCGATGCAAATTCTTCAAATTCATCTTCTTCTAAAATGAGGAGATGAGGGTCTCTTAAATAGACTTTCTTTGAATCCATCAACGATTGAGATCAAATTCAATCAACAGTCAGGATTAAAGTTGAAGTTCAGTCATCCAAATTAAAGGGAGTTAACAGATTTAATTTGAGTAAAATAAGAAGTTAAGTGATTTAATTTGAGTAGAAAAAGGAGTTAACTAATTTAACTCATTTTTTATTAATAGTGAACTGAAAATTTCCCTTTTTGAACTGAAGAGAGATTTTTTTGAGATATTTAATTTAATAAAATGAGATATGCTCTCATAATTACTTTTTCTATTTAATTAAATAATCTTTTAATTAATTAAAGACACTTTTCTTATTTAATTAAATAACTTCATTTAATTAATTAGGAATGGCTTCTTATTTAATTAAATAACATTGTTTAATTAATTAGAAGTAAGTACTCCATTTAATTAAATAATTTCATTTAATTAATTAGAAATACCTTTCCCATTTAATGAAATAATTACATTTAATTAATTAAGATAGGCATATTTATTAAATTTATATAAAAATAGGAGCAAATGTGAGTATGAATTCTAGCAACAATTCGATGCAAATTCTCCAAATTCATCCTCTTCTAAAATGAAGAGATGAGGGTCTCTTAAATAGACTTTCCTGGAATCCATCAAAAATTGAGATCAAATTCAATCAACAGTCAGGATTAAAGTTGAAGTTCAGTCATAAAGGGAGATTCCCAAACTAAAGGGAGTTAACAGATTTAATTTGAGTAAAATATGGAGTTAACTGATATAATTTGAGTAGAAAAAGGAGTTAACTAATTTAACTTATTTTTTATCAATAGTGAATTGAAAAATTCCCTTTTTGTACTGAAGAGAGATTTTTTTGAGATATTTAATTTAATAAAATAAGATATGCTCTCATAATTACTTTTTCTATTTAATTAAATAATCTTTTAATTAATTAGAGACACTTTTCATATTTAATTAAATAACTTCGTTTAATTAATTAGATATGGCTTCCTATTTAATTAAATAACTTTGTTTAATTACTCCATTTAATTAAATAATTTCATTTATTTAATTAGAAATACTTTTGAATATGGTGATGGTGACCGCTATGAGTTTTGCAAGCATGAGGGCCTATGTGCCCTAGGCACAGTGTGGACGTCCGTTGATGGTGGTGTTCAAATAGCATTTTGGCTACAGGGGCAAACTGTGCAGGCGGTGCCATTTTGGATTGAAGGGTGGGTTTTATTGCTCGGGCGGTGGTGAGGCTGGCAGGGGTGGGCCTACTTCCATTGCCTCCTTATTTTGGGGCAGCCAGTGTGGAGCATACAGCTAGGGGTGGGCTTTTTGGCTTCTTTTATTGATTGGGGTTTGGATTTTGGTCCTTGCTCATGGGGCAATTCGAGGTCCCATATCAGATTTTCTCTGAGGATTTGGTGATGGCTGAGTCCTCTCCTTTTTTGTGGGGAGGGCCTGAAGGTAAGGGTTTCAATACTTTGTCTGGGATGCATGCATCATCATCAAAAGATTCTATTTGTATCAAGAAGAAGAATGAATGTTTGGAGCACTCTGATGATCGACCAGTGTTAATCAATCAATCAAAAGAGATTTTAGAGGATGTGGAGTATTGGGGCAAGCATGCACTCATTTGTAAGTTTTTGGGTCTCTGGCTCTCCCTTCCTATGCTGGAATCATGGGTGCATCAGATATGGAACTCAGAAGGGGATATAGAAATTCTTCTAGTGGCCAACAACTATTTTTTGGTCATTTTTTCAAGTATGTCAGACAGGAACAAGGTCTTTGAGGGGGGCCCATATTTCTTTAACCAGGTTAGGCTTTTCCTCAAACCCTGGCACATTGGATTTAACTCCGTTGAGGAGATACTGTCTCAGGTCCCTGTGTGGGTTAGGCTTCCTCGATTGCCTCTGGAATTTTGGAGAGGGGACATCCTTCATTTGATATTGCTTCTGCTGGGGAAGTTGGTTGGGTCGGCCACACTAACCCAAGACTGAAAAGTAATTTCATATGCTCAAATTTGTGTGGAAGTGGATCTGACTAATCTACTTCCTGACTCTATGGAAATCTGTATGGGCACTTCTTCATGGGTTTAGTAGTTGGACTATGAGACTTTACCCTTTAGATGTAGGATTTGTCATGAGTATGGGCACCTATAGTGCAAATACTCCAGGTATAAATCTTCTCGGTTAGCTACGCCCATTGTTTCATCTCCTAAGGAAGACAAGGGTAAGGCCCAGATGCCAAATGGTCCCTCTGCAGATAAGGAAGGTTTTATCCTAGTTAAGCCATGTAATAAAGGAAAGGGCCAAAAGAGAGCTTGGATAGATAGACAAAATGATGGTACTTTTAACAGGTTTAATGTTCTAGAGAATTTGATTCAAGAGGAAGGAATCCCAATGGAGTTACCTCTGGGTGATGGGTCCTTGTCTGCTCCCCAACTCTAGGATGATGGGGTTCTGATGCAGGTTGCTGAGAAAGAACAAGGCTAGCCAGTTGGATTAGATGGAGTGGTTCAGCAGATTAGTTGTGATATTCCAGGAGGGTCGCATCCTGGTGAAGCTCCAGGTATTGCAGGTGCAAATCTTCCCAGCAAGAAAGGGGTGTCTGATAATACAAAAGGCACTAAAACTGCTTCCACTTTAGGTTTACAACAGAAGCCTTTTAAAAAGGGGACCACAAAGAAGTCTGCTAAGAGTGGAAGGAAGACAGATCAGGAGAAGTTCAAGATGATGGGCGAGACTTTGGTTGAGGCAGGGTTAGTGATGCCCATTGACTCTCATTTCTCTCAGTCCTCTAAATGATTATTCTATCTTGGAATGTGAGGGGGTTGAGCAGCATCCCTAGAGAAAACGTTGTTCGTAGATTGATGGAGTCTCATTCTCCAGATGTTTTGTTCATTCAGGAAACTAAGCTTTCAGTTGATGAATTGAATAACTATGGACCAAATATTTGGCCCCATGGTTGCTGGTAGGGAGTAAGTGCTCATGGGAACTCAGGGGGCCTTGCTTGTCTTTGGAATCCTATGAAGGTGACTCCTTTGTGGTGGATTGCGAGCAGGTTTTCTATCTCCTTCCTGGCTTCTCATTTTGAGACAGGTGAAAGGTGCTTATTTTCTAATATTTATGCTCCTAGTGACTTGGTTGGTAAATCTCATATGTGGTCTCATATTATGTCTATCTATTCTCTGGACCCCTTTCTTCCATGGATTGTGGCTGGAGATTTTAATGCTGTTATGAGTCTAGAGGAGAAGAGGGGCAGACATTCTCATTTGGGTCCTTCTTCTAAAATGCTTAGCGATAATATTGGTTCTTTGAATCTTATTGACGTTAAACCTAACTCTGGTATATTCACCTAGAACAACAGAAGGAATGGGACAGAGGCTATCTCTGAAAGGCTCAATAGATTCCTAGTATCCTGCTATTGGATGCATAATAGATGGATTACCAGTTCAGAAATTCTTGATTGGAGAGGCTCTGATCACTGACCTATTAGGCTCTTTGTCACCCCTTTCAAGACCTCCAAGAATCCCTCTTTCAAGTTTCAGCTGATGTGGTTGAGGGATCATTCCCTACAGGAGCTTATGATTTCCTGGTGGTATGAGGGTAAGCCTTCACATGGAACTTCTATGTACACCTTCGAGAAGAGACTTCAACATGTTAAGTTTAGGTTGAAGAAGTGGAACAAATAGTGTTTTGGAAACCTACAAGAGCAGTTGAGTGATGCTCGAACTAGGTTGAATAATGTCACTCGCCAGATCAAGGACCTAGGCATGACTCAAGATTTGATGTCTCAAGAATCCTTAGCTCTGAAGGAAGTTGAAGAATGGGAGCTTCGAGAGGAAATATTTTGGAAACAAAAGTCTCAGGTAGACTGGTTTTAGGAGGGAGATAGAAACACTACTTTCTTCCACAACACTGTCAAGGCCCATAGGTTTGGGAATTCTATCACTTCTCTAGTCTCTGCTTCTGGTGATCAGCTATGTTCCAAGGAGGAAATTGCTTTAGAGGCCATTAGATACTTTTCTCAACTCTTCTCTAGGGAAGATCCTGCTTCCTTGGAAGAGACTAGGTCTATTTTAGACTGCATTCCTCATCTTGTTTCTAGTAGTATGAACAGAGATCTTTTAAAACCTATTATGATTGAGGAATTGGAGAAAGTGGTTTTTGTTATGCCAAAAGGTAAAGCCTCGGGCCAAGATGGGTTTCCCATTGAATTTTTCTAGGAGTTTTGGGAGATTACTAAATTTGATCTTCTAGATGTGGTCCAGGAGTCATATCAAAATAAAAAAATGTTCAAGTCTATGAATGCTACTTTTCTGGCTCTCATTCCCAAGATTGATGGTGCTAATAGGTTGGACCAGTTCAGACCCATTGCTCTATGTAATGTCACGTACAAAATCATCACAAAATTAATTTCTGAAAGGCTCAAGCCTTTCCTTACCACTCTGATTTCTAAGGAACAGGGAGGTTTTGTCAATGGGAGATAGATTCTTGATGGGGTGGTGATTGCTACAGAAGCTATTCATTCTATGGCCTCATCCAAGGAAAAGGCTATGTTTATTAAGCTGGACTTAGCTAAAGCGTATGATTGAGTTAGTTGGGACTTTCTGTGTCGTGTGCTTCTAGCTTTTGGATTTACTACAGAATGGGTGGATTGGGTTCTCAACTATGTGTCTTCCCCATCCTTTTCAGTTCTTATCAATGGAGAACCTACTGACCTTTTCTTTGCTTCTCGAGGACTTCGACAGGGGGATCCTATCTCTCCTTATCTATTTATTATTATGGCAGAGGGCTTAGGTAGATTTATAAAATCTCAAGCATAGCTGGGACTTATTCAAGGGTGGAAGTGGGGTAATGATATTCCTTCATACACGCACCTCCAATTTGTGGATGATACTAGCCTGATGGGCTTGGCTACTGCCAATGAGGCAAGGAACTTTAGAAAGATTTTGGATATTTATTTAAAATCTTCTGGATAGAAAATTAATGAAGAGAAATCTTCTATTTACTTCTTTAATACTCCTCAGTTGATTCAGCTCAGGATTGCTGGAATTCTCAGGTTTCAAGTTGGATCCCTCCCTTTGATCTATCTCAGAGTACCTTTAGCTTTGGGGGCTCAACGGAAAGAGTATTAGCAAGGTCTTGTTGACAAATTTCATAGTAGAGTGAGGAATTGGACACATAGGTGGATCTCATCATCTGGGAGGGTTACCCTACTCAAGACTGTGATTCAGGCCCTCCCTATTTACAGGTGCTTAGTGCAAACCCCTCTCATGGGAGTTATGAAAGATTTTGATGCTTTGTCACGACAATTCCTTTGGTCAAGCAACCTTCAATCTTCTAAATGGAGCTTAGTCAACTGGGACACTATTTTCTTGCCTAAGTTTGCTGGGGGTCTGGGCCTTAAATGTATGGCTCTCGGTGTCAAAGCTCTTGCTGCAAAGTTATACTGGAGATGGTGCAAGAATCAAGACCGGGATTGGGCCAAGATTCTGACCCATAAGTATTTTCCAAGAGTGGAGGTTCAGGATATTCCCAGACTTGAGCTTGATGGTAAGGGGTCCTTTATTTGGGACACCCTTAAAAGGGGTGCTCCTTTAATTAAGGATGGTCTTTTCTAGATCTGTAATGAGGGGTCAAGTGTGTTATTTTGGCAGGATTCTTAGGATGGCCACCCTCCTATTCTCTCCAATTTTTCCCACCTTCGGCCTCTGTATCAAGTTTTTTCTTCTGCAATTTGGACCACAGTTGCTCACTTCAAGGCTTTCTAGAGGTGTGGTTTGATGGAGGTGGTTAGCTGGAAGGATCCACAGCTTTGGCCCACAGGGGGCTCCCTAGAGAATCGGGCTGAACTGGCACATATTCTCTTCTCTAGGATTTGTAGCTCTTCTAAAGACAAAGAAATCTTGGCGTGAGGACATTGCCCAAAAGGTAAGTTTAGCGTGGCCTAGGGATATGCTTAGTTGGATAGGTAATGTAATGTTATTCAAGAGGTTCCCTAGTGGAGGTAGGTCTAGAATAAATTTTCTTGGCCGAAATGTAATTTTTTTCTTTGGTTGGTTGCACAAAATAAGTGTCTTACTTGGGATAATCTCCAACGAAGAGGATTTCAGGGACCCCCTTACTGTCCCCTATGCTTGTTGGATGGGAAAGATGCTTCTCATGTGTTTTTCTTATGTCCTCTCTCTAGGGAGATCTGGCATAAGTGGTGGGAGGCATGGTGCCATAGATGTATTCATGTTGTATCTCTTATTGAATTTTGGCCTAGCCTTGGCAGACCTCCTACGAAAACTTGATTCCTTCAAGTGGCCTGGGCTATTGGACCTTCTTTCATTCTGTGGAATCTTTGGTTGGAGCGTAACCCTTAGATTTTCTATAATTCCAGCTTGGGAGCCACTCAACTATGGCAGTTGATCCTATCCAGGCTTCAAGAGACTATCTTTGCTAAATGTGATACGTCAGAGCCGGTGGATCCTAGGGATTCTCGTATTATAAAAATTTTAGCATTAGTGGATAAAGGATTTGAAATTAGTAGCAATAAGAGATATCAACCACGAAAGAGGAAGGTCTATAGAGTGGGGAGATGGAGCCCTCCTCCCGTGATAGTCCTAAAGACTAACACTGATGGCTCCTCCCGTGGGAACCCTGGATAGGCTGGAGTGGGGGGGATTGGGAGAGATGCAGATGGTAATTTTATTTTCATATTCTCTATACACAAAGGAGTTCATTCCAATAATGTGATTTAGGCTTTGGCCATTAAAGTGGCTATGGAGCAAGCTTTCTCTCTTGGATGGAGGAGAATGGTGTGTGAGTCTGACTCTCAAACAGTTGTGGATATGATTAATAACCGGAGAGTGGATGAATCTTGCGGGAAAATTGCATTTATTGTTAGAGAGATTCTCCACTTGAGTAGCTTTGTGGATGGGATCCTTTTTTGTCATATTCCTAGGGAATGGAATGGAGTGGCTGATGTTTTGGCAAAATGGGCATCAGAGAAGGGTGTTGGTTGAGATATTTCTGATAGAGATGATCTTCCTGCTGATCTTAGTGGGATCTTCAAGCAATTAGTGGATAGGGATAGATCGTAACTGTGCTGGGTGGTGATTTGGTTGTTGGGCCTGAGGCCTCCTGTAATCTAGATTTAATTGAATAAATTTTTACCAAATTAGAAATACTTTTCTCATTTAATTAAATAATTACATTTAATTAACCAAGATAGGCGTATTTATTAAATGTATGTAAAAATATGAGCAAATGTGAGTATGAATTCTAGCAGCGATTTGATGCAAATTCTCCAAATTCACCCTCTCCTAAAATGAAGAGATGAAGGTCTCTTAAATAGACTTTCCTGGAATCCATCAACAGTTGAGATCAAATTCAATCAACGGTCAGGATTAAAGTTGAAGTTTAGTCATAAAGGGAGATTCTCAAATTAAAGAGAGTTAACAGATTTAATTTGAGTAAAATAAAGAGTTAACTAATTTAATTTGAGTAGAAAAAGGAGTTAACTAATTTAACTCATTTTTTATCAATAGTGAACTGAAAATTTCCCTTTTTGAACTGAAGAGAGATTTTGTTGAGATATTTAATTTAATAAAATGAGATATGCTCTCATAATTACTTTTTCTATTTAATTAAATAATCTTTTAATTAAATAGAGACACTTTTCTTATTTAATTAAATAACTTCATTTCATTAATTAGGAATGGCTTCCTATTTAATTGAAAAACTTTATTTAATTAATTAGAAGTAGGTACTCCATTTAATTGAATAATTTTATTTAATTAATTAGAAATACCATTCCCATTTAATTAAATAATAACATTTAATTGATCAAGATAGGCATATTTATTAAATGTATGTAAAAATATGAGCAAATGTGAGTATGAATTCCAGCAGCGATTTGATGCAAATGGTCTCTTAAATACTCTTTTTTGGAATCAATCAACGGTTGCGATCAAATTCAATCAACGGTCAGGATTAAAGCTGAAGTTCAGTCATAAAGGGAGATTCCCAAATTAAAAAGAGTTAACATATTTAATTTGAGTAAAATAAGGAGTTAACTGATTTAAGTTGAGTAGAAAAATGAGTTAACTGATTTAACTCATTTTTTATCAATAGTGAACTAAATATTTCTTTTTTTGAACTAAAGAGAGATTTTGTTGAGATATTTAATTTAATAAAATGAGATATGCTCTCATAATTACTTTTTCCATTTAATTAAATAATCTTTTAATTAATTAGAGACACTTTTCTTATTTAATTAAATAACTTCATTTAATTAATTAGGAATGGCTTCCTATTTAATTAAATTACTTTGTTTAATTAATTAGAAGTAAGTACTCCATTTAATTAAATAATTTTGTTTAATTAATTAGAAATACCTTTCCCAATTAATTAAATAATTACATTTAATTAATCAAGATAGGCGTATTTATTAAATGTATGTAAAAATATGAGCAAATGTGAGTATGGATTCCAGCAGCAATTCGATGCAAATTCTCCAAATTCATCCTCTCCTAAAATGAGGAGATGAAGGTCTCTTAATTAGACTTTCCTGGAATCCATCAACGATTGAGATCAAATTCAATCAATGGTCAGGATTAAAGTTGAAGTTTAGTCATAAAGGAAGATTCCCAAATTAAAGGGAGTTAAGAGATTAAATTTGAGTAAAATATGGAGTTAACTGATTTAACTCATTTTTTATCAATAGCGAACTAAAAATTTCCCTTTTTGAACTGAAGAGAGATTTTGTTGAGATATTTAATTTAATAAAATGAGATATGCTCTCATAATTCCTTTTTCTATTTAATTATGTAATCTTTTAATTAATTAGAGACACTTTTTTTATTTAATTAAATAACTTTATTTAATTAATTAGGAATGGCTTCCTATTTAATTAAATAACTTTGTTTAATTAGTTAGAAGTAAGTACTCCATTTAATTAAATAATTACATTTAACTAATCAAGATAGGCGTATTTACTAAATATATGTAAAAATATGAGCAAATGTGAGTATGAATTCCAGCAGCAATTCGATGCAAATTCATCCTCTCCTAAAATGAGGAGATGAGGGTCTCTTAAATAGACTTTTCTAGAATCCATCAACGGTTGAGATCAAATTCAATCAATCGTCAGGATTAAAGTTGAAGTTCAGTCATAAAGAGAGATTCTCAAATTAATGGGAGTTAACAGATTTAATTTGAGTCAAATAAGGAGTTAACTGATTTAATTTGAGTGGAAAAAGGAGTTAACTGATTTTACTCATTTTTTATCAATAGTGAACTGAAAATTTACTTTTTCAACTAAAGAGAGATTTTGTTGAGATATTTAATTTAATAAAATGAGATATGCTCTCATAATTACTTTTTCTATTTAATTAAATATCTTAGTTTAATTAATTAGAAGTAAGTACTCTATTTAATTAAATAATTTTGTTCAATTAATTAGCAATACTTTTCCCATTTAATTAAATAATTACATTTAATTAATCAAGATAGGTGTATTTTTTAAATGTATGCAAAAATATGAGCAAATCTGAGTATGAATTTCAGTAGCGATTCGATGCAAATTCTCCAAATTCATCCTCTCCTAAAAAGAAAAGATGAGGGTCTCTTAAATAGACTTTCTTGGAATCCATCAACGGTTGAGATCAAATTCAATCAACGGTCAGTATTAAAGTTGAAGTTCAGTCATAAAGGGAGATTCCCAAATTAAAAGAAGTTAATAGATTTAATTTGAGTAAAATAAGGTGTTAACTGATTTAATTTGAGTACAAAAAAGAGTTAACTGATTTAATTCATGTTTTATCTATAGTGAACTGAAATTTTTCATTTTTGAACTGAAGAGAGATTTTGTTGAGATATTTAATTTAATAAAATGAGATATGCTCTCATAATTACATTTTTTATTAAATTAAATAATCTTTTAATTAATTAGAGACACTTTTCTTATTTATTTGAATAACTTCATTTAATTAATTAGGAATGGCTTCCTATTTAATTAAATAACTTTGTTTAATTAATTAGAAGTAAGTACTCCATTTAATTAAATAATTTCGTTTAATTAATTAGAAATACCTTTTCCATTTAATTAATTAATTATATTTAATTAATCAAGATTGGCATATTTATTAAATGTATGTAAAAATATGAGCAAATGTGAGTATGAATTCCAGCAGCGATTCGATGCAAATTCTCCGTATTCATTCTCTACTAAAATGAAGAGATGAGGGTCTCTTAAATAGACATTCCTGAAATCCATCAACGGTTGAGATCAAATTCAATCAACGGTCAGGATTAAAGTTGGAATTCAGTCATAAAGGAAGATTTCAAAATTAAAGGGAGTTAACATATTTAATTTGAGTAAAATAAGGAGTTAACTAATTTAATTTGAGTAGAAAAAGGATTTATTTGATTTAACTCATTTTTTATCAATAGTGAACTGAAAATTTTCCTTTTTGAACCAGAGAGAAATTTTGTGGCGATATTTAATTTAATAAAATGTGATATGCTCTCATAATTACTTTTTCTATTTAATTAAATAATCTTTTAATTAATTAGAGACACTTTTCTTATTTAATTAAATAACTTAATTTAATTAATTAGGAATGACTTCATATTTAATTAAATAACTTTGTTTAATTAATTAGAAGTAAGTACTCCATTTAATTAAATAATTTTTTTTAATTAATTAAAAATACCTTTCTCATTTAGTTAATCAAGATAGGCATATTTATTAAATGCATGTAAAAATATGAGCAAATGTGAGAATGAATTCCAGTAGTGATTCAATGCAAATTCTCCAACTTTACCCTCTCCTAAAATGAAGAGATGAGGGTCTCTTAAATAGATTTTCTTGGAATCCATCAACGGTTGAGATCAAATTCAATCAACGGTCAGGATTAAAGTTAAAGTTTAGTCATAAAGGGAGATTCTCAAACTAAAGGGAGTTAATAGATTTAATTTGAGTAAAATAAGATGTTAACTGATTTAATTTGAGTAGAAAAAGGAGTTAACTGATTTAACTCATTTTTTATCAATAGTGAACTGAAAATTTCCCTTTTTGAACTGAAGAGAGATTTTGTTGAGATATTTAATTTAATAAAATGACATATGCTCTCATAATAACTCTTTCTATTTAATTAAATAATCTTTTATTTAATTAGAGACACTTTTCTTATTTAATTCTTCATTTAATTAATTAGGCATGACTTTCTATTTAATTAAATAACTTTATTTAATTCATTATAAGTAACTACTCTATTTAATTAAATAAATTTGTTTAATTAATAAGAAATAACTTTTTCATTTAATTAAATAATTACATTTAATTAATTAAGATAGGTGTATTTATTAAATGTATCTAAAAATATGAGCAAATGTGAGTATGAATTTCAGTTGCGATTCAATGCAAATTCTTCAAATTCATCCTCTACTAAAATGAAGAGTTGAGGGTCTCTTAAATAGACTTTCCTGGAATTGATCAACGGTTGGGATAAAATTCAATCAACGGTCAGGATTAAAGTTGAAGTTCAGTCATAAAGGGAGATTCTCAAATTAAAAGGAGTTAACAGATTTAATTTGAGTAAAATAAAGAGTTAGCTAATTTAATTTGAGAGGAAAAAGGAGTTCATTGATTTAACTTATTTTCTATCAATAGTGAACTGAAAATTTCCCTTTTTGAACGAAAAAGAGATTTTGTTGAGATATTTAATTTAATAAAATGAGATATGCTCTCATAATTACTTTTTCTATTTAATTAAATAATCTTTTAATTAATTAGAGACACTTTTCTTATTTAATTAAATAACTTCATTTAATTAATTAGGAATGGCTTCCTATTTTATTAAATAATTTTGTTTAATTAGTTAGAAGTAAGTACTCCACTGAATTAAATAATTTTGTTTAATTAATTACAAATACCTTTCCCATTTAATTAAATAATTACATTTAATTAATCAATATAGCCATACTTATCAAATGTATGTAAAAATAAGAGCAAATGTGAGCATGAATTCCAGCAACAATTTGATGCAAATTTTCCAAATTCATGCTCTCCTAAAATGAAGAGATGAGGGTCTCTTAAATAGACTTTCCTAGAATCCATCAACGGTTGAGATCAAATTCAATCAAAGGTCAGGATTAAAGTTGTTGTTCAGTCATAAAGGGAGATTCCTAAATTAAAGGGAGTTAACAAATTTAATTTGAGTAAAACAAGGAGTTAACTAATTTAATTTGATTAGAAAAAGGAGTTAACTGATTTAACTCATTTTTTATCAATAGCGAACTGAAAATTTCTCTTTTTGAACTAAAGAGAGATTTTGTTGAGATATTTAATTTAATAAAATGATATATGCTCTCATAATTAAAGTTGAAGTTCAGTCATAAAGGGAGATTCCCAAATTAAAAATAGTTAACAGATTTAATTTGAGTAAAATAAGGAGTTAACTGATTTAATTTGAGTAGAAAAAGAAGTTAACTAATTTAGCTCATTTTTTATCAATAGTGAACTGAAAATTTCCCTTTTTGAACTGAAGAGAGATTTTGTTGAGATATTTAGTTTAATAAAATGAGATATGGTCTCATAATTATTTTTTCTATTTAATTAAATAATCTTTTAATTAATTAGAGACACTTTTCTTATTTAATTAAATAACTTCATTTAATTAATTAGGAATGGCTTCCTATTTAATTAAATAATTTTGTTTAATTAATTAGAAGTAAGTAGTCCATTTATTTAAATAATTTCTTTTAATTAATTAGAAATACCTTTCCCATTTAATTAAATAATTACATTTAATTAATCAAGATAGGCGTATTTATTAAATGTATGTAAAAATATGAGCAAATGTGAGTATGAATTCCAGTAGAGATTCAATGCAAATTCTGCAAATTCATCCTCTCTTAAACTGAAGAGATGAGGGTCTCTTAAGTAGACTTTCTTAGAATCTATCAACGGTTGAGATCAAATTCAATCAATGGTCAGGATTAAAGTTGAAGTTCAGTCATAAAGTGAGATTTCCAAATTAAAGGGAGTTAACATATTTAATTTGAGTAAAATAAGGAGTTAGCTGATTTAATGTGAGGCCTCGCCCCTACCCTTCATAGCCCTAGTTACTACTTTATCATTTTGGTACTCACGAGTTGAGAGGTCAGGACATTATCAGATACTCGAACATATCATATTGGTTCATGTTGTGTGATGTTATTTTCAAATATTTGATGTCTATCATTTAATGTTTTATGTTTATATATGTAGATGAATTAAGTAGAACATAGGATTAACACTTAGATTAAGAGATTTTAATGGTTGAGAATTGAGAGAAAACCTGACTGATTTATAGATGTATGTTTTAATTTATGTGAATTTTTGATACGTATACATATATGTACGTGTGATTTTATAGGACTACTGATGTGTGCAATGAGTGTGCAGATATTTTAGCTGAGAAACCCTACAAAAGAACAAAACTGATCTCTATGTGTTAATTTTGGAAACCTTGTTGTTCGTAATTCAAGTATTGTATTGTGAGATATATGTATATATCTCTCTGTGTTCAGTAAATGTTAATGTTTGTAATTATGTTCTTTTAGTGTCGCTTGACACTCATAAATTGGTTATGTTCTTTAGTATGATGATTAGGGTTAGTTGTGTAACCTTTGGACCCAAGTTGGTTAAGTTAGTGTCAATTTTCTAATTGAGTTCTTAATCGAGTTTAGTCACCCTTAATCCAAATTAGTGCTTAATCTGCTTTGTTAGAGTTGATAGTTGGTCCTAATTATTTCCTCTTTGTTTGGCTCTAAACCTATTCTTAAGGCTTCAAAACATGAAATAATTATACCCAAGGGGTATGGGTATGGGTTGGGGGTCTTTTCCAACCCCTAAGCCCCTTTTGTTGACTTTGGAGATTACTCAAAAAGTCTCATTTTACTTTGGAGATTACTCAAAAAGTCTCATTTTACTTTTGTGCGAAAATTGCAAGTGGCTATCTTGAGTTACCTCACCTCACCTCCAGTTAGTGTTTAACCATGGTGTGGGTTGAGTTAGGAGCTTCTAGATTTGTAGGTGGGTGGGTGTAGTTATTGATCCTTTTGAGGTGGTTGAGTTTGAGGCTTATTTAGAGGCCTTTCTTGGACTAGTTGAGGTTGTTACCCAATCTCTACATTTAGAGAGGAGTTTGAATATTGAAGCAAGGAAAGGGAAACTCTACTCAAACTTGTTCATTTCCATTACCTCTTGTAAAGGTAGGAAATTTTCATCTCCCTTGTTTAGTTTCCATGTTTGTTTCATGTTTATGCTACCTTGTTGTTGTTTCAATGTTTGTATGTTTGTGCGTATGATGGGAAGCTTTGAAAACCATGTTATTTTTTTTGGATGATTTCCTTTCATGTTTATGTTTGCAACTTTGAGATTTTTCTTGCATGGGTGTTTTGGTATTACTCACCCTTGGAGAGGGCAGAAGTGACCAATTTTGGGAAAGGTCTGTTTAGTCAGACTCCAACCAGTGTAGAGTCTCTTCTTAGGATGAAAAGAGGGAGAAAGGGTTGGGTGTTATGGGCCCCTACCTGTCAGCACAAACTTTGTATGATTATGGTATGTTGAAATGGAAGAATGGAAGTTCTTGGTATATAGCCCCGATTGGGCATCTGTTTGGTGTTGTGCTTGACTTGTCTTGGTTGGAAGAATCCACCTTTCCCTAGTGTTGATTCATTGTGGATCATATAGTGATAACCTTGTGTGAGTATGCATGGTTGAATTGTTCTTGGTCATGCTTGTTGTCACCTGATTAGAATTCTTTTCCATCCTCAGTTTTAGAAATGTGTTTCAGAAAGTGTTATGAATCCCTTGATGAGGGTCATGAAAAAAATTCAATTATATTGTTGAAATCTGGGGTTGATATCCTATGTAAATTGCTATTTCAAACTTTGTTGGATTGGCAACAAAGCCAAGTTTTCTTTCTGATTCTTTCCCGACTGAGCCCTTGAATCAGGTTTGCCAATAAAATTTGTGTTTGAGTATAATTGCTTTTCATGTGATTTAATTGTAAATTTTAATTTGGATGGATGCACATCAAAGTAGGATGGAAATGGTGTTGAATTAATTAGGAAAATTTCAAGTTTACTTCTATGTTGGAAACAAAAATTATATCATGGATGTAAATTTCGTTTGATTGAGCAAATTTTTTGAAGTTCTTCTTATATGTTAAATATGAAAAAAACTATGTTGAGGAAAGAAGAATAATTATGGTTTATAGTTCAATTCAATTTGGTTGAGAAGTCAATTAAATCTTGTATTATGGTGTCTCAAACTATTAAATCCTTTCAAAAGTATACCCCTTATAAAAAAAATACATTGCTTGTAAATCCATACTTAGAAAAATAAGACAAAAAAAAAAGTTCCAAGAGAGAAAAAACTCTCTACTTTTTGTATGGAACCAAATTTAATTCTCTCATTTGGTAACAGAGAATCTTTAAAAGATTCCCCTTTTTATCCTTGTTGTATAACATAAATAAATTAGTAAACGTACTTTCATTACCAAGATAAATAAATAAATCTATAAAAAAAAAAAAAAAAAGAACTAATATCTATTTCTACCTATAAAACTTAATATCTTTATTTTTGCTCCTTTCTTCCTCTCTTGGCGCCAGCTTCTTAAGGGCTTGAAAGGATTTTTTTAAAGCAAAGTCAATGTGTCTATTCTAGGGTGACATCACCCTATACCATTCCATCTTCCTTGCAAGTAATAAATCGCCTTGCAGGAGGCTTTAGGCTTTTCTTAGATGGAGATTACATTGTTTAAAATTTTGTTGCCACCCTTGCCTTTCTTTTGGTTAGCGCATGCCTTTTTGAATGGGGTGTCTTGGGAAGCGCTTTGAAGTGCTGAAGTACTTGGAGTAGAAGTATTAAATGTGTTTTCTTGGCATTAGTTTTGTAGGAAGGGAGATGTCGTTGAGAGATTTCTTTGCTATGTTTAAAAGCTTTGCATTTGTTATACCTCCTTTGGTCAAGATAGGTAGGCGCTCCATTTTGGGGTTCAGCGCTGAAGTTTCTTTCCTTGTTTTGGGGTTGGAGATTTTTACTTTACTTTCAAACCTGCCTTGCTTTATCATGGTCGCTACCTCATTGGCAGGTTGTGTCAGTACTTGTTTTTCTCAGGCTGCGAGTTTAATTCCTTGGAAAGCACTTAGATATTGTGTAGGACTTCCATATATATTAGAATGTGACGTGGGTGGGTGTTTTTTTTATTAATCTAATTTGAGTTTTGGGAAAAGGTATGAATTGACATGGGGTTTGGGAATAGATTATATTAGTTTAGTTTACATTAGTTAGTAAGAGTTTAGGTTAGTGGGTAGTTAGATCTTATTGAATTTAGATAGTTTTAGATTAAGTTATAATGTTAGTTACATCTTTAGGTTACTTGTTTAGTTATTTGAAAGTTTTTGTTTAAAAAGTTGTTATTAATTATGTTTGTTTAATTGTTATTTGTTTAAAAGTTTTTGTTTAAAATTTTAATATATATTTAGTAGATTAATTTAAGTTAGTAAGGTATTATTGATGTAATCTAGTTTAGACTTTGATTTATTCAACTTTTGTTATATTATTAATGTCATCATTATTTTACGAAAGTTCTTAAAATTTTAAATGTATTTAGTTTTAGTATTCAAGTTATTTTAATTTTTGAGTATTAATTAGTTTTAATTTAAAGGTTAATTGGCTATTTGAAATATGTTTAAATGTAGATTTCATTTGATTAGATATTTCAATTAATTTTAAAATCGAACTCATTTAAATTGTTATTTAAATAATTTTCTCATATTGTTGTAAGTTAATGTAATGACATAACTTTTGTCGATATCAATCTAATAACAAAAGTTTATAAATATTAATGATGTATTCCTCCACAAGAGTTTATAAACTTAAAATGAATTGTAGAGAATCTTTACTCTAACTGTGAGCACAACCATATCGAACTTAGAGCTTTTTAATTATTAATTTAAAAAAAAATTGTGTGTTTTTGCCCTCATAGTTTGGGCATGATATTTTGGTATCAGAGATTGTGTTTCAACACTGGGAACCTTAAACCCTTACGCTTCTAAAACTTAAAAATAAACATTAAATTATGTAGGATGCCTCATGTTACTCGAAGCAACCCACGAGGCAAAGATCGTAGGGTGAGAGATGGTAGAGCGGGACAGGGGGATGGACCACCTCCACCACCACCACCACCACCTCCACCTCCACCACCACCCAACCCAAATTAGGACATTATTGATTCACTTCAGACATTGATCGGTGTAGTTTTGCTGAGGGTAGTATCGATAGTTCAGCCAGTTCAGCAGATTCCAGTAGTGGAAGCAGAGGGACCCAGAGGAGGTGGGCCCAGAGGTAGAGAGAGGACTAGGAGTCCCCCATCAAGACAATTAGAGGGGTAGGATGAGTAGGAAGGTGAGTCAATACACCAGAGAAGACCTCTACTTGACAAACCTCCTAGACATGTAGGAGATGATATCAGAGAATTGATTCAACTTGGGCCACCATTATTTACGAGTTCCATTAAGGAAATAGTAGTAGAGGCATGGTTGTAGAGCCTATAGCAGTGCTTTGAATTATGACCCTATGGGAGTAATCTAAAGTCATGCCTAGCAGTTCAATAGTTGAGAGGGGATGCCTCCAATTGGTGGCATCAGGAGGAAATTATAGGAGGAGTAAGGATGGACACCCTCATGTGGGAATCATTCCTAGAAAGATTCTAAGAGAGGTACTTGTCAGAAAATTTCTGACAGAAATAGATAGAGGAGTTCCATTCTCTTTATCAGAGAGGTCTTATAGTGGCTCAGTACGAGAGTAGGTTTCTAGAGCTCCTTCCTTATGTAGAATATATGAAGGATGAGAAACTATGGGTACATCGCTTTATCATGGGTTTAAATTTCTCACTTCAAGGTCTAGTTCGGATGGCCTTCCCTACCACCTTTAGATAGGTAGTGGAGATAACACTAGTGGCAGAGGATACTCGGGGTAGACAGGAATCACAGGATCGGTCTCAGAACTGAAACTCTATTCGACAGAAACCCCCTTGGAAAGGGAATTAGAACTATACACTAGGGTCCTCTAAGGGCCAACAATCTCAGTAGCAGCAACAGGAACTCTCATAGGGTTAACAGGGCTTTGAGCCCAAGTAGTGGCAGTCATAGTAGGATCAGAAAATACATACCCCACAGTCACAGTCAATGTAGACTCAGTAGTCTTCCAGGGGTGGATACAGTGGGTCTACCAGGTTAGGAGGCCCACAGTAGTCATGATCATAGGATACATGATCTTATACCTGAGGGCATTGCTATGCTTGTGGTGGCATGGGTCATATAGCTAGAGAGTGTCCACAAGGATAGTCATCCAGTGGTCAGAGAGGGGATTTTTCAGAGCTGACAGTTGGAGACATGGGCAGGTCCCACAGAGTTTTTACAGTGGTTGGCAACCGTTAGATTGAGCATCAAGGTATAGTTATTGAGGCTACAGGTGGAGTTGGTCGGCTAGTTAGCTCTAGAGACTATCCATATTATTGCCCAACAGACCCTAGCTCCTCGAGGTCAAGAGTTGGACCAACTTAAGGGTCTAATGGGAATGTTACGATGAGGTCATGATTTCTTGGGAGGATGCAACACGGATGAAATCTCAATACCCTTGTCTTTTGATGAACTCTAGCAGGAAGTTCATGCCTAGTGGGGCAGGATGTGAGGCCTTGCCCCGACCCTTCGTAGCCCTAGTTACTACTTTATCATTTTGATACTCATGACTCGAGATGTCGGGACATTATCAGATACTCGAACATATCATATTAGTTCATGTTGTGTGATGTTATTTTTAGATATTTGATGTCTGTCATTTAATGTTTTATGTTTATGTATGTTGATGAATTAAGTAGAACATAGGATTAACACTTGGATTAAGAGATTTTAATGGTTGAGAATTGAGAGAAAACCTAACTGATTTATAGATGTATGTTTTAATTTATGTGAATTTTTGATACGTATACAAATATGTACATGTGATTTTACGAGACTACTGATGTGTGCAATGAGTGTGCAAATATTTTAGCCAAAAAACCCTATGGAGGAACATAATTGATCTCTATGTGTTAATTTTGGAAACTTTGTTGTTCATAATTCAAGTATTGTATTGTGAGATGTATGTATGTATCTCTCTATGTTCAGTAAATGCTAATGTTCGTAATTATGTTCTTTTAGTGTGGCTTGACACTTGTCAATTGGTTATGTTCTTCAGTATGCTGATTAGGGTTAGTTGTGTAACCTTTGGACCCAAGTTGGTTTAAGTTAGTGTCAGTTTGCTAATTGGATTCTTAATCGAGTTTAGTCACCCTTAATCCAGATTAGTGCTTAATCTGCTTTGTTAGAGTTGATAGTTGGTCCTAATTATTTCTTGGCCTTTTTTTGGCTCTAAACCTATTCCTAAGGCTTCAAAACATGAAATAATTATACCCAAGGGGTATGGTTATGGGTTGGGGGTCTTTTCCAACCCCTAAGCCCCTTTTGTTGACTTTGGAGATTACTCAAAAAGTCTCATTTTACCTTTGTGCGAAAATTGCAAGTGGCTATCTTGAGTTACCTCACCTCACCTCTACTTAGTGTTTAACCATGGTGTGGGTTGAGTTAGGAGCTTCTAGATTTGTAGGTGGGTGGGTTTAGTTATTGATCCTTTTGGGGTGGTTGAGTTTGAGGCTTATTTAGAGGCCTTTCTTGGACTAGTTGAGGTTGTTACCCAATCTCTACATTTAGAGAGGAGTTTGAAGATTGAAGTAAGGAAAGGGAAACTCTATTCAAACTTGTTCATTGCCATTACCTCTTGTGAAGGTAGGAAATTCTCATCTCCCTTGTTCAGTTTCCATGTTTGTTTCATGCTTATGCTACCTTGTTGTTGTTTCAATGTTTGTATGTTTGTGGGTATGTTGGGAAGCTTTGAAAACCATGCTTTTTTTTTGGATGATTTCCTTTCATGTTTATGTTTGCAACTTTGAAATTTTTCTTACATGAGTGTTTTGGTATTACTCACCCTTGGAGAGGGCAGAAGTGACCAATTTTGGGAAAGGTCTGTTGAGTCAGACTCCAACCAGTGTAGAGTCTCTTCTCAAGATGAGAAGAGGGATAAAGGGTAGGTTGTTATGGGCCCCTACCTATTAGCACAAACCTTGTATGATTATGGTATGTTGAAATGGAAGAACGGAAGTTCTTGGTATATAGCCCCGATTGGGCATCTGTTTGGTGTTGTGCTTGACTTGTCCTGGTTGGAAGAATCCACCTTTCCCTAGTGTTGATTCATTGTGGATCATATAGTGATAAACTTGTGTGATTATGCATGGTTGAATTGTTCTTGGTCATGCTTGTTGTCACCTGATCAGAATTTTGCTCCATCCACAGTTTTAGAAATGTGTTGCAGAAAGTGTTATGAATCCCTTGATGAGGGTCATGAAGAAAATTCAATTATATGGTTGAAATCTGGGGTTGATATCCTATGTAAATTGGTATTTCAAACTTTGTTGGATTGGAAACGAAGCTAGGTTTTCTTCCCGATTCTTTCCCGGCTAAGCCCTTGAATTAGGTTTGCCAAAAAATTGGTGTTTGAGTATGATTGCTTGTCATGTGATTTAATTGTAAATTTTAATTTGGATGGATGCAAATCAAAGTAGGATGGAAATGGTGTTGATTTAATTAGGAAAATTTCAAGTTTACTTCTATGTTGGAAACGGAAGTCATATCATGGATGTAAATTCCGTTTGATTGAGCAAATTTTTTTAAGTTTTTCTTATATGTTAAATATGAACAAAACTATGTTGAGGAAAGAAGAATAATTATGTTTTATAGTTCAATTCAAGTTGGTTGAGAAATAAATTAAATCTTGTATTATGGTGTCTCAAACTATCAAATCCTTTCAAAAATATACCCCTTATAAAAAAAATACATTGCTTGTAAATCCTAATTTAGAAAAATAAGACAAAAAAAAAAGTTCCAAGAGAGCAAAAACTCTTTGGTTTTTGTATGGAACCAAATTTAATTCTCTCATTTGGTAACAGAGAATCTTTAAAATATTCCCCTTTTTATCCTTGTTGTATAACATAAATAAATTAGTAAACTTACTTTCATTACCAAGATAAATAAATAAATCTATAAAAAAAAAGAAAAAAAGAACTAATATCTATTTCTACCTATAAAACTTAATGTCTTTATTTTTGCTCCCTTTTTCCTCTCTTGGCGCCAGCTTCTTAAGGGCTTGAAAGGATGTTTTTTAAAGAAAATTCAATGTGTCTATTCTACTGTACCATTCCATCTTCCTTGCAAGTAATAAATTGCCTTGCAGGAGGCTTTAGGCTTTTCCTTGGATGGAGATTACATTGTTTAAAATTTCGTTGCCACCTTTGCCTTTCTTTTGGTTAGCGCATGCCTTTTTGAATGGGGTGTCTTGGGAAGCACTTTGAAGCACTGAAGTACTTGGAGTATAAGTATTAAATGTGTTTGGTTGGCATCAGTTTTGTAGGCAGGGAGATGTCGTTGAGAGATTTCTTTGCTATGTTTAAAAGCTTTGCATTTGTTATACCTCCTTTGGTCAAGATAGGTAGGCGCTCCATTTTGGGGATCACCGCTGAAGTTTCTTTCCTTGTTTTGGGGTTGGAGATTTTTACTTTAATTTCAAACCCGCCTTGCTATATCATGGTCGCCACCTCATTGGCAAGTTGTGTCAGTACTTGTTTTTCTTGGGCTGCGAGTTTAATTCCTTGGAAAGCGCTTAGATATTTCGCAGGACTTCCATATAGATTAGAATGTGACGTGGGTGGGTGTTTTTTCTATTAATCTAATTTGAGTTTTGGGAAAAGGTATGAATTGATGTGGGGTTTGGGAATAGATTATATTATTTTAGTTTACATTAGTTAGTAAGAGTTTAGGTTAGTGGGTAGTTAGATCTTATTGAATTTAGATAGTTTTAGATTAAGTTATAATGTTAGTTACATCTTTAGGTTACTTGTTTAATTATTTGAAAGTTTTTGTTTAAAAAGTTTTTATTAATTATGTTTGTTTAATTGTTATTTGTTTAAAAGTTTTTGTTTAAAATTTTAATATATATTTAGTAGATTAGTTTAAGTTAGTAAGGTATTATTGATGTAATCTAGTTTAGACTTTGATTTATTCAACTTTCGTTATATTATTAATGTCATCGTTATTTTAGGAAAGTTCTTAAAATTTTAAATTTATTTAGTTTAGTATTCAAGTTATTTTAATTTTTGAGTATTAATTAGTTTTAATTTAAAGGTTAATTGGCTATTTGAAATATGTTTAAATGTAGATTTCATTTGAGTAGATATTTCAATTAATTTTAAAACCAAACTCATTTAAATTTTTATTTAACTAATTTTCTCATATTGTTGTAAGTTAATGTAATGATATAACTTTTGTCGATATCAATCTAATAACAAAATTTTATAAATTTTAACGATGTATTCCTCCACAAGAGTTTATAAACTTAAAATGAAATGTAGAGAACCTTTACTCTAACTGTGAGCACAACCATATCGAACTTAGAGCTCTTTAATTATTAAATTTTTTTTAAAATTGTGTGTAATTAATTAGAAATACCTTTCCCATTTAATTAAATAATTAAATTTAATTAATCAAGATAGGTGTATTTATTAAATGTATGTAAAAATATAAGCAAATGTGAGTATGAATTCCAGCAGTGATTTGATGCAAATTTTCCAAATTCATCCTCTCCTAAAATGAAGACATGAGGGTCTCTTAAATAGACTTTCCTGGAATCCATCAACAGTTGAGATCAAATTCAATCAATGGTCTGGATTAAAGTTGAAGTTTAGTCATAAAGGGAGATTCTCAAATTAAAGGGAGTTAACAGATTTAATTTGAGTAAAATAAGGAGTTAACTGATTTAATTTGAGTAGAAAAAGGAGTTAACTGATTTAACTCATTTTTTATCAATAGTGAACTGAAAATTTCCCTTTTTGAACTGAAGAGCGATTTTGTTGAGATATTTAATTTAATAAAATGAGATATGCTCTCATAATTACTTTTTCTATTTAATTAAATAATCTTTTAATTAATTAGAGACACTTTTCTTATTTAATTAAATAACTTCATTTAATTAATTAGGAATGGCTTCTTATTTAATTAAATAACTTTGTTTAATTAATTAGAAGCAAGTACTCCATTTAATTAAATAATTTCATTTAATTAATTAGAAATACCTTTCCCATTTAATTAATCAAGATAGGCATATTTATTAAATGTATGTAAAAATATGAGCAAATGTGTGTATGAATTCCAACAGCGGTTCAATGCAAATTTTTCAAATTCATCTTCTCCTAAAATGAAGAGTTGAAGGTCTCTTAAATAAACTTTTCTGAAATCCATCAACGGTTGAGATCAAATTCAATCAACGGTCAGGATTAAAGTTGAAGTTCAATCATAAAGGGAGATTCCCAAATTAAAGGGAGTTAACAGATTTAATTTGAGTAAAATAAGGAGTTAACTGATTTAACTCATTTTTTATCAATAGTGAACTGAAAATTTCCCTTTTTGAACTGAAGAGAGATTTTGTTGAGATATTTAATTTAATAAAATGAGATATGCTATCATAATTACTTTTTCTATTTAATTAAATAATCTTTTAATTAATTAGAGACACTTTTCTTATTTAATTAAATAACTTCATTTAATTAATTAGGAACGACTTCCTATTTAATTAAATAACTTCATTTAATTAATTAGGAATGGCTTCCTATTTAATTAAATAACTTTGTTTAATTAATTAGAAGTAAGTACTCTATTTAATTAAATAATTTTGTTTAATTAACTAGAAATACCTTTCCCATTTAATTAAATAATTGCATGATATGTGAGGACGAGCTGCGAGTGATGGTTTTCTGTGAGGTTGACAAGCTAGGGTTGTCGTGCCCTAGCCCCGTTCTGAGCCTTCTGTGCGTGCGTCTGCGGAGGAAGGTGTTCCAGTTACCATGAGGGTGGGTGCCTAGTCTTTTTCACCATTTTTTGCAGGCTGTTCTCTGTTCTTGGGTCGGTCTACGAGCTGTGAGGATAGTGGGGCACACGACACCTAGTTCGTGGTCCCCTACTGTGATTTCTCTAGGCCGCGGGTAGAATGATGAGGGGTGAGCCATTAGGGGTCTTACCTGACATTGTTTTTCATGATGCGGAGGACATGCATTCACCAAATCAAGGGGAAAGGGTGTTTGATAATGCCCTTTTTTCTCAGAGTTTAGGAGTTATAGCATCAAATCCATCTAGCAGTTCCTGGATCACAAAGATTAACGAGTTCTTGGAGTGATGCAAAGAAAGACCTAAATTGGTAATCCCTTACGAGATGATTGCTGAGGATGTGGAATACTATTCAAAGCATTTTTTGTACTGTAAATTTTTGGGTTTAAGAGTATCCCTTCAATTTCTAGAAAATTGGGCTCAGAGATTCTGGGAGCTAGAGGGTTAAATGGATGTCACGTTTCTTGCAAACAACTTTTTCATGGTTACATTCACCTACATGGCAGATCGTAATAGGGTATTTGAGGGCGGGCCCTATTTTTACAACTAGGTTGGGCTATTTGTTAAGCCATGGCATGCAAGTTTTAACCCCTTTGAGGAGCTTCTAAATTGGGTCCCAGTATGAGTTCGGCTACCCAGATTTCCAATAGAGTGTTGTCGGGAGGATGGTTTCCATATGCTCACTTCGATGTTGGGGAAATTGGTAGGGTCCTCAACACAAACCCTTGGGAAAAGGGTTATGACTTTTGCTTGAATCTGTGTGGAGCTTGATTTGAGTAGACCATTGCCAGATGAAGTTGAATTGTGCGTGGGTTCACATTCTTGGGTGTAGCAACTCGATTATGAGACCCTTCCCTTCCGGTGCCGACTTTGTCATGAATATGGCCACCTACTGCATAGCTACTTGAAGGCCAAGCAGGTTGATCAGTAGCCTTCGCCCCCTCCTCGTCACAATCTTGGGGTTGATAAAGGGAAGAAGCCAAATTTAGGAGAGGAAAAGGATGCTGAGGGATTTGTATAGGTCAAGGCTCACAATCATAATAGAGGTCAAAAGAGGACTTTGATGGACAGACAGAAGGAGGATACCTTTAATATATTTGAAGTCCTAGATGAGCTGGGGCAGCAAGAAGTTATTCCGGGATCAAGTAGCTTGGCTCATTTGGTTGTGGAGCTTGATCAGGAGATTGTCTCTTTCGACCCTCCTCTTGCTCCACAGGTTGAACCTACTATGCCTATGGTCACTGATGGGCAGGTAGGGTCTTAGGTGTCTCTGGGGTTAAATGCTGGTTGGGGTCAAGAAGTAGGGGGCACGACCCTTCCTGCAAGGAGTGTAGTTTCAAATATGGATAAGTGTGTCAAGTCTTCTCCTCACTTGGGTATTCTTCAGAAGGATGGCAAGAAGGGGGTTTCTGAGAAAAGTGGTAAAAGTGGGCATAAGAAGGACATGGAGAAGATTAAGATGATGGGTGAGAATTTGGTGGAGTCAAGAGCTATCAAGACCTTGGATTCTCATTTCTTGGCTTCCCAAAAATGATCATTATTTCATGGAATACAAGGGGCTTGAACAACAGCCCTAGATAAAAAGTTATTTGAGAATTGGCTAGAATTCATTCTCTTGATGTTCTTTTTCTTCAGGAGACCAAAGTTTTTGTTGAGAGTATGATGAGTATAGCTCATAAATTGTGGAAGAATGGTCAATGTCAGTGCATTGGAGCGCAGTTATCTTTAGGGGGGGTAGCTTGCCTCTAGAACCCACGAAAGATCCAGCCTATGTGGTGGATATCCTTTAGATCTTCTATTTCCCTGGTCTCTCTATGGTACGAATCAGGAGATTCTATTCTTCTCTCCAACGTCTATGCCCCTGTTGAGCTCCAAGGTAAGATCCTTACATGGAATAATATTCATTTTTTTCGAGCGTTGTTTCCTTATCTACCATGGATTATTGCTAGAGATTTTAATGCTATTCTAGATCTCTTTGAAAAATGGGGGGGTATTGCAAGACTTGAGCCCTCCTCTGTGCTTCTTCAGGATAACATTTTGGCACTTAATCTCATTGATATCAAGCCTAGTAATGGCTAGTTCACTTGGAATAATAGAAGAATAGGAGATAATTGCATTGCGAAAAGACTAGATCGCTTTATGGTGTCCTATTTTTGGGTGGGTGGATTATGGTCATCCAGGTCAGAGATTTTAGATTGGAGAGGGTCGGATCACTGGCCCATTAAGTTAGTTATTTACTACAACCGATTGCCTCAGAAGCCACCTTTTAAATTCTAGCTTATGTGGTTAAGGGACCCTGACCTATATGGCTATGTTGCTGAGTGGTGGAAGGATGGTAGACCTGCCTTTGGTACAACAATGTATATCTTTGCTAAACTCCTACAATATGTTAAATTTAAGCTTAAAATATTGAACAGGTATTGCTTTGGTAATATTTTCCAAGAGAAATATGTGACCCAGGCTGAGTTGAATGATATTACCAGGTTGTTAAGGGAAGAGGGGGTGTCAGATTATTTGTTGCAGGAGGAAGCTAGGGCTCTGAAAACTTTGGAGGAGTGGGAACTGAGAGAGGAAATCTACTGGAAACAAAAAGCTCATATTGTATGGCTTCAAGAAGGTGTTAAGAATACTAATTTCTTCTTTAATTCAGTTAAGGCCAAACAACATGGTAACTCCATATCAACCTTGGTGAATTCTAGGGGAGAGATGCTCTCTTCTTCGTGGGATATTTTTAGTGAAGCTGTACAGTATTTTGAGTGTTTATTTAGGGAGGTTTCACAAGGGGACTCGGTTGAAGAGGCCCAGGTCCTTTCTTGTATTCCTTCTTTAGTCTCTTTGGAAATGAAAGAGCATCTTATGAGCACCATCTCTTTGGAGGAATTAGAGGGGACTATTTTCCAAATGAAGAAAGGAAAAGCTCCAGGTCCAGATGGCTTTTTGATTGAGTTCTTCCAAGAATTTTTGGATATTATCAAGATAGATTTACTAGCAGTTGTTCAGGAATCCTAGAGAAACAAGCAAATGCTCCGGGCTCTGAATTCTACTTTCCTTGCTCTCATCCCCAAGGAGGAAGGGGCTGATCGGATTAGTCAATTTTTCCCTATCTCTCTATGCAATGTTATTTATAAAATTATATCTAAGCTGATAGCTAACAGGTTAGAAAAGTGGCTTCCCAAGTTAATTTTTGAAGAACAGAGTGGCTTTTTGATGGGGCGCCAGATCCTGGATGGGGTGGTTGTGGCGACTGAGACTATTCATTCTATGGCCAATTCTAAAGACAAGGCTATGTTCATTAAGTTGGACATGGCTAAGGCATATGACAAAGTCTGTTGGTTATTTCTCCAAAGGATTCTGGGTGCCTTTGGTTTTGAGGAGGAATGGATTCAGTGGGTTTTGAGTTGTGTGAATTCGACTTCTTTCTTAGTCTTGATTAATGGGGAACACTCTAATCTCTTTGGTGCTTCTCAAGGTTTACGGTAGGGCAATCCCCTATCTCCTTATTTGTTTCTTCTTTTGGCAGAAGGTCTGGGCCAGTTGATAAAAAATAATGTGGAAGGGGGCTTTATTCAGGGATGGCAATGGGGAGGAGGTCTCCTTGTGCAATCTCACCTACAGTTTGTGGATGATATAGCCTTGATGGGTATGGCTACCATTCAAGAGGCTTCTAAAATACACAGAGTGTTGAATTTTTATCTTGCTGCTTTAGGTTAGGTGATTAATGAGGACAAATCTTCCATTTATTTCTTTAATACTCCACCTTCTATTCAGAGGAGAATCGCTCATATTCTCAGATTCCAAATTGGAAGTCTTTCGATGTTCTACCTTGGCATTCCTATCTCTAGTGGTAGGCATTCTAAGGAATCATGGTAGGTTATTCTTGATAAGTTTTGGGCCAAAGTTACTCGTTGGACTCACCACTGGCTATCATTTGTGAGACTGGTCCAAATGATTCAATTTGTGGTTCAAGCTCTTCCTCTCTATAGGAGTATGGTTCAGGTGGTGCCGTTGAGCTTTGTTAGGGAATTAGATTCCTTAGCAAGACAATTTTTATGGGCTAGTAATCTATCTTCAACCAAGTGGAGTCTTGTCAAATGGGAGGTTGTCTATAGTCCAAAATGGTTTGGTGGTCTTGGCTTACGACAATCAGTGCTGACTGGTACTGCTCTGGCTGCTAAATTGTATTGGCATTGGTGTGTGAAAAAGGAATAGGTCTGGGCTAGGATTTTGTCTCTGAAGTACCTTCCAGGGATCCCCCATAATGATATTCCTTGGTATGGCTTGTGTGGGAAAGGCTCTGTGATTTGGAGTACTCTCAAGAAAGGAGCGACACTCATTAAGGGTGGCTTACATTGGATCTGCAAAAGTGGCTTAGAGGCTCAATTCTGGCATGATGCTTGGGATGGGTATCCTCCCTTGGTTGTTCAGTATCCTCATTTGCACAGGTTGGCTCAGAGTTTTTGTGGTGCTGGATGGTCAAGAGTGTGCGACTTTAAATCCTTTTCCCCTCAAGGTCAGTTGGTGGAGGCAAGGTGGAAGAATCCGGAGGAGTTTCCTATTTTTGGTTCAGAAGCAGAGCAGGCTGAGCTCTAGTTCATCTAGGGGAAACCTAGGGCCTGCTGGTATAGGTGGGATTGGAAAGGAATCTTCTGGAAGGGTGGTTTTTATATTCTCAGTCAATAAAGGGATGCAAAGTATTAATAGAATGGAACGTTTGGCCATTCTTTATGCTTTGTAGAGGGCATATGCTTTGGGGTGGCGCAAGGTGATTTGTGAATCTAACTCTCAGGTTCTTGTGAATCTTCTACTTGAGAGGAAGTGTTCGGATGTTAGTTGGGAGTTGTCTTTGATAGTGTAACAGATTTTATAGCTTAGTTCTATGATGGATTTAGTGTCTTATACCCATATTCCAAGGGAGTGGAATAGGGTAGCTAATAGTTTGGCAAAGTGGGCATCTAGAAATGTAGATGGTTGCCAGATTGATGAGTGGGCGTAGCTGCCAGGTGAATAGCGTCAAGACTTGGAGAGAATGTTGTCACAGGATGCAAGTGGAATCAAGGAGAGTTGATTTTGCCTCTACGGTTTTCCTGTGGTTTCTAGTGTTTCCTGGGGTTTAGGCCTTGTTCTATTTTGGACTGCTTTGCTCTCCTCTTCAATAAAGTTTTTACCCCTCTTTTTTCAAAAAAAAAAAAATTAAATAATTACATTTAATTAATCAAGATAGGCGTATTTATTAAATATATGTAAAAATATGAGCAAATGTGAGTATGAACTCCAGTAGCGATTTGATGCAAATTCTCCAAATTCATCCTCTCCTAAAATGAAGAGATGAGGGTCTCTTAAATAGACTTTCCTTGAATCCATCAATCGTTGAGATCAAATTCAATCAACGGTCAGGATTAAAGTTGAAGTTCAGTCATAAAGGGAGATTCCCAAATTAAAGAGAGTTAACAGATTTAATTTGAGTAAAATAAGGAGTTAACTGATTTAATTTGAGTAGAAAAAGGAGTTAACTCATTTAACTCATTTTTTATCAATAGTGAACTGAAAATTTCCCTTTTTGAACTGAAGAGAGATTTTGTTGAGATATTTAATTTAATAAAATGAGATATGCTCTCATAATTACTTTTTCTATTTAATTAAATAATCTTTTAATTAGTTAGAGACACTTTTCTTATTTAATTAAATAACTTCATTTAATTAATTAGGAATGACTTCCTATTTAATTAAATAACTTTATTTAATTAATTAGAAGTAAGTACTCCATTTAATTAATTAGAAATACCTTTCCCATTTAATTAAATAATTACATTTAATTAATCAAGATAGGCATATTTATTAAATGTATGTAAAAATATGAGCAAATGTGAGAATGAATTCTAGCAGGGATTCGATGCAAATTCTCCAAATTCATCCTCTCCTAAAATGAAGAGATGAGGGTCTCTTAAATAGACTTTCTTGAAATTCATCAACGGTTGAGATCAAATTCAATCAACGGTCAAGTTTATAGTTGAAGTTCAGTCATAAAGGGAGATTGTCAAATTAAAAGGAGTTAATAGATTTAATTTGAGTAAAATAAGGAGTTAATTGATTTAATTTGAGTAGGAAAAAGACTTAACTGATTTAACTCATTTTTTTATCAATAGTGAACTGAAAATTTCCCTTTTTGAACTGAAGAGAGATTATGTTAAAATATTTAATTTAATAAAATGAGATATGCTCTCATAATTACTTTTTCTATTTAATTAAATAATCTTTTAATTAATTAGAGACACTTTTCTTATTTAATTAATTAGGAATGACTTCCTATTTAATTAAATAACTTTATTTAATTAATTAGAACAAAGTACTCCATTTAATTAAATAATTTTTTTTAATTAACTAGAAATACCTTTCCCATTTAATTAAATAAATACATTTAAATAATCAAGATAGGAGTATTTATTAAATATATATAAAAATATGAGCAAATGTGAGTATGAATTCTAGCAGCGATTCGATGCAAATTTTCCAAATTCATCCTCTCCTAAAATGAAGAGATGAGGGTCTCTTAAATAGACTTTTCTAAAATCTATCAACGGTTGAGATCAAATTCAATCAACGGTTAGGATTAAAGTTGAATTTCAGTCATAAAGAGAGATTCTCAAATGAAAGGGAGTTAACATATTTAATTTGAGTAAAATAAAGAGTTAACTGATTTAATTTGAGTAGAAAAAAGAGTTCACTGATTTAGCTCATTTTTTTTATCTATAGTGAGCTAAAAATTTCCCTTTTTGAACTGAAGAGAGATTTTGCTGAGATATTTAATTTAATAAAATGAGATATGCTCTCATAATTACTTTTTCTATTTAATTAAATAATCTTTTAATTAATTAAAGACACTTTTCTTATTTAATTAAATAAGTTCATTTAATTAATTAGCAATGGCTTCCTATTTAATTAAATAAGTTTATTTAATTAAGTAGAAGTAAGTACTCCATTTAATTAAATAATTTTATTTAATTAATTAGAAATACTTTTTCTATTTAATTAAATAATTACATTTAATTAATCAAGATAGGCATATTTATTAAATGAATGTAAAAATATGAGCAAATGTGACTATGAATTTTAGCAGCGATTTGATGCAAATTTTCCAAATTCATCCTCTCTTAAAATGAAGAGATGAGGGTCTCTTAAATAGACTTTCCTAGAATCCATCAACGGTTAAGATCAAATTCAATCAACGATCAAGATTAAAGTTGAAGTTCAGTCATAAAGGAAAATTCCCAAATTAAAGGGAGTTAACAAATTTAATTTGAGTAAAATAAGGAGTTAAGTAATTTAATTTGAGTAGAAAAAGGAGTTAACTCATTTAACTCATTTTTTTATCAATAGTGAACTGAAAATTTTTGTTTTTGAACTAAAGAGAGATTTTGTTGAGATATTTAATTTAATAAAATGAGATATGCTCTCATAGTTACTTTTTCTATTTAATTAAATAATCTTTTAATTAATTAGAGACACTTTTCTTATTTAATTAAATAACTTCATTTAATTAATTAGGAATGGCTTCCAATTTAATTAAATAATTTTATTTAATTAATTATAAGTAAGTACTCCATTTAATTAAATAATTTTGTTTAATTAATTAGAAATACCTTTCAAATTTAATTAAATAATTACATTTAATTAATCAAGATAGGCGTATTGTTTAAACGTATGTAAAAATATGAGCAAAAGTGAGTATGTATTCCAGCAATGATTGGAATCAAATTCTCCAAATTCATCCCCTCCTAAAATGAAGAGATGAGGGTCTCTTAAATAGACTTTCCTGAAATCCATCAACGGTTGAGATCAAATTCAATCAACGGTCAATATTAAAGTTGAAGTTTAGTAATAAAGGGAGATTCCCAAATTTAAGGCAGATAACCGATTTAATTTGAGTAAAATAAGGAGTTAACTAATTTAATTTGAGTAGAAAAAGGAGTTAATTGATTTAACTCATTTTTTATCAACAGTGAATTGAAAATTTCTCTTTTTGAACTTAAGAGAGATTTTGTTGAGATATTTAATTTAATAAAATTAGATATGCTCTCATAATTACTTTTTCTATTTAATTAAATAATCTTTTAATTAATTTGAGACACTTTTCTTATTTAATTAAATAACTTCATTTAATTAATTAGGAATGGCTTCCTATTTAAATAAATAACTTTGTTTAATTAATTACAAGTAAGTACTCCATTTAATTAAATAATTTTGTTTAACTAATTAGAAATATCTTTCAAATTTAATTAAATAATTACATTTAATTAATCAAGATAGACGTATTTATTAAGTGTATGTAAAAATATGAGCAAATGTGAGTATGAATTCAAGTAGCGATTCGATGCAAATTCTCCAAATTCATCCTCTCCTAAAATGAAGAGATTAGAGTCTCTTAAATAGACTTTCTTGGAATCCATCAACGGTTGAGATCAAATTCAATCAACGGTCAAGATTAAAGTTGAAATTCAGTCATAAAGGAAGATTTCCAAATTAAAGGGAGTTAACAGATTTAATTTGATTAAAATAAATAGTTAACTGATTTAATTTTTGTAGAAAAAGAATTTACTGATTTAGCTCATTTTTTATCAATAGTGAACTGAAAATTTCCATTTTTGAACTTAAGAAAGATTTTTTTCAGATACTTAATTTAATAAAATGAGATATGCTCTCATTATTATTTTTTCTATTTAATTAAATACTCTTTTAATTAATTAGAGATACTTTTTTTATTTAATTAAATAACTTCATTTAATTAATTAGAAATGGATTCCTATTTAATTAAATAACTTTGTTTATTTAATTAGAAGTAAGTACTCTATTTAATTAAATAATTTTGTTTAATTAATTAGAAATACCTTTCTCATTTAATTAAATAATTACATTTAATTAATCAAGATGGGCAGATTTATTAAATGTATGTAAAAATATGAGCAAATGTGAGTATAAATTCCGGCAGTGATTCGATGCAAATTCTCCGAATTCATACTCTCCTAAAATGAAGAGATGAGGGTCTCTTAAATAGACTTTCTTAAAATCCGTCAACGGTTGAGATCAAATTTAATCAACGGTCAAGATTAAAGTTGAAGTTCAGTCATAAAGAGAGATTTCCAAATTAAAGGGAGTTAACATATTTAATTTGAGTAAAATAAAGAGTTAACTGGTTTAATTTGAGTAGAAAAAAGAGTTAACTGATTTAGCTCATTTTTTATCAATTGTGAACTGAAAAATTCTTTTTCTGAATTGAAGAGAGATTTTGTTGAGATATTTAATTTAATAAAATGAGGTATGGTCTCATAATTAATTTTTCTATTTAATTGAATAATCTTTTAATTAATTAGAGACTTTTTTCTTATTTAATTAAATAAATTCATTTAATTAGTTAGGAATGGCTTCCTATTTAATAAAATAACATTGTTTAATTAACTAAAAGTAAGTACTCTATTTAATTAAATAATTTCATTCAACTAATTAGAAATAGCTTTCCTATTTAATTAAATAATTACATTTAATTAATGAAGACAGGCATATTTATTAAATGAATATAAAAATATGAGCAAATGTGAGTATGAATTCCAGCAGCGATTCGATGCAAATTCTCCAAATTTAACCTCTCCTAAAATGAAGAGATGAGGGTCTTTTAAATAGACCTTCCTTGAATATATCAACGATTGAAATCAAATTCAATCAACGGTCAGGATTAAAGTTGAAGTTCAGTCATAAAGGGAGATTCCCAAATTAAAGGAAGTTAACAGATTTAATTTTAGTAAAATAAGGAGTTAACTAATTTAATTTGAGTAAAAAAAGGAGTTAACTCATTTAACTCATTTTTTATTAATAGTGAATTGAAATTTTCCCTTTTAGAACTGAAGAGAGATTTTGATGAGATATTTAATTTAAGAAAATGAGATATGCTCTCATAAGTACTTTTTCTATTTAAATAAATAAATTTATTTAATTAATTAGAAATGACTTCCTATTTAATTATATAACTTTGTTTAATTAAATAAAACTAAGGACTCCATTTAATTAAATAATTTTATTTAATTAATTAGAAATACCTTTTCTATTTATTTAAATAATTATATTTAATTAATCAAGATAGGCAAATTTATTAAATGTATGTAAAAATATTAGCGAATGTGAGTATGAATTCCAGCAGCAATTCGATACAAATTCTCCAAATTCATCCTCTCCTACAATGAAGAGATGAGGGTCTCTTAAATACACTTTCTTGGAATCCATCAACGGTTGAGATCAAATTCAATCAACAGTCAGGATTAAAGTTGAAGTTCAATCATAAAGATAAATTCTCAAATAAAAGGGAGTTAACAGATTTAATTTGAGTGAAATAAGGAGTTAACTAATTTAATTTGAGTAAAAAAAGGAGTTAACTAATTTAAGTCATTTTTTTATCAATAGTGAACTGAAAGTTTCTCTTTTTGAACTAAAGAGAGATTTTTTTGAGATATTTAATTTAATAAAATGAGATATGCTCTCATAATTACTTTTTCTATTTAATTAAATAATCTTTTAATTAATTAGAGACACTTTTCTTATTTAATTAAATAACTTCATTTAATTAATAAGGAATGACTTCCTATTTAATCAAATAACTTTGTTTAATTAATTAGAAGTAAGTACTCTATTTAAATAAATATTTTCATTTAATTAATTAGAAATACCTTTCTCATTTAATTAAATAATTACATTTAATTAATTAGAAATACCGTTCTCATTTAATTAAATAATTACATTTAATTAATTAGGATAGGCGTATTTATTAAATGTTATTAAAAATATGTTAGAAATACCTTTCCAATTTAATTAAATAATTACATTTAATTAATCAAGACAGGTGTATTTATTAAATGTATGTAAAAATATGAGAAAATGTGAGTATGAAATCTAGTAGCGAGTCGATGCAAATACTCCAAATTGATCCTCTCCTAAAATGAAGAGATGAGGGTCTCTTAAATAGACTTTCATGGAATCCATCAACGGTTAAGATCAAATTAAATCAATGGTCAAGAATAAAGTTCAAGTTTAGTCATAAAGGGAGATTCCCAAATTAAAAGGAGTTAATAATTAAATTTGAGTAAAATAAGGAGTTAACTGATTTAATTTGAGTAGAAAAAAGAGTGAATTCATTTAACTCATTTTTTTTATCAATATTGAATTGAAAATTTTTCTTTTTGAACTAAAAAGAGATTTTGTTGAGATATTTAATTTAAGAAAATGAGATATGCTCTGATAATTACATTTTCTATTTAATTAAATAATCTTTTAATTAATTAGAGATAGTTTTCTTATTTAATTAAATAACTTCATTTAATTAATTAGAAATGGCTTCCTATTTAATTATATAACTTTGTTTAATTAATTAGAAGTAAGTGCTCCATTTAATTAAATAATTTCATTTAATTAATTAGAAATAACTTTCTCATTTAATTAAATAATTATTTTAAATTAATCAAGATAGGCATATTTATTAAATGTCTGTAAAAATATGAGCAAATGTGAGTATGAATTTCGACGACGATTCGATGCAAATTCTCCAAATTCATCCTCTCCTACAATGAAGAGATTGGGGTCTCTTATATAGACTTTTCTGGAATCCATAAACGGTTGAGATCAAATTCAATCAATAGTCAGGATTAAATTTGAAGTTCAGTCATCAAGATAGATTCCCAAATTAAAGGGAGTTAACAGATTTAATTTGAGTAAAATAACGAGTTAACTAATTTAATTTGAGTAGAAAAAGGAGTTAACTCATTTAACTCATTTTTTTATCAATATTGAACTAAAAATATCCCTTTTTAAACTGAAGAGAGATTTTGTTGAGATATTTAATTTAATAAAATGAGATATGCTCTCATAATTACTTTTTCTAATTAATTAAATAATCTCTTAATTAATTAGAGACACCTTTCTTATTTAATTAAATAACTTCATTTATTTAATTAAGAATGACTTTCTATTTAATTAAATAACTTAGTTTAATTAATTAGAAGTAAGTACCCCATTTAATTAAATAATTTCCTTTAATTAATTAGAAATACCTTTCGCATTTAATTAAATAATTACATTTAATTAATCAAGATAGGCATATTTATTAAATGTATGTAAAAATATGAGAAAATGTGAGTATGAATTCCAGCAGCAATTCGATGCAAATTCTCCAAATTCATACTCTCCTAAAATGAAGAGATGAGGGTCTCTTAAATAGAATTTCTTGGAATCCGTCAATGGTTGAGATCAAATTCAATCAACGGTCAGGATTAATGTTGAAGTTCAGTCATAAAGGGAGATTCCCAAATTAAAGGGAGTTAATAGATTTAATTTGAGTAAAATAGGGAGTTAAATAGGTTAATATGAGTAGAAAAATGAGTTAACTGATTTAACTCATTTTTTATCAATAGTGAACTAAAAAATTTCTTTTTTGAACTGAAGAGAGATTTTGTTGGGATATTTAACTTAATAAAATAAGATATGCTCTCATAATTAGTTTTTCTATTTAATTAAGTAATCTTTTAATTAATTAGAGACACTTTTCTTATTTAATTAAATAACTTTATTTAATTAATTAGGAATGGCTTCCTATTTAATTAAATAACTTTATTTAATTAATTAGAAGTAAGTACTCCATTTAATTAAATAATTTTATTTAATTAATTAGAAATACCTTTCCCATTTATTTAAATAATTACATTTAATTAATCAAGATAAGCCTATTTATTAAATGTATGTAAAAATATGAGCAAATGTGAGTATGAATTCCAGTAGCGATTCGACACAAATTCTCCAAATTGATCCTCTCTTAAAATGAAGAGATGAGGGTCTCTTAAATAGACTTTCCTGGAATCCATCAACGGTTGAGATCAAATTCAATCAACAATCAGGATTAAAGCCAAAGTTCAGTCATAAGGAGAGATTCCCAAATCAAAGGGAGTTAACAGATTTAATTTGAGTAAAATAAGGAGTTAACTAATTTAATTTGAGTAGAAAAAGCAGTTAACTGATTTAAATCATTTTTTTATCAATAGTGAACTAAAAATTTATCGTTTTGAACTAAAGAGAGATTTTGTTGAGATATTTAATTTAATAAAATGAGATATGCTCTGATATTACTTTTTCTATTTAATTAAATAATCTTTTAATTAATTAGAGACACTTTTCTTATTTAATTAAATAACTTCATTTAATTAAATAACTTTGTTTAATTAATTTAAAGTAAGTACTCCATTTAATTAAATAATTTTGTGTAATTAATTAGAAATACCTTTCCCATTTAATTAAATAATTACATTTCATTAATCAAGATAGGCGTATTTATTAAATGTATGTAAAAATATGAGCAAATGTTAGTATGAATTCCAGCAGTGATTCAATGTAAATTCTCCAAATGCATCCTCTCCTAAAATGAAGAGATGAAGGTCTCTTAATTAGACTTTTCTGGAATCGATCAACGTTTAAGATCAAATTCAATCAACGGTCAGGATTAAAGTTGAAGTTCAGTCATAATGGGAGATTCCCAAATTAAAGAGAGTTAACAGATTTAATTTTAGGAAAATAAGGAGCGAACTGATTTAGTTTGAGTAGAAAAAAGAGTTAACTGATTTCACTCATTTTTTATCAATATTGAATTGAAAATTTCCCTTTTTGAACTAAAGAAAGATTTTGTTGAGATATTTAATTTAATAAAATGAGATATGCTCTCATAATTACATTTTCTATTTAATTAAATAATCTTTTAATTAATTAGACACACTTTTCTTATTTAATTAAATAACTTCATTTAATTAATTATGAATGGCTTCCTATTTAATTAAATAACTTTATTTAATTAATTAGAAGTAAGTACTCCATTTAATTAAATAATTTCGTTTAATTAATTAGAAATAGCTTTCCCATTTAATTAAATAATTACATTTAATTAATTAAGATAGTTGTATTTATTAAATGAATGTAAAAATATCAGCAAATGTTAGTATGAATTCCAGCAGCGATTCGATGCAAATTCTTCAAATTCATCCTCTCCTAAAATGAAGAGATGAGGGTCTCTTAAATAGACTTTCTTGGAATTCATCAACGGTTGAGATCAAATTCATTCAACGGTCAGGATTAAACTAGAAGTTCATTCATAAAGGGAGATTTCCAAATTAAAGGGAGTTAATAGATTTAATTTGAGTAAAATAAAGAGTTAACTGATTTAATTTGAGTAGAAAAAAGATTTAATTGATTTAACTCATTTTTTATCAATAGTGAATTGAAAATTTTCCTTTTTGAACTGAAGAGAGATTTTGTTGAGGTATTTAATTTAATAAAATGAGATATGCTCTCATAATTAGTCAAGATATGAAGAGATTGGGGTCTCTTATAAAGACATTCCTGGAATCTATCAACGATTAGAATCAAATTCAATCAATAGTCAAAATTAAAGTTGAAGTTCAGTCATCAAGATAGATTCCCAAATTAAAGGGAGTTAACAGATTTAATTTGAGTAAAATAAGGAGTTAGCTAATTTAATTTGAGTAGAAAAAAGAGTTAACTCATTTAACTCATTTTTTATCAATAGTGAACTAAAAATTTCCCTTTTTAAACTGAAGAGAGATTTTGTTGAGATATTTAATTTAATAAAATGAGATATGCTCTCATAATTACTTTTTCTATTTAATTAAATAAAGTTTTTATTAATTAGAGACACCTTTCTTATTTAAATAAATTACTTCATTTATTTAATTAAGAATGACTTCCTATTTAATTAAATAACTTTTTTTAATTAATTAGAAGTAAGTACCCTATTTAATTAAATAATTTCATTTAATTAATTAGAAATATCTTTCACATTTTATTAAATAATTACATTTAATTAATCAAGATAGGCGTATTTATTAAATGTATTTCAAAATATGAATAAATGTGAGTATGAATTCCAGTAGTGATTCGATACAAATTCTTCAAATTTATCCTCTCCTAAAATGAAGAGATGAGGGTCTCTTAAATAGACTTTCCTGGAATTCAACAATGGTTGAGATCAAATTCAATCAACAGTCAGGATTAAAGTTGAATTTTAGTCATAAAGGGAGATTCTCAAATTAAAGGGAGTTAACATATTTAATTTGAGTAAAAAAAAGAGTTAACTGATTTAACTCATTCTTTTATCAATAGTGAACTGAAAATTTCTCTTTTTGAACTGAAGAGAGATTTTGTTGAGATATTTAATTTAATAAAATAAGATATGCTCTCATAATTACTTTTTTTATTTAATTAGAGACACTTTTCTTATTTAATTAAATAACTTTATTTAATTAATTATAAATGGCTTCGTATTTAATTAAATAATTTTGTTTAATTAATTAGTAGTAAGTACTCCATTTAATTAAATAATTTTGTTTAATTAATTAAAAATACATTTCCCATTTAATTAAATAATTGCATTTAATTAATCAAGATAGGCATATTTATTAAATGTATGTAAAAATATGAACAAATGTGAGTATGAATTCCAGCAACGATTTGATGCAAATTCTCTAAATTTAACCTCTCCTAAAATGAAGAGATGAGGGTCTCTTAAATAGAATTTTTTAGAATCTATCAACTCATTTTTTAATTAACTAATTTAGTTTGAGTAGAAAAAGAAGTTAACTGATTTAGATCATTTTTTATCAATAGTGAACTGAAAATTTCTTTTTTTGAATTGAAGAAAGATTTTGTTGAGATATTTAATTTAATAAAATGAGATATGCTCTCAAAATTACTTTTTATATTTAATTAAATAATCTTTTAATTAATTAGAGACATTTTTCTTATTTAATTAAATAAGTTCATTTAATTGCTTAGGGATGGCTTCGTATTTCATTAAATAAATTTGTTTATTTAATTTGAAGTAAGTACTCCATTTAATTAAATAATTTTGTTTAATTAATTAGAAATACCTTTGCTATTTAATTAAATAATTACATTTAATTAATCGAGATAGGCATATTTATTGGATGAATAAAAAAATATGAGCAAATGTGAGTATGAATTCCAGCAGCAATTCAATGCAAATTCTCCAAATTTAACCTCTCCTAAAATGAAGACATGAGGGTCTCTTAAATAGACTTTCCTAGAATCTATCAACTGTTGAGATCAAATTCAATCAACGGTCAGGATTAAAGTTAAAATTCAGTCATAAAGGGAGATTCCCAAATTAAAGGGAATTAACAAATTTAATTTTAGTAAAATAAGGAGTTAACTGATTTTATTTGAGTAGAAAAAGGAGTTAACTGATTTAACTCATTTTTTATCAATAGTGAACTAAAAATTTCCCTTTCTGAACTAAAGAGAGATTTTGTTGAAATATTTAATTTAAGAAAATGAGATATGTTCTTTACTTTTTCTATTTAATTAAATAATTTTTAAATTAATTAGAGACACTTTTCTTATTTAATTAAATAACTTCATTTAATTAATTAGAAATGGCTTACTATTTAATTATATAACTTTGTTTAATTAATTAGAAGTACTTCATTTAATTAAATAATTTTGTTTAATTAATTAGAAATACCTTTCCCATTTAACTAAATAATTACAATTAATTAATCAAGATAAGCATATTTATTAAATGTATTTAAAAATATGAGCAAATGTGAGTATCAATTCCAACAGCGATTCGATGAAAATTCCTCAAATTCATCCTCTCCTAAAATGAAGAGATGAGGGTCTCTTAAATAGACTTTCTTAGAATGCATCAATAGTTGAGATCAAATTTAATCAACAGTCAGTAATAAAGTTGAAGTTCAGCCATAAAGGGAGATTCCCAAATTAAAAAGAGTTAACAGATTTAATTTGAGTAAAAATTTTCCTTTTTGAACTGAAAGAAGATTTTGTTAAGATATTTAATTTAATAAAATGAGATATGTTCTCATAATTACTTTTTCTATTTAATTAAATAATATTTTAATTAATTAGAGACACTTTTCTTATTTAATTAAATAACTTCATTTAATTAATTAGGAATGACTTCCTATTTAATTAAATAACTTTGTTTGATTAATTAGAAGTAAGTACTCCATTTAATTAAATAATTTCATTTAATTAATTAGAAATGTCTTTCCTATTGAATTAAATAATTACATTTAATCAATCAAGATAGGCGTATTTATTAAATGTATGTAAAAATATGAGCAAATGTAAGTATGAATTCTAGCAGCGATTCGATACAAATTCTCAAAATTCATCCTTTTGTAAAATGAAGAGATGAGGATCTCTTAAATAGACTTTTTTGGATTCCATCAACGGTTGAGATAAAATTCAATCAACGATCAGGAATAAAGTTGAAGTTTAGTCATAAAGGGAGATTCCCAAATTAGAAATAGTTAACAGATTTAATTTGAGTAAAATAAGGAGTTAACTGATTTAATTTGAGAAGAAAAAAGAGTTAACTAATTTAACTCATTTTTTATCAATAGTGAACTGAAAATTTCTTTTTTTGAACTAAAGAGAGATTTTGTTGAGATATATAATTTAATAAAATGGGATATGCTCTCATAATTACTTTTTCTATTTAAATAAATAATCTTTTCATTAATTAGAGACATTTTTCTTATTTAATTAAATAACTTCATTTAATTAATTAGGAATGGCTTCCTATTTAATTAAATAACTTTGTTTAATTAATTATAAGTAAGTACTTCATTTAATTAAATAATTTTGTTTAATTAATTAGAAATACATTTTCCATTTAATTGAATAATTACATTTAATTAATCAAGATAGGCGTATTTATTAAATGTATGTAAAAATATAAGCAAATTTGAGTATAAATTTCAGAAGCGATTCGATGCAAATTCTTCAAATTCATCCTCTCCTAAAATGAAGAGATGAGGGTCTTTTAAATAGACTTTCCTGGAATCCATCAACGATTGAGATCAAATTCAATCAACGGCCAGGATTAAAGTTGAAGGTCAGTCATAAAGGGAGATTCTCAAATTAAAGGGAGTTAACAGATTTAATTTGAGTAAAATAATGAGTTAACTGATTTAATTTGAGTAGAAAAAGGACTTAACTCATTTAACTCATTTTTTATCAATAGTGAACTGAAAATTTCCCTTTTTGAACTGAAGAGAGATTTTTTTGAGATATTTTATTTAATAAAATGAGATATGTTCTCATAATTACTTTTTCTATTTAATTAAATAATCTTTTAACTAATTAGAGACACTTTTCATATTTAATTAAATAACTTCATTTAATTAATTAGCAATGGCTTCCTATTTAATTAAATAACTTTGTTTAATTATTTAGAAGTAAGTACTCCATTTAATTAAATACTTGTATTTAATTAATTAGAAATACCTTTCCCATTTAAGTAAATAATTACATTTAATTAATCAAGATAGGTGTATTTATTAAATGTATGTAGAAATATGAGCAAATGTGAGTATGAATTCCAGCAGCGATTCAATGCAAATTCTCCAATTTCATCCTCTCCTAAAATGAAGAGATGAGGGTCTCTTAAATAGACTTTCTTAGAGTACATCAACGGTTGAGATCAAATTCAATCAACGATCAAGATTAAAGTTGAAGTTCAGTCATAAAGGAAGATTCCCAAATTGAAGGGAGTTAACAGATTTAATTTGAGTAAAATAAGGAGTTAACTTATTTAATTTGAGTAGAAAAAAGAATTAACTAATTTAACTCATTTTTTATCAATAGTGAACTGAAAATTTCCCTTTTTGAACTGAAAGGAGATTTTGTTAAGATATTTAATTTAGTAAAATGAGATATGCTCTCATAATTACTTTTTCTATTTAATTAAATAATCTTTTAATTAATTAGAGACAATTTTTTTATTTAATTAAATAACTTCATTTAATTAATTAGGAATTGCTTCTTATTTAATGAAATAATTTTTTTTAATTAATTAGAAATACCTTTCCCATTTAATTAAATAATTACATTTAATTAATCAAGATAGGTGTATTTATTAAATGTATGTAAAAAAATGAGCAAATGTGAGTATGAATTTCAGGAGCAATTCGATGCAAATTCTTTAAATTCATCCTCTCCTAAAATGAAGAGATGATGGTCTCTTAAATAGACTTTCCTAAAATCCATCAATGGTTGAGACCAAATTCAATCAACGGTCAGGATTAAAGTTGAAGTTCAGTCATAAAGGGAGATTCTCAAATTAAAAGGAGTTAATAGATTTAATTTGAGTAAAATAAGAAGTTAACTTATTTAATTTGAATAGAAAAAGGAGTTAACTGAGTTATCTCATTTCTTATTAATAGTGAACTAAATATTTCTCTTTTTGAATTGAAGAAAGATTTTGTTGAGATATTTAATTTTATAAAATGAGATATGGTCTCATAATTACATTTTCTGTTTAGTTCAATAATCTTTTAATTAATTAAAGACACTTTTCTTATTTAATTAAATAAGTTCATCAAATTAATTAGGAATGGCTTCCTATTTAATTAAATAACTTTGTTTAATTAATTAGAAGTAAGTACTCCATTTAATTAAATAATTTTTTAAAATTAATTAGAAATACTTTTCCCGTTTAATTAAATAATTACATTTAATTAATAAAGATAGGCATATCTATTAAATGTATGTAAAAATATGAGCAAATGTGAGTATGAATTTCAACAGTGATTCGATGCAAATTATCCAAATTCATCCTCTCCTAAAATGAAGAGATGAGGGTCTCTTAAATAGACTTTTCTTGACTCCATCGATGGTTGAGATCAAATTCAGTCAACGGTAAGGATTAAAGTTGAAGTTCAGTCATAAAGAGAGATTCCCAAATTAAAGGGAGTTAACAAATTTAATTTTAGTAAAATAAGGAGTTAACTAATTTAATTTGAGTAGAAAAAGGAGTTAACTCATTTAACTCATTTTTTTATCAATAATGAATTGAAAATTTTCCTTTTTGAACTTAAGAGAGATTTTTTTGAGATATTTAATTTAAGAAAATGAGATATGCTCTCATAATTACTTTTTCTATTTAATTAAATAATCTTTTAATTAATTAGAGACACTTTTCTTATTTAATTAAATAACGTCATTTAATAAATTAGAAATGGCTTCCTCTCTAATTATATAACTTTGTTTAATTAATTACAAGTAAGTACTCCATTTAATTAAATAATTTTATTTATTTAATTAGAAATACCTTTTCCATTTAATTAAATAATTATATTTAATTAATCAAGATAGGCATATTTATTAAATGTATATAGAAATATGAGCAAATGTTAGCATGAATTCCAACAGCGATTCGATGCAAATTCTCCAAATTCATCCTCTTGTAAAATGAAGAGATGAGGGTCTCTGAAATAGACTTTTCTTGAATCCATCAACGGTTGAGATCAAATTCAATCAACGGTCAGTAATAAAGTTGAAGTTTATTTATAAAGGGAGATTCCCAAATTAAAGGGAGTTAATAGATTTAATTTGAGTAAAATAAAGAGTTAACTTATTTAATTTGAGTAGAAAAAGGAGTGAACTGATTTAACTCATTTTTTATCAATAGTGAACTGAAAATTTCCCTCTTTGAACTGAAGAGAGATTTTGTTAAGATAATTAATTTAAGAAAATGAGATATGCTCTCATAATTACTTTCTCTATTTAATTAAATAATCTTTTAATTACTTACAGACACTTTTCTTATTTAATTAAATAACTTCATTTAATTAATTAGAAATGACTTCTTATTTAATTATATAACTTTGTTTAATTAATTAGAAGTACTCTATTTAATTAAATAATTTTGTTTAATTAATTAGAAATACCTTTCTCATTTAATTAAATAATTACATTTAATTAATCAAGATAGACATATTTATTAAATGTATGTAAAATTATGAGCGAATGTGAGTATAAATTTCTGCAGCGATTCGATGCAAATTCTCCAAATTCATCCTCTCCTACAATGAAGAGATTGGGGTGTCTTAAATAGACTTTCCCAGAATCCATCAACGGTTGAGATCAAATTCAATCAATAGTCAGGATTAAAGTTGAAGTTCAGTCATAAAGATAGATTCCAAAATTAAACAGAGTTAACAGATTTAATTTGAGTAAAATAATGAGTTAACTAATTTAATTTGAGTAGAAAAAAGAGTTAATTAATTTAACTCATTTTTTAATCAATAGTCAACTCAAAATTTTCTTTTTTTAATTGAAGAGAGATTTTGTTGAGATATTTAATTTAATAAAATGAGATATTCTCTCATGATTACTTTTTCTATTTAATTAAATAATCTTTTAATTAATTAGAGACTCCTTTCTTATTTAATTAAATAACTTCATTTATTTAATTAAGAATGACTTCCTATTTAATTAAATAACTTTGTTTAATTAATTAAAAATACCTTTTGCATTTAATTAAATAATTACATTTAATTAATCAAGATAGACGTATTTATTAAATGTATGTCAAAATATGAGAAAATGTGAGTATTTATTCCAGCAGCGATTCGATGCAAATTCTCCAAATTCATCCTCTCCTAAAATGAAGAGATGAGGGTCTCTTATATAGACTTTTCTGGATTCTGTCAACGGTTGAAATCAAATTCAATCAACAGTTAGGATTAAAATTGAAGGTCATTCATAAAGGGAGATTCCCAAATTAAAGGGAGTTAACAGATTTAATTTGAGTAGAAAAAAGAGTTAACTGATTTAACTCATTTTTTTATCAATAGTGAACTGAAAATTTCTATTTTTGAACTAAAGAGAGATTTTTTTGAGATATTTAATTTAATAAAATGAGATATGCTCTCATAATTAATTTTTTTATGTAATTAAATAAATTTTAAATTAAATAGAGACACTTTTCTTATTTAATTAAATAACTTTATCTAATTAATTATGAATGGCTTCTTGTTTAATTAAATAATTTTGTTTAATTAATTAGAAGTAAGTACTCCATTTAATTAAATAATTTCATTTAAATAATTAGAAATATCTTTCTCATTTAATTAAATAATTGCATTTAATTAATCAAGATAGGCATATTTATTAAATGTATGTAAAAATATGAGCAAATGTGAGTATGAATTTCAGCAGCGATTCGATGCAAATTATTCAAATTCATCCTCTCTTAAAATGAAGAGATGAGGGTCTCTTAAATAGATTTTTCTAAAATCCATCAATGGTTGAGATGAAATTCAATCAACGATGAGGATTAAAGTTGAAGTTCAGTCATAAAGGGAGATTCCCAAATTAAAGAGAGTTAATAGATTTAATTTGAGTAAAATCAAGAGTTAACCGATTTAATATGAGTAGAAAAAGGAGTTAACTGATTTAACTCATTTTTTATCAATAGTGAACTTAAAATTTTCTTTTTTGAAATGAAAAGAGATTATGTTAAGATATTTAATTTAATAAAATAAGATATACTCTCATAATTACTTTTTCTATTTAATTAAATAATCTTTTAATTAATTAGAAACACTTTTCTTATTTAATTAAATAACTTTATTTAATAAATTAGGAATGGCTTCCTATTTAATTAAATAACTTTGTTTAGATAATTAGAATTAAGTACTCCATTTAATTAAATAATTTTATTTAATTAATTAGAAATGCCTTTCCCATTTAATTAAATAATTTTATTTAATTAATTAGAAATTCCTTTTCTATTTAATTAAATAATTATATTTAATTAATCAAGATAGGCATATTTATTAAATATATGTAAGAATAAGAGCAAATGTGAGTATGAATTTCAGCACCGATTCAATGCAAATTCTTAAAATTCATCCTCTCTTAAAATGAACAGTTGAGGGTCTCTTAAATAGACTTTTATGAAATCCATCAATGGTTGAGTAAAATAAGTAGTTAACTAATTTAGTTTGAGTGGAAAAAAGAGTTAACTGATTTAACTCATTTTTTTATCAATAGTGAACTGAAAATTTGCCGTTTTGAACTAAAGAGAGATTTTGTTGAGATATTTAATTTAATAAAATGAGATATGCTCTCATAATTACTTTTTCTATTTAATTAAATAACTTTTTAATTAATTACAGACACTTTTCTTATTTAATTAAAGAACTTTATTTAATTAATTAGGAATGGCTTCCTATTTAATTAAATAACTTTGTTTAATTAATTAGAAGTAAGTACTCCATTTAATTAAATAATTTTGTTTAATTAATTAGAAATACCTATCCTATTTAATTAAATAATTACATTTAATTAATCAAGATAGGTGTATTTATTAAATATATGTAAAAATATGAGCAAATATGAGTATGAATTCCAATAGCGATTCGGTGCAAATTCTCCAAATTCATCCTCTCCTAAAATGAAGAGATGAAAGTCCCTTAAATAAACTTTCTTGGAATCCATCAACGGTTGAGATCAAATTCAATCAACGGTTAGGATTAAAGTTGAAGTGCAATCGTAATGGGAGATTCCCAAATTAAAGGGAGTTAACAGATTTAATTTGAGTAAAATATAGAGTGAACTGATTTAATTTGAGTAGAAAAAAGAGTTAATTGATTTCACTCATTTTTTATCAATAGTGAAATGAAAATTTCTCTTTTTGAATTGAAGAGAAATTTTGTTGAGATATTTAAATTAATAAAATGAGATATTCTCTCATAATTATTTTTTCTATTTAATTAAATAATCTTTTAATTAATTAGAGACACTTTTCTTATTTAATTAAATAACTTCATTTAATTAACTATGAATGGCTTCCTATTTAATTAATAACTTTGTTTAATTAATTAGAAGTAAGAACTTTGTTTAATTAAATAATTTCATTTAATTAATTAGAAATACCTTTTTTATTTAGTTAAATAATTACATTTAATTAATCAAGATAGCTGTATTCATTAAATGTATGTAAAAATATGACCAAATGTGAGTATGAATTCCACTAGTGATTCGATGCAAATTCTTCAAATTCATCCTCTCTTAAAATGAAGAGATGAGAGTCTCTTAAATAGACTTATCTGAAATCCATCAACGGTTGAGATCAAAGTCAATCAATGGTGAGGACTAAAGTTGAAGTTCAGTCATAAAGGGAGATTCCCAAATTAAATGGATTTAATATATTTAATTTGAGTAAAATAAGAAGTTAATTGATTTAATTTAAGTAGAAAAAGGAGTTAACTAGTTTAACTCATTTTTTATTAATAGTGAACTGAAAAATTTCTCTTTTTGAACTGAAGAGAGATTTTGTTGAGATATTTAATTTAATAAAATAAGAAATGCTCTAATAATTATTTTTTCTATTTAATTAAATAATTTTTTAATTAAATAGAGATACTTTTCTTATTTAATTAAATAACTTTATTTAATTAATTATTAATGACTTCCTATTTACTTAAATAACTTTGTTTAATTAATTAGAAGTAAGTATTCCATTTAATTAAATAATTTCATTGAATTAATTAGAAATACCTTTCCCTTTTAATTAAATAATTACATTTAATTAATCAAGATTGGCATATTTATTAAACGTATGTAAAAATATGAGCAAATGTGAGTATGAATTCCAGCAGCGATTCGATGCAAATTCTCCAAATTCATCCTCTCCTAAAATGAAGAGATGAGGGTCCCTTAAATAGACTTTCCTACAGTCCATCAATGGTTGACATCAAATTAAATCAACAGTCAAGATTAAAGTTGAAGTTCAGTCATAAAGGGAGATTCCCAAATTAAAAGGAGTTAAGCGAATTAATTTGATTAAAATAAAGAGATAACTGATTTAATTTGAGTAGAAAAAGGAGTTAACTGATTTAACTCATTTTTTTTATCAATAGTGAACTAAAAATTTCTCTTTTTGAACTGAAGAGTGATTTTGTTGAGATATTTAATTTAATAAAATAAGATATGCTCTCATAATTACTTTTTCTATTTAATTAAATAATAATTTAATTAATTAGAGACACTTTTATTATTTAATTAAATAACTTTATTTAACAAATTAGGAATGGCTTCCTATTTAATTAAATAATTTTGTTTAATTAATTAGAAGTAAGTACTCCATTTAATTAAATAATTTTTTTTAATTAATTAGAAATACCTTTCCCATTTAACTAAATAATTACATTTAATTAATCAAGATAGGCTAATTTATTAAATGTATGTAAAAATATGAGCAAATGTAAGTATGAATTCCAGTAGCAATTCGATGCAAATTCTCCAAATTCATCCTCTCCTAAAATGAAGAGATGAGGGTCTCTTAAATAGACTTTCCTGGAATCCATCAACGGTTGAGATCAAATTCAATGAATGGTCAAGAATAAAGTTGAAGTTTAGTCACAAAGAGAGATTCCCAAATTAAAAGGAGTTAACAGATTTAATTTTAGTAAAATAAGGAGTTAACTGATTTAATTTGAATGGAAAAAAGAGTTAACCCATTTAACTCATTTTTTATCAATAGTGTACTAAAAATTTCCCTTTTTGAACTAAAGAGAGATTTTGTTGAGATATTTAATTTAATAAGGGGAGATATACTCTCATAATTACTTTTTCTATTTAATTAAATAATCTTTTAATTAATTAGAGACTCTTTTCCTATTTAACTAAATAACTTCATTTAATTAATTAGAAATGGCTTCCTATTTAATTAAATAACTTTGTTTAATTAATTATAAGTAAGTACTCCATTTAAGTAAATAATTTTGTTTAATTAATTAGAAATACTTTTTCTATTTAATTATATAATTACATTTAATTAATCAAGATAGGCATATTTAATAAATGTATGTAAAAATATGAGAAAATGTGAGTATGAATTCTGGCAGCGATTTGATGCAAATTCTCCAAATTCGTCCTCTCCTACAATGAAGAGATGAGGGTCTCTTAAATAGACTTTCTTGGAATCCATCAACGGTTGAGATCAAATTCAATCAACGGTCAGGATTAATGTTGAAGGTCAGTCATAAAGAGAGATTCTCAAATTAAAGGAAGTTAACAGATTTAATTTGAGTAAAATAAGGAGTTAACTGATTCAATTTGAGTAGAAAAAAGAGTTAACTCATTTTACTCATTTCTTATCAATAGTGAACTAAAAATTTCCCTTTTTGAACTGAAGAGAGATTTTGTTAAGATATTTAATTTAATAAAATGAGATATGCTCTCATAATTAATTTTTTTATTTAATTAAATAATCTTTTAATTAATTAGAGACACTTTTCATATTTAATTAAATAACTTTATTTAATTAATTAGGAATGGCTTCCTATTTAATTAAATAACTTTGTTTAATTAATTAAAAGTATGTACTCCATTTAATTAAATAATTTAATTTAATTAATTAGAAATACCTTTCCCATTTAATTAAATTATTTTATTTAATTAATCAAGATAGGCGTATTTATTAAATGATGTAAAAATATGAGCAAATATAAGTATGAATTCCAGCAGCGACTCGATGCAAATTGTCCAAATTCATCATCTTGTAAAATTAAGAGATGAGGGTCTCTTAAATAGACTTTCTTAGAATCCATCAATGGTTGAGATCAAATTCAATCAACGGTCAGGAATAAATGTGAAGTTTAGTCATAAATGGAGATTCTCAAATTAAAAGGAGTTAACAGATTTAATTTGAGTAGAAAAAAGAGTTAACTGATTTAACTCATTTTTTTATCAATAGTGAACTAAAAATTTCCCTTTTTGAACTAAAGAGAGATTTTGTTAAGATATTTAATTTAATAAAATGAGATATGCTCTCATAATTACTTTTTCTATTTAAATAATAATTTTATTTAATTAATTAGAAGTAAGTACTCCATTTAATTAACTAATTTTGTTTAATTAATTAGAAATACTTTTTCCATTTAATTAAATAATTACATTTAATTAATCAAGATAGGCGTATTTTTTAAATGTATGTAAAAATATGAACAAATGTGTGTATGAATTCCAGCAATGATTCGATGCAAATTCTCCAAATTCATCCTCTCATAAAATGAAGAGATGCGGGTCTCTTAAATAGACTTTCTTGGAATCCATCAATGGTTGAGATCAAATTCAATCAACGGTCAGGATTAAAGTTGAAGTTCAGTCATAAAGAGTGATTCCCAAATTAGAGGGAGTTAACAGATTTAATTTGAGTAAAATAAGGAGTTAACTGATCTAATTTGAGTGGAAAATGGAGTTAACTTATTTAACTCATTTTTTATCAATAATGAATTTAAATTTTTCCTTTTTGAACTCAAGAGAGATTTTGTTGAGATATTTAATTTAATAAAATGAGATATGATCTCATAATTAATTTTTCTATTTTTTTAAATAATATTTTAATTAATTAGAGAAACTTTTCTTATTTAGTTAAATAACTTCATTTAATTAATTAGTAATGGCTTCCTATATAATAAAATAACTTTTTCTAATTAATTAGAAGTAAGTACTCCATTTAATTAAATAATTTTATTTAATTAATTAGAAATACCTTTCCCATTTAATTAAATAATTACATTTAATTAATTAAGATAAGCATATTTATTAAATGTATGTAAAAATATGAGCAAATGTAAGTATGAATTCCAACAGCGATTCGATGCAAATTCTCCAAATTCATCATCTCCTAAAATGAAGAGATGAGGGTCTCTTAAATCGACTTTCATAGAATCCATCAATGGTTGAGATCAAATTCAATCAACAGTTAGGAATAAAGTTGAAGTTTAGTCATAAAAGGAGATTACCAAATTAAAAGGAGTTAACAGATTTAATTTGAGTAAAATAAGGAGTTAACTGATTTAATTTGAGTAGAGAAAAGAGTTAACTCATTTAACTCATTATTTATCAATAGTGAACTAAAAATTTCTCTTTTTGAACTGAAGAGAGATTATGTTGAGATATTTAATTTAATAAGGGGAGATATGCTCTCATAATTACTTTTTCTATTTAAATAAATAATCTTTTAATTAATTAGAGACACTTTTCTTATTTAATTATATAACTTAATTTAATTAATTAGGAATGGCTTCCTATTTCATTAAATAATTTTGTTTAATTAATTATAAGTATGTACTTCATTTAATTAAATAATTTTATTTAATTAATTAGAAATACTATTTCTATTTAATTAAATAATTACATTTAATTAATCAAGATAGGCGTATTTATTAAATGTATGTAAAAATATGAGCAAATGTGAGTATAAATTTCAGCAGTGATTTGATGCAAATTCTCCAAATTCATCCTCTCCTAAAATAAAGAGATGAGGGTCTCTTAAATAGACATTCTTGAAATTCATCAACCACTGAGATCAAATTCAATCAACGGTCAGGATTTATGTTGAAGGTCAGTCATAAATGGAGATTCTCAAATTAAAAGAAGTTAATAGATTTAATTTGAGTAAAATAAGGAGTTAACTTATTTAATTTGAGTAGAAAAAGGAGTTAACTGTCTTAACTTATTTTTTTATCAATAGTGAACTGAAAATTTTCCTTTTTGATATGAAGAGAGATTTTGTTAAGATATTTAATTTAATAAAATGAGATATGTTCTCATATTTACTTTTTCTATTTAATTAAATAATCTTTTAATTAATGAGAGACGCTTTTCTTATTTAATTAAATAAGATTATTTAAGTAATTAGGAATAGCTTCCTATTTAATTAAATAACTTTATTTAATTAATTAAAAGTAAGTACTCCATTTAATTAAATAATTTTATTTAATTAATTAGACATGCCTTTCCCATTTAATTAAATAATTACATTTAATTAATCAAGATAGGCATATTTATTAAATGTATTTAAAAACATGAGCAAATGAAAGTATGAATTCCAGCAGCGATTCAATGCAAATTCTCCAAATTCATCCTCTTGTAAAATGAAGAGATAAGGGTGTCTTAAATAGAGTTTTCCAGAATCCATCAACGGTTGAGATCAAATTCAATCAACGGTCAGGAATAAAGTTGAAGTTTAGTCATAAAAGGAGATTCCCAAATTAAAAAGGAGTTAATAGATTTAATTTGAGTCAAATAAAGAGTTAACTAATTTAATTTGAGTAGCAAAAAGAGTTAATTGATTTAACTCATTTTTTATCAATAGTAAACTAAAAATTTTCCTTTTTGGACTAAAGAGAGATTTTGTTGACATATTTAATTTAATAAAATGAGATATGCTCTCATAATTACTTTTTCTATTTAAATAAATAATCTTTTAATTAATTAGAGACACTTTTCTTGTTTAATTAAATAACTTCATTTAATTAATTAGCAATGGCTTCTTATTTAATTAAATAACTTTATTTAATTAATTATAAGTAAGTACTTCATTTAATTAAATAATTACATTTAATTAATGAAGATAGGCGTATTTATTAAATGTATGTAAAAATATGAGCAAATGTGAGTATGAATTTCAGCAACGATTTGATGCAAATTCATCAAATTCATCATCTCCTAAAATGAAGAGATGAGGGTCTTTTAAATAGACCTTCCTTGAATATATCAACGATTGAGATCAAATTCAATCAACGGTCAGGATTAAAGTTGAAGTTCAGTTATAAAGAGAGATTCCCAAATTAAAGGAAGTTAACAGATTTAATTTTAGTAAAATAAGGAGTTAACTAATTTAATTTGAATAAAAAAAGGAGTTAACTCATTTAACTCATTTTTTATCAATAGTGAACTGAAATTTTCCCTTTTAGAACTGAAGAGAGATTTTGATGAGATATTTAATTTAAGAAAATGAGATATGCTCTAATAATTACTTTTTCTATTTAATTAAATAAACTTTTAATTAATTAGAGACACTTTTTTTATTTAATTAAATAACTTCATTTAGTTAATTAGGAATGACTTCCTATTTAATTAAATAACTTTGTTTAATTAATAAGAAGTAAGTACTCCATTTAATTAAATAATTTCATTTAATTAATTACAAATACCTTACCCATTTAATTATATAATTACATTTAATTAATCAATATAGGCGTATTTATTAAATGTATGTAAAAATATGAGCAAATGTGAGTATGAATTCTAGCCGCGATTCGATGCAAATTCTCCAAATTCATCCTCTCCTAAAATGAAGAGATGAGGTTCTCTTAAATAGACTTTCCTAGAATCCATCAACAGTTGAGATCAAATTCAAGGTCAAGATTAAAGTTGAAGTTCAGTCATAAAGGGAGATTCCCAAATTAAAGGGAGTTAACAGATTTAATTTGAGTAAAATAAGGAGTTAACTGATTTAATTTGAGTAGAAAAAGGACTTAATGGATTTAACTCATTTTTTATCAATAGTGAACTAAAAATTTCTCTTTTTGAACTGAAAGGAGATTTTGTTGAGATATTTAATTTAATAAAATGAGATATGCTCTCATAGTTACTTTTTCTATTTAATTAAATAATCTTTTAATTAGTTAGAGTCACTTTTCTTATTTAATTAAAAAACTTCATTTCTTTAATTAGGAATGACTTTCTATTTAATTAAATAACTTTGTTTAATTAATTAGAAGTAGGTACTCCATTTAATTAATTAGAAATACCTTTACCATTTAATTAAATAATTACATTTAATTAATCAAGATAGGCGTATTTATTAAATGTATGTAAAAATATGAGCAAATGTGAGTATGAATTCCAGTAGTGATTCGATGCAAATTCTTCAAATTCATCCTCTCCTAAAATGAAGAGATGAGGGTCTCTTAAAAAGACTTTCATGGAATCCATCAACGGTTAAGACCAAATTCAATCAACGACCAGGATTAAAGTTGAAGTTCAGTCATAAAGGGAGATTCTCAAATTAAAAGGAGTTAACAGATTTAATTTGAGTAAAATAAGAAGTTAACTAATTTAATTTGAATAGAAAAAGGAGTTAACTGATTTAACTCATTTTTATTAATAGTGAACTGAAAATTTCTCTTTTTGAACTAAAGAGAGATTTTGTTGAGATATTTAATTTAATAAAATGAGATATGCTCTGATAATTACTTTTTCTATTTAATTCAATAATCTTTTAATTAATTAGAGACAATTTTCTTATTTAATTAAATAACTTCATCTAATTAATTAGGAATGGCTTCCTATTTAATTAAATAACTTTGTTTAATTAATTAGAAGTAAGTACTCCATTTAATTAAATAATTACATTTAACTAATTAAGATAGGCATATTTATTAAATGTATATAAAATATGAGCAAATGTGAGTATGAATTTCAACAGTGATTCGATGCAAATCCTCCAAATTTATCCTCTCCTAAAATGAAGAGATGAGGGTCTCTTAAATAGACTTTTCTGGACTCCATCAACGGTTGAGATCAAATTCAATCAACGGTAAGGATTAAAGTTGAAGTTCAGTCATAAAGAGAGATTCCCAAATTAAAGGAAGTTAACAGATTTGATTTGAGTAAAATAAGGAGTTAATTGATTTAATTTGAGTAGAAAAAGGAGTTAACTGAATTAACTCATTTTTTATCAATATTGAACTAAGAATTTCCCTTTTTGAACTGAAAAGAGATTTCGTTGAGATATTTAATTTAATAAAATGAGATATTCTCTCATAATTACTTTTTCTATTTAATTAAATAATCTTTTAATTAATTAGAGACAGTTTTCTTATTTTATTAAATATCTTCATTTAATTAATTAGGAGTGGGTTCCTATTTAATTAAATAACTTTGTTTAATTAATAGGAAGTAAGTACTCCATTTAATTAAATAATTTCATTTAATTAATTAGAAATACCTTTCCCATTTAATTAAATAATTACATTTAATATATCAAGATAGGCATATTTATTAAATGTATGTAAAATATGAGCAAATGTGGGTATGAATTCCAACAACGATTCGATGCAAATTCTCTGAATTCATCCTCTCCTACAATGAAGAGATGAGGGTCTCTTAAATAGACTTTCTTGGAATCCATCAATGGTTGAGATAAAATTCAATCAACAACGAGGATTAAAGTTGAAGTTCAGTCATAAAGATAGATTCTCAAATTAAAGGGAGTTAACAGATTTAATTTTAGTAAAATAAGGAGTTAACTAATTTAATTTGAGTAGAAAAAGGAGTTAACTGGTTTAACTCATTTTTTATCAATATCGAATTGAAAATTTCCCTTTTTGAACTAAAAAGAGATTTTGTTGAGATATTTAATTTGTAATGTCCGATCCAAGTAAGGACTAGTATGATTGTTAATTTGTCTACAATATAATTTGATTAGTAGTAAATATTAATTTTCTCATTAGAAGAACATTATAAGACTTATGCAATAACATGATTAGGGAGAATCCTTATGTTACTTGCTATGATTAGTATTGTTTAAAAAAGATTGACTTATCATTCGTAACCATCTAAATATTAGGTGCAAATGTATATGTGATACTTTGTATAGAAGAATTCTACTTATTTAATTAATGTGCAAAGTTAGACTCAACTTATGATCAACTGTGGATTTTGTTCATACAATTGACAATAATTATAAATAGAAATGGTCGGACCTCTTTACATATGATATGATAGTTTAGATAGTTTATGAGACTGGTAGCATTAGAACTAATTCACTCTATGATGAATTGTGTAATTTATGTTAACATCTTGATTAGCTAATGTGAGTTACCTTATGGATAAATAATTTATATTATTCATCTTATCTCATCATGATAATTAGATAGTTTTAGTAATTGAAATTATGGCAAATTGAATTGAATAGATATTGTGTTGTGGTAAATACATTCTACATAAAGTGACTATGAAAATGGAAATCAAGTTTGCGTTATGTGATTATTTTTTCGAAGTAAATTATGTATCATTTTAATTCAAAATAAAGAAGCACAGAAATGAATAGAATATAGATAACACAATGAATACTAGTGATACTTGTTATGTTATTCTAAAAGATATTATGATTTGAATCCTATAATTAGTGAGAGTAAGTACTTATGCTTGATAAATTTGATTAATGTGTGTGTAAGGTGTAAGGTGTTTTGATACATATGCTATGAATTATTAATGTGGTTATTATTCTTGAAAAGTTTTTAATTAGAGAAATTAAAGTAAAAAGAATGATACTTATTTGTAAATGAATTTCATATGCAAATGATTCTGAAGAAATGATGTTGGAATATGATATTGATCTAATGGGTTGATCTATGGTTAATTCAAGGATATGTATTAATGTTTACCATCTTATATTTATATGTTTGAGTTACTGATGTTAAATTTGAATTTGTATAGTGGATGATTATGAAGGCCTAATCAAATGATTATGAAGACCTTTGAGAAAACTATGCCAACTCTTGTACAACAATCAAAGTCAACCTCAATGCAAACTTTTTGTAAAATCGGATATGAACTAAAGTTGGACTTTAGAGGGGTTAAAATGGATCCTAGAGTGCATTCTAGGTTAAAATAACCTAACCCACTTATACTACCTAAGGTTGGGGGTTAGTTGAGGGTCAAATCATGGTTAAAATTTACATTATGACACCTCAAAAGGGCCCCACTTCAAATGTGACGAAAATGAATAGTGGGAAACAATGGGTTATGACACATTGATAAGAGAGCCATGTGCCTTCATTAAAGAGGGAGGAAGACTTTGGAGGAGGGACTTTTTCACCATTGTTGGAGATGAAAAGGGGAAGATATATGCAGAAGAGGAGGGGAGAATGATAGAAATATGGAGAGGAAGAAGAAGATGGAGGAAGAGGAGGAATGATTCTTGGTTGAAGATGAAGATCCATCTAAAGGGAGAGCTCTTGAAAAGATAAGTAACTTATATACATTTAGAGTAGTTCTTACTTATTGAGATGAAATATTGTTAGAAAATTTATGACATAGTGTTTAGAGAGAACTCTTAGGATTGCATCCATGATCTCTTGGTTGAAATGTGTTCTCTTGCCCGGGGGTATGGCTAGGGCACAAGCAGCCTCATGATGCCATTATGGTAGGGTGGAAAAGGGCACTTGTATGAATGGTTTTGATAATTATTGTTGTATCTTGCAAAGAAATGAAAATGAAACTTATAAAAGCTAAGCCTTGCTACTTGATTTAAGATTGTGTATATGATTCAATGCAAAAGAGAAGTTTGTGATCTTACATTTGTGATGTATGAAAGGTTTCCTATTTGAATACAAGAAAACCAAAAAAATAAAAGAAAGAGTTCTACGTCTTATTAAGATGCATATTTGAATGACTGTTAAATGGAAATCTAATGCTCTTTTGAGTTCAAATCAATTAGTTAATCAAAGTTTCAATTTCCTTATAGTGTGGATCTGAAATTTGTAGTTGAAAACAGTAATCTTAATCATGTCTTCCTTTAAAGAAATTTATTTCTTATTTTTGGGTAGGAAAATATGGGCATGACATAATTTAATAAAATGAGATATGCTCTCATAATTACTTTTTCTATATAATTAAAAAATATTTTAATTAATTAGAGACACTTTTCTTATTTAATTAAATAACTTCATTTAATTAATTAGAAGTAAGTACTCCATTTAATTAAATAATTTTGTTTAATTAATTAGAAATACCTTTCCCATTTATTGAAATAATTACATTTAATTAGTCAGGATAGGTGTATTTATTAAATGTATGTATAAATATGAGCAAATGTAAGTATTAATTCCGATAGCGATTCGATGCAAATTCTCCAAATTCATCCTCTGCTAAAATGAAGAGATGAGGGTCTCTTAAATAGACATTCCTAGAATCCATCAACGGTTGAGATCAAATTCAATCAACGGTTAGGATTAAAGTTGAAGTTCAGTCATAAAGGGAGATTCCCAAATTAAAGGGAGTTAACAGATTTAATTTGAGTAAAATAAGGAGTTAATTGATTTAATTTGAGTAGAATAAGGACTTAACTGATTTAACTCATTTTTTATCAATAGTGAATTAAAAGTTTCCCTTTTTGAATTGAAAAGAGATTTTGTTGAGATATTTAATTTAATAAAATGACATATGCTCTCATAGTTACTTTTTCTATTTAATTAAATAATCTTTTAATTAGTTAGAGTCACTTTTCTTATTTAATTAAACAAATTCATTTCTTTAATTAGGAATGGCTTCCTATTTAATTAAATAACTTTGTTTAATTAATTAGAAGTAAGTACTCCATTTAATTAAATAATTCCAAACTAATTATTTAGAAATACCTTAACAATTTAATTAAATAATTACATTTAATTAATCAAGATAGGTGTATTTATTAAATGTATGTAAAAATATGAGCAAATGTGAGTATGAATTCTAGTAGCGATTCGATGCAAATTCTTCAAAGTCATCCTCTCTTAAAATGAAGAGATGAGGGTCTCTTAAAAATACTTTCCTGGAATCCATCAACGGTTGAGACCAAATTCAATAAACGACCAGGATTAAAGTTGAAGTTCAGTCATAAAGGGAGATTATCAAATTAAAAGGAGTTAACAGATTTAATTTGAGTAAAATAAGAAGTTAACTGATTTAATTTGAATAAAAAAAGGAGTTAACTGATTTAACTCATTTTTTATTAATAGTGAACTAAAAATTTATCTTTTTGAACTAAAGAGAGATTTTGTTGAGATATTTAATTTAATAAAATGAGATATGCTCTGATAATTACTTTTTCTATTTAATTCAATAATCTTTTAATTAATTAGAGACAATTTTTTTATTTAATTAAATAACTTCATCTAATTAATTAGAAGTAAGTACCCCATTCAATTAAATAATTTTGTTTAATTAGTTAGAAATACCTTTCCCATTTAATTAAATAATTACATTTAATTATTCAAGATAGGCATATTTATTAAATGTATGTAAAAATATGAGCAACTCTGAGTATGAATTTCAACAGTGATTCGATGCAAATCCTCCAAATTCATCCTCTCCTAAAATGAAGAGATTAGGGTCTCTTAAATAGACTTTTCTGGACTCCATCAACGGTAGAAATCAAATTCAATCAACGGCGAGGATTAAAGTTGAAGTTCAGTCATAAAGAGAGATTCCCAAATTAAAGGAAGTTAACAGATTTAATTTGAGTAAAATAAGGATTTAACTGATTTAATTTGAGTAGAAAAAGGAGTTAACTGATTTAACTCATTTTTTATCAATATTGAATTGAAAATTTCCCTTTTTGAACTGAAAAGAGATTTTTTTGAGATATTTAATTTAATAAAATGAGATATGCTCTCATAATTACTTTTTCTATTTAATTAAATAATTTTTTAATTAATTAGAGACACTTTTCTTATTTTATTAAATAACTTTATTTAATTAATTAGGAGTGGCTTCCTATTTAATTAAATAACTTTGTTTAATTAATAGGAAGTAAGTACTCCATTTAATTAATCAAGATAGGCGTATTTATTAAATTTATGTCAAAATATGAGCAAATGTGGGTATGAATTCCAACAGCGTTTCGATGCAAATTCTCTGAATTCATCCTCTCCTACAATGAACAAATGAGGGTCTCTTAAATAGACTTTCCTGAAATCCATCAACGGTTGAGATAAAATTCAATCAACAGTCAGGATTAAAGTTGAAGTTCAGTCATAAAGATAGATTCCCTAATTAAAGGGAGTTAACAGATTTAATTTTAGTAAAATAATGAGTTAACTGATTTAATTTGAGTAGAAAAAGGAGTTAACTGATTTAACTCATTTTTTATCAATATCAAACTAAAAATTTCCCTTTTTTAACTGAAAAGAGATTTTGTTGAGATATTTTATTTAATAAAATGGGATATGCTTTCATAGTTACTTTTTTTATTTAATTAAATAATCTTTTAATTAATTAGAGACACTTTTCTTATTTAATTAAATAACTTCATTTAATTAATTGGGAATGACTTCCTATTTACTTAAATAACTTTGTTTAATTAATTAGAAGTAAGTACTCCATTTAATTAAATAATTTCATTGAATTAATTAGAAATACCTTTCCCATTTAATTAAATAATTACATTTAATTAATCAAGATAGGCGTATTTATTAAATGTATGTAAAAATATGAGCAAATGTGATTATGAATTCCAGCAATGATTCGATGCAAATTCTTCAAATTAAACCTCTCTTAAAATGAAGAGATGAGAGTCTCTTAAGTAGACATTTCTTGAATCCATCAACGGTTGAAACCAAATTCAATCAACGGTCATGATTAAAGTTGAAGTTCAGTCATAAAGGGAGAATCTCAAATTAAAGGGAGTTAATAGATTTAATTTGAGTAAAATAAGAAGTTAACTAATTTAATTTAAATAGAAAAAGGAGTTAACTCATTTAACTCATTTTTTATTAATAGTGAACTGAAAATTTCTCTCTTTGAACTGAAGAGAGATTTTGTTGATATATTTAATTTAATAAAATGAGATATGCTCTCATAATTACTTTTTCTATTTAATTCAATAATATTTTAATTACTTAGAGACACTTTTCTTATTTAATTAAATAACTTCATCTAATTAATTATGAATGGCGTCCTATTTAATTAAATAACTTTGTTTAATTAATTAGAAGTAAGTACTCTATTTAATTAAATAATTTTGTTTAATTAATTAGTAATATCTTTCCCATTTAATTAAATAATTACATTTAATTAATCACGATAGGCATATTTATTAAATATATGTAAAAATATGAGCAAATATGAGTATGAATTTTAGCAGCGATTCAATGTAAATTCTCCAAATTCATCCTCTCCTAAAATGAAAAGATGAAGATCTCTTAAATAGACTTTCTTGGAATCCATCAACGGTTGAGATCAAATTCAATCAACGGTAAGGATTAAAGTTGAAGTTCAGTCATAAAGAGAGATTGCCTAATTAAAGGGAGTTAACAAATTTAATTTGAGTAAAATAAGAAGTTAACTGATTTAATTTGAGTAGAAAAAGGATTTAACTGATTTAACTCATTTTTCTATCAATAGTGAATTGAAATTTTCTCTTTTTGAATTGAAGAGAGATTTTGTTGAGATATTTAATTTAATAAAATGAGATATGCTCTCATAATTACTTTTTCTATTTAATTAAATAATCTTTTAATTAATTAGAGACACTTTTCTTATTTAATTAAATAACTTTATTTAATTAATTAGGAATGACTTCCTATTTAATTAAATAACTTTGTTTAATTAATTAGAAGTAAGTACTCCATTTAATTAAATAATTTTATTTAATTAATTAGAAATAGCTTTTCCATTTAATTAAATAATTAAATTTAACTAATCAAGATAGGCGTATTTATTAAATGTATGTAAAAATATGAGCAAATGTAAGTATGAATTCCAACAGCGATTCGATGCAAAGTCTCCAAATTCATCCTCTCATAAAATGAAGAGATGGGGGTCTCTTAAATAGACTTTCCTAGAATCCATCAATGGTTGAGATCAAATTCAATCAACAGTTGGGATTAAAGTTGAAGTTGAGTCATAAAGGGAGATTTCCAAATTAAAGGGAGTTAACAGATTTAATTTGAATAAAATAAGGAGTTAACTGATTTAATTTGAGTAGAAAAAGGAGTTAACTGATTTAACTCATTTTTTATCAATAGTGAACTGAAAATTTCTCTTTTTGAACAAAAGAGAGATTTTGTTGAGATATTTAATTTAATAAAATGAGATATGCTCTCATAATTGCTTTTTCTATTTAATTAAATAATCTTTTAATTAAGTAGAGACACTTTTCTTATTTAATTAAATAACTACATTTAATTAATTAGGAATGGCTTCCTATTTATTTAAATAACTTCTTTTAATTAATTAGAAGTAAGTACTCTATTTAATTAAATAATTTCGTTTAAATAATTAGAAATATTTTTTTCATTTAATTAAATAATTACATTTAATTAAATAATTGCATTTAATTAATCAAGATAGGCATATTTATTAAATGTATGTAAAAATATGAGCAAACATTAGGATGAATTCCAGCAGCGATTCGATGCAAATTCTCCAAATTCATCTTCTCCTAAAATGAAGAGATGAGGTTCTCTTAAATAGACTTTCCTAAAATCCATCAACGGTTGAGATCAAATTCAATCAACGGTCAGGATTAAAGTTGAAGTTTTGTCACAAAAGGGAGATTCTCAAATTAAAGGGAGTTAACAGATTTAATTTGAGTAAAATAAGGAGTTAACTAATTTAACTCATTTTTTTATCAATAGTGAACTAAAAATTTCCCTTTTTGAAGTAAAAAGAGATTTTGTTAACATATTTAATTTAATAAAATGAGAGATGCTCTCATAATTACTTTTTCTATTTATTTAAATAATGTTTTAATTAATTCGAGAGACTTTTCTTATTTAATTCAATAACTTCATTTAATTAATTAGGAATGGCTTCCTATTTAATTAAATAACTTTTTTTAATTAATTAGAAGTAAGTACTCCATTTAATTAAATAATTTTATTTAATTTATTATAAATGACTTTCTCATTTAATTAAATAATTATATTTAATTAATCAAGATAGGTGTATTTATTAAATGTATGTAAAAATATGAGCAAATATGAGTATGAATTTCAGCAGCGATTCAATACAAATTTTACAAATTCATCCTCTCCTAAAATGAAGAGATGAGGGTCTCTTAAATAGACCTTCCTAGAATCCATCAACGATTGAGATCAAATTCAATCAACGGTTAGGATTAAAGTTGAAATTTCAATCATAAAGGAAGATTTCCAAATTAAAGGGAGTTAACAGATTTAATTTGAGTAAAATAAGGAGTTAACTAATTTAATTTGAGTAGAAAAAGGAGTTAAGTGATTTAACTCATTTTTTATCAATAGTGAACTGAAAATTTCCTTTTTTGAACTGAAGAGAGATTTTGTTCAGATATTTAATTTAATAAAATGAGATATGCTCTCATAATTACTTTTTCTATTTAATTAAATAATCTCTTAATTAATTAGAGACACTTTTCTTATTTAATTAAATAACTTCATCTAATTAATTAGGAATGGCTTCCTATTTAATTATATAACTTTGTTTAATTAATTAGAAGTAAGTACTCCATTTAATTAAATAATTTTGTTTAATTAATTAGAAATACCTTTCCCATTTAATTAAATAATTACATTTAATTAATTAAGATAGTCTTATTTATTAAATGTATGTAAAAATATGAGCAAATGTGAGTATGAATTCCAACACCAATTCGATGCAAATTCTCCAAATTCATCTTCTCCTGAAATGAAGAGATGAGGGTCTCTTAAATAGACTTTTTTGGAATCCATCAACGGTTAGGATTAGAGTTGAATTTCAGTCATAAAGGGAGATTCCCAAATTAAAGGGAGTTAACAGATTTAATTTGAGTAAAATAAGGAGTTAACTGATTTAATTTGAGTAGAAAAAGAAGTTAACTGATTTAACTCATTTTTTATCAATAGTGAACTGAAAATTTCCTTTTTTGAACTGAAGAGAGATTTTGTTGAGATATTTAATTTAATAAAATGAGATATGCTCTCATAATTACTTTTTCTATTTAATTAAATAATCTTTTAATTAATTAGAGACACTTTTCTTATTTAATTAAATAACTTCATTTAATTAATTAGGAATGGCTTACTATTTAATTAAATAACTTTGTTTAATTTTTTGTTTTGATCGATAATAAGATATTTTATTAATTCAAAAGAAATTACATAATCTTCATACATTAACCTTTCCAATGTTCACTATTCTACCATTGAGTCTAAACCTTCCCCACTACTTATATAAATTTCTTCACTATAGCCAACTACTTTCATTACAAGTCTTTAAATTCAAACATAATAACTACATTCTACATACTTTAAACCTTAAGCATAATCTGCTATAGGGGCCACCATGTTACCTTCAAAACCCAACCATTTCAAAAGGCATCCTTCGCATGTTTCTGCCTTCCCCTGCCATACAACTTGCCTTTGGAAATCTCCCCATGGTCGCTACCTTCCTCTATGGTTTTCCTTACCACCAACTAGAGCTAGAAAACCAATCTTCCATTTACCCTTTCGGCTGCTTTTGTTCATGCCTGGAGGCAACAAAAAGGGTATGGCCTCGATCTTCAAAATCAAAAAACCATCCATCAAGTCTTACCTTTGCCCTCTGCTAGCCCCTCTTTCCGACTATCACTTCCTTGGCACTACCACATTGAAGGGCTCATTTCGGTGCTGCGCCTTGCCCTCCATGATTGCAGTTTTTAGGGTGTTCCATGCTACCCAGCACTCATTCACATAGGCCTCTTTCTCCTTATATCCTCGTGGCCAGTTCACAAACGACATGATTCCTTTCTCCCTGCCTTCCTCCTCATTTGCATAACCCTCCGAGAAATTGAAGGCCCAGCTCGGCTGGGCCCACTCCAACCATGCATCCATGTTTGGGATTAACTCCTCTTCAAACAATTCTTTCATAACCCATTCCACTACTCTTTCATGCTCTCCAACTTCTAGGCCTCAGGCCATTGTCATCGCAGCTATATCAACTTGCACTTTCCATCGATGCTCCAAATCCTGGAAAAGGGGGCCCAATGTGTTTTGCAACGCGCCCACCACAACCTGCATTGCACATTTTACCATCTTCTTTAGCCTATGATCCACTACTCACCCAAATAATGCCTTTTGCTATCGCTGAGTTTTGAATGTAAAAGATGGCTCCATCTCTGTTATTAACACTTTCCTTCTGAAATTACAATCCCCTTCAGATTTACACTTAAAGAATGACATATGCCATGCCTTTTTAAAGGAAATTAAAATCTTTCCAATCATTAAAACTACCTGTGGGCACCTTACTTAAAAGATTTCGCACAGGATTCATCGGACAGCCTGAGTTGTCTTTTACATCATTGCTAATAGTCCTCTTTTATTCTTACGATTTATGATGTTAAAAAGTTTACCTTTTGAGTTTTTCTTTTCAATCCTTAATGTCTCCTCATTCATTGTTAAAGCCCATTTTGAAAGCATATTAGCCTCCTAATTTCCTTCTCTATTTATATACATAATTTTAAAATCTTCAAAATTATTCAATTCCTGCTCTATGTTGTTAATAATAGGTTATAGATGCCATGCCTTTACGCTCAATTTTGATATTGCCTACACTTTGATCAGAGAGTCCCCTTCTAGATGTATTTTTTTTAACCCTTCCATTCTAGCTATTTGAAAAGCTAATAATACTGCTTGGCATTTTGCTATGTTATTCGTTCCATATGGGAGTTTTTTAGATCCTACTAATAAAAGGTGCCCTCTGTCATATTTAAAAACAATCCCAATTCTTGAATCCCTTGGATTGCCTTTTTTTGCTCCATCAAAATTCACTTTGACCTAGCCTTCCTGTGGAGTAACCCATTCAATTGCCTTCTTCTTTGTTTTGCTACTGCTTGTTACCAAAGCTCCTAAGGGTGATTTGAATCTAATCCCCAACCAAGTATTCTATATTTGTCTATCATCTCGTGTGAATGGAATTTTCATAACTTGTTTCCTTGTAGCCGACACACTGACTATTTCTTCTATTGCATTAATAATTCTTCTTATCCATCTCCTCAGACTTTCTTTTTCTCCTCTAAAGATTCTCCTATTTCTCTCCTTCCACAACTCCCAGATTATCAAAGATGGTACTACTATCCATATACTTGATAAGGTTGATTTCCCAGCTATCCTTGGCTATCCATCCAAGGCTTCCCTTATCGTTTGAGCTCTTGGACCTTGCCAACTTAATTTGAATTGAACTATATCCCATCTTTTTTTAGCATATTGGCATTGAATTAAAAGATGATCAATGGCTTCCTCTTGTTTCTCACATAGAGGACATCTGGATGGACCATTAATCCCTATCTTTCTTAGTCTTTTAGCTGTTAGAAATCTTCCTTTGTAAGCTAACCATGTAAAGGCCCCTGCTTTAGGCAGTATATCTTTGTTCCAACATAAGTCTCTTGAGAAGAAACTTTCCCTTCCTGTCTTAGCTATTAGATTGTAGCCTAGTTTTACTGAGTATTTACCTGATAATGAGCCACACCAAATTAATTTGTCCTTCTTCTTTGTTAGCATCACATTCCTGACCTTAAAAATTTGTTTCATTTTCTCTTTCTGTGCTTCTGTCAGTTCCTCCCAGGATACATCCTTCCAACACCACTCCTTTCCTACAGGGCCATCCTTCTCAGTCAAGTAATCTTTTACTGTATTACCCCATCTTTCTTTAAAGTAGGATTTCAGTTCATTATCCCTTATAGTTTCCCCTAGCACTTCCAGTCCAATCCACAAATCTTCCCAAAATTTTGTTGTATCCCTATCCCCTATCTGCCATGTAATATTTTTAATTATCACCTCTCTACAGGATAACATGAAGTTCCATATGGCTAATCCTTTTGGAGGATTTCGAATTGTTAAAATTCTGTGGTTATCCATATTTTCTAAATATTTGATTTTTAGAATTCTTACCCAGTAGAGGTGTGGGTTTTCATAGACTGCCTAGATTAATTTGGCTCCTAGTGCTCTATTCATAAAACTCCAATCCCTCAGACCAACACCTCCTTCCTCTTTGGGCCTACATATTTTCTCTCAAGCTAATAGTGGAATCTTATTCTCATCATTGGCACCATTCCAGAAAAACTTCCTCATTTTCCTTTCCAAGATTCTGATAACTTTCTTTGGAATCTCTAGACACATGATAGTAAAAACCGGCATTGCAGTTATCATTGTTTGAAGCATAAGTATTCTGCTTGCCAAAGTCAGCCATTTGCCCCTCCATCCTTCCATTTTCTTTTGGCAATTTTCTATAAGCTTATCCCATAAGTCTGCCTTATTTCTTCCTACAAAAAAAGGTATGCCTATATATTTGTTTGGCATTAACCCCAATTTAATATCCAATATTCGACAGATCCTAAATCTCAATTTATAAGGAGTGTTAAGAAATTTTTTTTTTACTGTTTCCAATTAATAAACTGCCCCGAGACTTTCCCATAAAGCTCTAAAGTGTTCTTCATCACTCTTGCTTCTTCTACACTGGCTTCTCCCCCTAAAAAGGTGTCATCTACAAATTGTAGATGTGTGAGGGATTCAACTGTTTCTATGATTTTAATTCCATTCCATGCTCCTTGCTCCCTTTGCTTTTGGATCAACCTTCCTAGCACCTCTTCCATTATTATGAAAAGGAAAGGTGACAAAGCATCACCTTGTCTTATTCCTTTTTCCTATTCAAAAAAACCTTGAGGGCTTTCGTTAACTAGTACAGAGAACTTGGGTGTTTGAATACAACTTTTCACCCATTGAATCCATTCCTTACTAAACCCAAAATGGCTTAGCACTTCTAGCATAAAACTTCTATTAACTTCATCATAAGCTTTCCTAATGTCTAGTTTTACCATCATGTTTTGAGTTTTTGAAGCACGGATGGTGTGCACTACTTCATGTGCCATAACTAACCCTTCGAAAATTGATCTCCCTGGAAGAAACCCACTCTACTCTATAGAAATAATGGAGTTCAATACATGCTTGAGCCTATTTGCCAACACCTTTATATGATCTTATACACTATGTTGCATAATGAAATGGGCTTGAAATCTTCAAAAGTTTGTTGTGTTTCCTTCTTTGGCACCAGTGCTATAAAAGTGTTGTTAAAATCTTTAAGAATGAAACCCCCTTGTCTCGACTCCTCCACTACTTCCCATAAGTATTTCAAGAATATGGAGCTTAAATTTTGAAAAAACAGAGCTGGAAAACCATCCGGTCCTGGGGCTTTTGTCCCCTCCTAAACCTTTTAATACTTGAGAGACTTCACATTCTATAATTGGATCCATTTGAGCCTTGTTTTGTTCCCCTGATATTACTGTTGGAGTAACACTCAACACCTCTTCAACCTCAGCACTGTCCATTTCTAGCTTATGTCCTTTATGTGAGAAGAAATTTATTGCCTCTTGTTTTATTTCTTCACTATCTGTCTTTAAAACTCCATTCAAATCTTTTATTTCAAAGATTTTATTTGTTGCCCACCTTACTTTTACCGAGTTATGGAAAAAGGTAGTATTCCTATCATCGTCTTTTAGCCATGTTTCTCTAGATTTTTGATGCCAATAAATTTCCTCTTTGTTTAAGCAATCCTCTAGCTCCTTTTTAAGCCCTTTCTCCAATTTGAAATCAACCTCAAACATTCCACTTTCTATAACTTTGAGACTTAAAGTTTTTAACTTCTCTTCTATATCCTTTTTCTTATCAAAGATATTACCAAAGTGTTCCTTATTCTAGATTTTTAATTGCTCTTTTAGAAATTGCAACTTTTTAAAGAAAATAAAAGCTTTGTTACATTTCCTTGGCGGGGCATTTTTCCACCAATCCGCAATCAAGTTTGAGAAACCTTATGCTTTCAGCCACATTGCTTAAAATTTAAAGGGGCATATATCTGGAGATTTTTCATCTTGAATTCGAAGAAAAGTGGGAAAGTGATTTGAACCTTGGTAAGGTAGAATTTCTGCATCACATGACCAATTTGCTTCAGCCCAATTCCCTGCCACTAGAAACCTATCCAACTTTTCTGCTATATGCACAAAACCTTCCCTTTGATTTGTCCACATGAAGTCACCTTTTTTTAAATTTATATTTACTAATCCATTGTCATTTACAAGGTTGCTGAAATCTTTATGGCTCTTAGAAAGCCATCCTTTGCCTCCCTTTTTGTCTTCCGGATTTAGAATTGCATTAAAATCCCCACCTAAAATTGTTACCTCATTTGGAAACTCCTATATTTTTTCAGCTATTTTTTTCCATAACTCTTTCTTCTCAGCATTTTTGTTTGGTCCATATACATTTATCACCATAAATGACCAATGTATATTTTTAACATAGATCTTTGCCCATTGCCAATTTGCATTTAACTTAGACTCTGAAATTGTGATTATTTTAGGCTTCCAAAGTATCGCCAATCCACTTGAAGCTCCCTATGCCCCTATTAGCAAACATTCCCATCTTCTAAATTTATTTTTAAAAATAGAAAAATCTTCTTCTTTTGTCTTGGTTTCCTGAAGAAAAACTAAATCTGGCTTCGATTGATCAAGACATCTTTTGATCAATCAAATTTTGTCAGGGGCACTGCAACCCCTGACATTCCATGATAGGGTTTTCATGGCTCTTGGGTAAAGGCCAAGCCTTTTCTCGATCTCAAGATTTTTATTTGGCTTGCATCTTTGCCTACCATTGCCAGCTTAACTTTGACTAGTTTTGGTCCTCTTTTTTTCTGGCTTCCAACATTCAATTTTTGCTTTTTGGAGCTTGTTTGTTCTAAAGATCTTTCTGCCTGTATCCCTAGCATCTCTAATAAACCAAGGTCATTTAATAGGTCCTCTTCTAGGGGTAAACCCATTTCCTCCATTCCACTACTGCTTTCCAGGGCTTCCTTAAAGGAATCACTCAGATTCCTTTCTGGAGAGACTTTAATGTCTTTAAAAACTGTTTCATCAATACCTTCTAGATCCTTTTTTCTCGGTCTTTCACACCCGCCACTCACTCCTCCTATAGGGGATGGCAACTTATGTTTGCTAGATTCTTCAATACTTACACTGCACCTTCTTAGGTTTAAAGGATTATCATTCATCCCTTGCTAGTCAGCCTCTTTACCCTGAAAGTTTCTCTGCACCTCCATTTCCCTTTGTTCACATTCTTCTTCCCATGGGGTCTCTAGTACTCTTTGGGTGGAGTTCTCTGTGACCCTTTTAACCCCTTCCTCCTCCTCTCTTTTCTGCATATCTCTATCCTCTATCTGCACTAGAAGATCTTGAATTTCTTCCTCAATGTTTATGGGTATTTGGTCATTTAGGTTCTATTCCTGAAGCTTCTATCCTTCTCCCATCTCTAAGAAATCTAGGATTTTTTCTACCTCCAAACCTTTCCCTTTACTGCTAGTGAAATCCCAGGATACCTCTTCTGGATTATTTTTATCCTCACCTTCCCATTTCTCTACCTGTTGTTTCCAAACCTCATATTCTGTGCTTAGGCTTATATAATCCGGGCATGGGTTCCCTTCCTTTAACAAGATCAGTAACCTTGGATGAGAGGATGAGTCAACTTTATTAAGGACCATTTCTGACCTAACATATTCTCCTATTGTGTTCCCAATTTCCTCCAGCACCTTTTCTCCCTAATATTCTACTCGTAAGTTGTGGAGATTGATCCAAATGGGGAAAGACTTCAACTTCACTTTGTTTGGATCAAAGTTTGGTGTCCACTCCTTTACAATAATGCCCTTTCCTTCTAGAAGGTAAGGGCCATTTTTCAGGATGTCATCTTTAACAGATCTACTTGGTGCTATTCCCAAATAGAATCCATTTGCTAGGGTTTTGAATCTACATTCTACCCCCCATAGAGATAAGCTCCCCTACCTTATAATAGAAATTGATGGCCATGGCCCTAACCACTTAAAGAAAAATGCTTTTTCTTTCATTTCATTAACCAATTCTAGCCAATTTTCATTACTGATGCAGATAATAGACATTACCTCATAGGTGGCATTGTCTTCTTTACTCTGAAAGCGCTCCTCAACCGCATCTTTATCTCCCACGGTCATTTTATCCTTCTGCTTCGGCCTATAAAACTTCTGAGAAATTTTGGAGTAGTGAAACTTATTGAACCTTTTGTAAAGCCAGTCATTTTCGTTCCCTTTCTTGCTCCAGCCCCAATTCTTTGCTTCATCTTGTCTTCTCTGTCGTGGAAAAAACTGTTGCCAATTTTGGTAGTAGGGTTTTTCTTTATGCCCCCCATTCCACCTATACTGATTCATTGGCCATCTTCTATTGATCTTCTCATCATATGCGCATCCCTCATGGTGTTTGAATCCTGGATTCTATTCTGCCAACCTTTGGTGTACTCGCCTGTCTGTTGTAGGTGACCGTTGCCCCCAATATTCAAACCTCGATCGCACCCGCTCTCGCTCAACATTCATGATTGACACCCCATATTATTCCTCGCTAACACAGAAGAATTGTGGGCCATCATACATTTCAGGTTATACTTTCTCATAGAGGGCTTGGTCCTTGCTATGAAAAATGAGCCTATGATTGATTCTAGCATTCAAAAAAATTTCTAGTGGCCAATAATAACTTTGTTTAATTAATTAGAAGTAAGTACTCAATTTAATTAAATAATTTTGTTTAATTAATTAGAAATACCTTTTTCATTTAATTAAATAATTACATTTAATTAATCAAGATAGGCATATTTATTAAATGTATGTAAAAATATGAGCAAATGTGAGTATGAATTCCAGCAGCGATTCGATGCAAATTCTCCAAATTCATCCTCTCCTAAAATGAAGAGATGAGGGTCTCTTAAATACACTTTCCTAGAACCCATCAACGATTGAGATCAAATTCAATCAACGGTAAGGATTAAAGTTGAAATTCAGTCATAAAGGGAGATTTCCAAATTAAAGGGACTTAACAGATTTAATTTGAGTAAAATAAGGAGTTCACTGATTTAATTTGAGTAGAAAAAGGAGTTAACTAATTTAACTCATTTTTTGTCAATAGTGAACTAAAAATTTTCCTTTTTGAACTGAAGAGAGATTTTGTTGATATATTTAATTTAATAAAATGAGATATGCTCTCATAATTAATTTTTCTATTTAATTAAATAATCTTTTAATTAATTAGAGACACTTTTCTTATTTAATTAAATAACTTCATTTAATTAATTAGGATTGCCTTCCTATTTAATTAAATAACTTTGTTTAATTAATTAGAAGAAAGTACTCCATTTAATTAAATAATTTCATTTAATTAATTAGAGATGCCTTTCTCATTTAATTAAATAATTACATTTAATTAATCAAGATAGGCATATTTATTAAATGTATGTAAAAATATGGGAAAATATGAGTATGAATTCCAGCAACGATTCGATGCAAATTCTCCAAATTCATCCTCTCCTAAAATGAAGAGATGAGGGTCTCTTAAATAGACTTTCCTAGAATCCATCAATGGTTGAGATCAAATTCAATCAACGGTCAGGATTAAAGTTGAAGTTCAAGCATAAAGGGGGATTCCCAAATTAACGGGAGTTAATAGATTTAATTTGAGTAAACTAAGGAGTTAACTGATTTAATTTGAGTAGAAAAAGGAGTTAACTTATTTAACTCATTTTTTATCAATAGTGAACTGAAAATTTCTCTTTTTGAACTAAAGAGAGATTTTGTTGAGATATTTAATTTAATAAAATAGATATGCTCTCATAATTACTTTTTCTATTTAATTAAATAATCTTTTAATTAATTAGAGACACTTTTCTTATTTAATTAAATAACTTCATTTAATTAATTAGGAATGGCTTCCTATTTAATTAAATAACTTTGTTTAATTAATTAAAAGTAAGTACTCCATTTAATTAAATAATTTCATTTAATTAATTAGAAATACCTTTTCCATTTAATTAAATAATTACATTTAATTAATCAAGATAGGCTTATTTATTAAATGTATGTAAAAATATGAGCAAATGTGAGTATGAATTCCAGCAACGATTCGATGCAAATTCTCCAAATTCATCCTTTCCTTAAATGAAGAGATGAGGGTCTCTTAAATAGACTTTCTCGAAATCCATCAATGGTTGAGATCAAATTCAATCAACAGCCAGGATTAAAGTTAAAGTTCAGTCATAAAGGAAGATTCAAAAATTAAAGGGAGTTAACATATTTAATTTGAGTAAAATAAGGAGTTGATTGATTTAATTTGAGTAGAAAAAGGAGTTAACTCATTTAACTCATTTTTTATCAATAGTGAACTGAAAATTGCCCTTTTTGAACTGAAGAGAGATTTTGTTGAGATATTTAATTTAATAAAATGAGATATGCTCTCATAATTACTTTTTCTATTTAATTAAATAATCTTTTAATTAATTAGAGACACTTTTCTTATTAAATTAAATAACTTCATTTAATTAATTAAGAATGACTTCTTATTTAATTAAATAACTTTGTTTAATTAATTAGAACTAAGTACTCCATTTAATTAAATAATTTTGTTTAATTAATTAGAAATACCTTTCTCATTTAATTAAATAATTACATTTAATTAATCAAGATAGGTGTATTTATTAAATGTATGTAAAAATATGAGCAAATGTGAGTATGAATTCCAACAGCGATTCGATGCAAATTCTCCAAATTTATCCTCTCCTAAAATGAAGAGATGAGGGTCTCTTAAATAAACTTTTCTGAAATTCATCAACGGTTGAGATCAAATTCAATCAACGGTCAGGATTAAAGTTGAAGTTCAATCACAAAGGGAGATTCCCAAATTAAAGGGAGTTAATAGATTTAATTTGAGTAAAATAAGGAGTTAACTAATTTAATTTGAGTAGAAAAAGGAGTTAACTGATTTAACTCATTTTTTATCAATAGTGAACTGAAAAATTTCCCTTTTTCAACTGAAAAGAGATTTTGTTGAGATATTTAATATAATAAAATGAGATATGCTCTCATAATTACTTTTTTTATTTAATTAAATAATCTTTTAATTAGTTAGAGACACTTTTCTTATTCAATTAAATAACTTTATTTAATTTATTAGGAATGGCTTCCTATTTAATTAAATAACTTTGTTTAATTAATTAGAAGTAAGTACTCCATTTAATTAAATAATTTTTTTTAATTAATTAAAAATACTTTTCCCATTTAATTAAATAATTACCTTTAATTAATCAAGATAGGTGTATTTATTATATATATGTAAAAATATGAGCAAATGTGAGTATGAATTCCAGTAGCGATTCGATTCAAATTCTCCAAATTCATCCTCTCCTAAAATGAAGAGATGAGGATCTCTTAAATAGACTTTCCTAGAATTCATCAATGGTTGAGATCAAATTCAATCAACGGTCAGGATTAAAGTTGAAGTTCAATCATAAAGGGAGATTCCCAAATTAAAGGGAGTTAATAGATTTAATTTGAGTAAAATAAGGAGTTAAATGATTTAATTTGAGTAGAAAAAGGAGTTAACTGATTTAACTCATTTTTTATCAATAGTGAACTAAAAATTTCCCTTTGTGAACTAAAGAGAGATTTTGTTGAGATATTTAATTTAATAAAATGAGATATGCTGTCATAATTACTTTTTTTATTTAATTAAATAATCTTTTAATTAATTATAGACACTTTTCTTATTTAATTAAATAACTTCATTTAATTAATTAGGAATGGCTTCCTATTTAATTAAATAACTTCTTTTAATTAATTAGAAGAAAGTACTCCATTTAATTAAATAATTTCATTTAAATAATTAGAAATACCTTTCTCATTTAATTAAATAATTACATTTAATTAATCAAGATAGGTGTATTTATTACATGTATGTAAAAATATGAGCAAATATGAGTATGAATTCCATTAGCGATTCGATGCAAATTCTCCAAATTCATCCTCTCATAAAATGAAGAGATGAGGGTCTCTTAAATAGACTTTCCTGGAATCCATCAACAGTTGAGATCAAATTCAATCATAAATGGAGATTCCCAAATTAAAGGGAGTTAACAGATTTAATTTGAGTAAAATAAGGAGTTAACTAATTTAATTTCATTAGAAAAAGAATTTAACTCATTTAACTCATTTTTTATCAATAGTGAACTGAAAATTTCCCTTTTTGAACTGAAGAGAGATTTTGTTGAGATATTTAATTTAATAAAATGAGATATGCTCTCATAATTACTTTTTCTATTTAATTAAATAATCTTTTAATTAATTAGATACACTTTTCTTATTTATTTAAGTAACTTCATTTAGCTAATTAGGAATGGCTTCCTATTTAATTAAATAACTTTGTTTAATTAATTAGAAGTAAGTACTCTATTTAATTAAATAATTTTGTTTAATTAATTAAAAATAATTTTCCATTTAATTAAATAATTACATTTAATTAATCAAGATAGAAGTATTTATTATATGTATGTAAAAATATGAGCAAATGTGAGTATGAATTCCAGCAGCGATTTGATGTAAATTCTCCAAATTCATACTCTCCTAAAATGAAGAGATGAGGGTCTCTTAAATAGACTTTCCAAGAATCTATCAATGGTTGAGATCAAATTCAATCAACGATCGAGATTAAAGTTGAAGTTCAGTCATAAAGGGAGATTCTCAAATTAAAGGGAGTTAATAGATTTAATTTGAGTAAAATAAGGAGTTAACTAATTTAATTTGAGTAGAAAAAGAAGTTAACTAATTTAACTTATTTTTTATCAATAGTGAACTAAAAATTTCCCTTTTTGAACTAAAGAGAGATTTTGTTGAGATATTTAATTTAATAAAATGAGATATGCTTTCATAATTACTTTTTCTATTTAATTAAATAACTTTGTTTAATTAATTAAAAGTAAGTACTCCATTTAATTAAATAATTTCATTTAATTAATTAGAAATGTGTTTCCCATTTAATTAAATAATTACATTTATTTAATCAAGATAGGCATATTTATTAAATGTATGTAAAAATATGAGCAAATGTGAGTATGAATTCCAGCAGCGATTCGATGCAAATTCTCCAAATTCATCCTCTCCTGAAATTAAGAGATGAGGGTCTCTTAAATAGACTTTCCTGGAATGCATCAACGGTTGAGATCAAATTCAATCAACGGTCAATGTCATGCCCAAAATACAAGGGCAAAAACACACTCTCTTTTTTTTTCTTATTTTTTTTTTAAAACAATAATAATTAAATTTCACTAAGTTCGATATGTTTGTGTTCACAGTTAAAGTATAGGTTCTGTACCTTTCATCTTAAATTTATAATCTTGAGGAAAAATAAATCGTTAAATTTTGAACTCTTGTTATTATCTTAATATCGACATTTGTTTCGTTATTTCATTTCTTATACAACATTATATTTAAAATTATTGAAATAACAATTTAACTAAATTTGGGTTAAAATTAATTAAAATATCTAATCAAGAACTTATTAAAAGGAATATCATGTCTACCCATATATATATATATACACACTTTAATTAACTTTACTCAAATCTCAATTTTATTTAAACCCATAATGCTATTAAGAATTTAACATTTCTAAAGATATTAACAATATAAATTATACTTAAATTTGAATAGTTGATAAAGAAAACAATTTAACATTTTCTATTTTTCTAACATATACTAACATAATAAAACAAGATAATAGTTCACAATAAGTTTACTAAAACTTTAAATGTATAATATTACTACTAAATATATATTTTAAAATTTTAAAAAAATAACTTAAAAACAAAAAAATAATTAAACAAACATAATTAATAACTAACTTAAAACATATACTAATCTTATCCTAAACTAACACAAATTTAAAACTACTAACCATAACTATTAACAAATAACAAAAGTAACTAGCATAAAATATTTACTAACATAAACTAAACCTAAGTTAACCTAACACTAACCTCAACATAAAAGAAAATCTAAAACAAAAATAAACTTAATTAAACACTAACATCTAACCAAACAACCTACTAATATCTTACTTATAAACTAATACTATTAAAAAAAAACAACTAAACTACACTTAAAATCTTAATTAATAAACAAAATGATATTAACATCTTTCTTTTTTATATAACTAATACTAATTATTTCTCAAACTAAAATATATTTAACTAACATTAATTTAAACTAATATTAAATTTTAACTTACACTAATTTAAATTTAACATAATACTAAACTAACTTGATTTAATTCTAATAAAACAACTTAACTAAATCACTTATCATTAAAAATATAATACTAAACTAAACTACATTAATAAAATACATATCCCAAAACAAAATTAAAATATCCCATCCTAATTTATCTACCCCACTTACGTCAACTTTTTCCCAAGTACTTACATGGCCATGCCGCCCACCCACAATAAATAAAACATTTGACTTTTTACTTTTCCATCCCCACTTTCTTTAAATGCATGACCAAAAGAATTTTTTTTTTAAAAAAAAAAAAAAAAAGGTGGACGGTATGAGTTATATTTGATGTTCATAATATATATAAAACAATTAGACTTGCAACCGCCCCCATCAACTTTTTCAACCAACCATCATTATGCGTCAGACAAGTACGTATGAGGGGTAAAACATGATAGGCTAGAGAGGAATTTAAGTCGCATGAAGAGTTATTTTAATCAAGGTAGTAATAAGTGGAAAAATTTTATTAGGTAGGTCTATTATCAAATACCTTATTTTATTTTTCTATAAATATATTTTCGTTGGATATTTTCAAGATATTTTCTATAAGTATTAAAAATTATATTATTCTTTTTTTTAAACATTTAATATTAATTATGCTTTAAGGAATCTTAAAATAATATCTAGATACTCTGTTGCAAGACAAAAATTAATTTCTTCTCCCCATACAAATTACAGAGAGTATTTTGACTCTTGGTGGATCAATTTTTTTTGAACTTACCAATTTTCTAAGTAAAAAATTTTCCAAGACAACATATTTATTTATTTTTACATGGATGTTTAATAGCCTTAATTTTTTTTTAAAGGTCATTTCTTTTATTTGCTAAACATGGAATTTATATTTATTTTCAAGCTATTTGTTTTTTTTATAATAAGGGTGATATTTTTTTTAAAAATGGGTTTATAACTTAGAGCTCAATAGTTTTCTAACACAATAATGCAAGATTTATTTTATCTCCAATTAAAAATGATATCAAATAGAAATATCAACCATATCCATTTTTCTTTCCTTAACATAATTGAGCTCAAAATTTGCATAATTAAGTGTCATCCTCTCTAAATGTAGAGATTGGGGGACAACCTCCACTAGTCCAAGAAGGGCCTCTAAATAAGCTTCAAACTCAACCATCAAAGGGATCAATAACTTCTCCCACCCACCTACAAATCTAAAAGCTCCTAACTCAACACATACTATGGTTAACCACTAAGTGGAGGTAAGGTGAGACAACTCATGGTAGCCATAGCCAATTTTCGCACAAAAGCAAAAAGAGACTTTTTGAGTGGCCTCAAAAGTCAAAAAAGGGACTTAGGGGTTGGAAAAGACCCCCAATCCATACCCATACCCCTTGGGTATAAATATTTCATGTTTTAAAGCCTTAGGAATAGGTTTAGAGCCAAACAAAATCTAGGAAAAAAATTAGGACCAACTAACAACTTTAAAATACAGATGAAGCACTAATCCAGATTAAGGATGACTAAAATCGATTAAGAAACAAACTAACAAAAGATACTAACTTAATCTGACTTAGGTCCAAAGGTTACACAGCTAACCCTAACTAGCATGTTGAAGAACATAAACAATTCATGAGTGTCAAGCGACACTAAAAGAACACAGTTACGAACATTAACATTCACTAATCACAGGAAAATACATACATACATCTCACAATACAATACTTGAATTACGAACAACAAAGTTTCCAAAATTAATACATAGGGATTAGTTTTGTTCCTCCGTTAGTTTCCTCGACTAAAATATCTGCATACTCATTGCACACATCAGTAGTCCCAAAAATCACATGTACATATGCATATATACGTATCAAAAATTCACATAAATTAAAACATACATCAATCAGGATTTCTTTCATCCTACTTAATTCTTAACCATTTAAAATCTCTTAAATCAAAGTATCAATCCTACATTTACTGATTTCATCGACATACATATACATAAAACATTAAATGACAAACATCAAATATCTGAAAATAACATCACATAGCATGAAATAATATAATATGTTCTAAGCATCAGATAATGTCTCGACATCTCGAGTCATGAGTATCAAAATGATAAAGTAACAACTAAGGCTATGAAAGGTCAGGGTGAGGCCTCAAATCCTCCCCCACTAGGCATGAACCTCCTCTAGAGTTCATCAAAAGGTAAGGGTATAGAGATTGCATCTATGCTGCATCCTCCCAAGAAACTGTGACCTCATTGTAACATTCCCACTAGACCCTAACTTGGTCCAACTCTTGACCTTGAGGAGCTAGGGTCTGTTAGTCAATAATATGGATAGGTTCTAGTGCTAACTAGTTGACCAACTCCACCTGTATCCTCAATAACTGTAGCCCGATGCTGAATCTGGCAGTTGTCAACCGCTGCAAAAACTCTGTAAGACCTGCCCATGTCTCCAACTGTCGGCTTTGAAAAAGCCCCTCTCTGACCACTAGATGACTATCCCTGTGGACACTCTCTAGCTATGTGACCCATGCCACCACAAGTGTAGCATGGTCCTGAGGTGTAAGATCATGCATCCTGTGATCCAAACTGTTGTGGGCCTCCTGACCTACTAGACCCACTGTATCCACCCCTAGAAGACTGTTGAGTCTGCACTGACTATGACTGTGGGGTATGTACTTTCTGATCCTGCTATAACTACCACTACTTGGGCTCAGAACCTTGGTAACCCTATGAGAGTTCTTGCTACTGCTGCTGAGACTGTTGGCCCTTAGAGGACCTTGGTGTATAGTTTTGATTCCTTTTCCAAGGGGGTCTCTGTCGAGTAGAGTTTTGGTTTTGAGACCGATCCCGTGATTCCTGTCTACCTCAAGTAGCCTTTGCCACTACTGCTATCTCCACTACTTGTCTAAAGGTGGTAGGGAAGGCCATCCGAACTGGACCTTGAACTGAGAAATTCAAACCCATGATAAAGTGATGTACCCATAGTTTCTCGTCCTTCATGTATTCCACATAAGGAAGGAGCTCGAGAAACCTGCTCTCATACTAAGCCACTATAAGACCCCTCTGATAAAGAGAATGTAACTCTTCTATCTGTTTCTGTCAGAAATGCTCAGACAAGTACCTCTCTCAGAATCTTTCTAGGAATGATTCCCATGTGAGGGTATCCATCCTCACTCCACCTATGATCTCCTCCTGATGCCACCAATTGGAAGCATCCCCTCTCAATTGATGAACTACTAGGCGTGCCTTTAGATTACTCCCATAGGGTCATAATCCAAAGCACCGTTGTAGGCTCTGCAACCATGCCTTTTCTACTATCCCCTCAATGAAACCCATAAATAATGGTGGCCGAAGTCAAATCAATTCCTTGATATCATCTCCTACATGTCTAGGAGGTTTGTCAAGTGGGGGTCCTCTCTGGTGTATTCACTCACCTTCATGCTCACCGTGACCCTCTATCTATCTCGGTGGGGGACTCCTAGTCCTCTCTCTGACCCTAGGTCTGCCTCCTTTGGGTCCCTCTACTTCCACTACTAGAATCTACTGAACTGGCTGAACTACAGGTACTACTCTCTACTAAACTACACTGATCAAAGTCTGAAGTGCATCTATAATGTCTTGGTTCGAGTTCGGTGGAGGTGGAGGTGGAGGTGGAGGTGGTGGTGGTGGAGGTGGTCCATCCTCCTGTCCCGCTCTACCACCTCTCACCCTACAACCTCTACCTCGTCGGTTGCTTCGAGTAACAAGAGGCATCCTACACAATTTAATGTTTAGTTTAAGCTTAGGAAGCACAATGGTTTAAGGTTCCTAGTGTTGAAACACAGGCTCTGATACCAAAATTTCATGCCTAAAATACAAGAGAGAAAACACACATTTTTCTTTTTTTGTTATTTTTTTAAAAAAACAATAATAATTAAATTTTACTAAGTTCAATATGTTTGTGTTCACAGTTAAAGTATAGGTTCTCTACCTTTCATCTTAAGTTTATAATCTTGAGGAGAAATAAATCGTTAAATTTTGAACTCTTGTTATTATCTTAATATTGACATTTGTTTCGTTATTTCATTTCTTATACAACATTATATTTAAAATTATTGAAATAACAATTTAAATGAATTCGGGTTAAAATTAATTAAAATATCTAATCAAGAACTAATTAAAAAGAATATCATGTCTACCCATATATATATATATATATATATATATATATATATATATATTTTAATTAACTTTACTCAAATCTTAATTTTATTTAAACCCATAATGTTATTAAGAATTAAACATTTCTAAAGATATTAACAATATAAATTATACTTAAATTTGACTAGTTGATAAAGAAAACAATTTAACATTTTCTATTTGTCTAACATATACTAATGTAATAAAACAAGATAATAGTTCACAATAAGTTTACTAAAACTTTAAATGTATAAAATTACTACTAAATATATATTTTAAAATTTAAAACAAATAACTTAAAAACAAAAAAACAATTAAACAAACATAATTAATAACTAACTTAAAATATATACTAATCTTATCCTAAACTAACACAAATTTAAAACTACTAATTAAAACTATTAACAAATAACAAAAGTAACTAGCATAACATATTTACTAACATAAAATAAACCTAAATTAACCTAACACTAACCTCAACATAAAAGAAAATCTAAAACAAAAATAAACTTAATTAAACACTAACATCTAACCAAACAACCTACTAATATCTTACTTATAAACTAATACTATTAAAAAAAAAAAACTAAACTACACTTAAAATCTTAATTAATAAACAAAATGATATTAACATCTTTCTTCTTTATATAACTAATACTAATTATTTCTCAAACTAAATTATATTCAACTAACATTAGTTTAAACTAATATTAAATTTTAACTTACACTAATTTAAATTTAACATAATACTAAACTAACTTAATTTAATTCTAATAAAACAACTTAACTAAATCACTTATCATTAAAAATATAATACTAAACTAAACTACATTAATAAAATACATATCCCAAAACAAAACTAAAATATCCCATCCTAATTTATCTACCCCACTTACGTCAACTTTTTTCCAAGTACTTTTTTAATTTTAATATATTGATATAATGCAAATTACAAAGGTAAGAAGAGTAGATCACGGAAAATTGCTCGAAAGAATGAAGACAATATTACAGTGGAGAAACAAGAGGCAAAACAACCCATAGGGGTACATAGAGAAGAGAGCATAATTTCAAATACAATTTATCAGAATTCGGATAAGAGGTTGTAGACTATGAAGCACACCATTTTGCTGATTCTTGATTAGCTAAATTACTTGGTGCTGGATACATTGGACCTAATATGTTATCGTGGTACTCTTCCTGGAATCCTCCTACAATTGAGAGAAAATAGAAGCAAGACAATAAAATATGTCTGAATAAAGTTTTAGAAAAGCAAATTCCTAATGATCATAGGAGTTATCAAAAGCTGCTTTACAATGGACTCTCCAGATGTGCAATAAAAAGGTTTGTCGAACACTTTCAAAAATGACATTGTTTTGAAGCCCAACTCCAAGTAAAGCCTCCTTCCAGTTAAGGTAATGCCAAAAGATAGTAGGAAGACAATGAAAAACAAAGTTTTATAACTTCTTCACAAAAGAACAGCCCCAAAAGATGTGACGCATGTCTTCAAATTTCTTGCAAAAAGGACAATTAATGGGATTAACCATGATATATTTTAGCCTGCTACCAACTGGTAACTTGTGATGTAATATCTTCCAAGCCATTAATTGTGCCTTCGTGTTAATCTTTGACTTCCAAATTTTAGCTGAGAGTTTTGCCCAAAACTTTTCACTAAATTTACAATTCCATTTGATGTTCAACCGAGACTTCATGGGAAGATTAGGTAGCATCTGTAAATATATTTTCTTCAAAGGAAAAGACAAGAAAGGAAATGCTAAAAGCCATAGCCAGTCTTTGAAGAAATTGCATTGAATAGGGGTACACAATTTCATAGACAATTCTAGAGGCACTAGAGATTTCACAAAGATAAAAAAATGATTTGTATTTATTGTTCAAATTAAATTAGGCTCTAATGACATCCCATGGCTGCCAATCTAAAATATTGAAGTCCCAAAGATCTCCCACTATGTTAATACCTTTTTTGGATAGAAAATAAGATAATTTAGGAAAACTCAAGGCCAAAGGCTGATCATGATACAATATATGTCTGTTCCACCAAATAGAAGAAGTGGAAAAGCTAAAACCATGTTGGAGAGAGCCATCTCTCCATTTTAAAAGATGGTTGACCCTTTTCCAAGCTTTCCAAATTGACTGGAGAGAAGGTGAAGCCTTAATAGAAAAGAAGGGAGCATGAAGTAACTTGTCCAGCCACCCCACTCCTTGCCATTTTCCTCTAACCATAGCAAGAAAAATCCTATTCTGAACTAGAACTTTCCAAGGTTCATCCCCTTTAGCAACTCTAATAATCCATTTCACTGCCAAGCAAAACCCTTGGCTTTTTGGGTCAATTAATCCCAAGCCTCCTTTATGCTTTGGTTGTATGCAATGAGACCAAGATGTAGATATAAACCCCTTACCACCATCCCATTTAGTCCATAAAAAATGTCTAATGATTTTTATTAATTCCTCATAACCTTTGTTGGAGGGCATCCAGCTAGATGAATAATAAACATGCGTGGCCAAAAAAATCTTATTAGCAACTTGGATTTTCCTAGCAAGAGACAAAAATTTATTACCCAAATTAAAATTTTTGGATTTGACTCTATTAAGATACCAAGTCCACATATCAGAGAGTGTGACTCGTAGACCAAAGGGAATCCCAAGATATCTCATAATTTCGCCGTGCTTAATATACTTCCATTCATGTGGAATCCAATGGGAAATATGCCCATCTCAAATCATCAAAAATTCTCTTTTTTCATGAGCTAGCTTAGAGCCAAAGATAGCACAATATATTTCTAAAACATCCAAAGTATTAGAGATCTCTTGCTTAGAGTTTTGTAAAAATAATAAGCTATCATCAGCATAATGTGAGTTAATAACAACAGAACTTTGGGGAATAGAAACACCTGAGATAAGTTTCAGCTTTCTTGCACCTTGCAACATATAGCCTAATGCATCATCAGTTAGAACATAAAGGTAAGGGGCAAGAGGACATCCTTGACGAATAGATCATTGAAGAGGAAAAGGATCAGTCATCATATTATTGATAATGATTTGAGAGTTAGCATCCTGAAATAACATACGAACATGAGCTTGAAGTTTAGGGCCAAACCCCAAACATTTGAGCATGCTCAAAATAAAATTCCACCAGATTCTATCATAAGCTTTATCAAAGTCAAGTTTGACAAGAATAGCATTTTGACACATTTGTTGAGCCCATTCGCGTGTTTCCCATGCTAAAATAAAATTATCAAGAATATATCTACCAGCAATAAAACCAGTTTGTTTAGGTCGAACAATTTCTTGCACCACCGGTTTAATCCTATTAGCAATAGCTTTTGCAATAATTTTGTAGGAAATATTCAAAAGTGTAATGGGATGCCAACCTAAAATAGAATCTTCATTTTTCCCCTTGGGCAGAAGTTTGATTATACCACCATTAATAACGGGACCCAAGGATCATCTCTCAAAGGCTTCTAGGTACAAGTAATAAAAATCTTCTTTGATGTGTTTCCACATTGCTTTGTAAAACTCCATAGGAAGCCCATTGCTGCCTGGACATTTATAAGGAGCCATATTAAAAAGAGCATTTTCTAGCTCTTCCAATGTAAGGAATCTATCAAGATATCTATTGTAATCAGCAGCTATATGCTGAGGTATGTGAACTTTAACAATATCTTCTAGAGCCTCTTGAATGTCTGGCCATTGATCATCTTTGAATAGATGTTCATAAAAATATTTTAAAGCTTCACATATTTCAGCCAAGTTAGTAAGAAAAGAACCGGATTTGTCTTTAATGGCACCAATCTTTTCCTTTTTGTGTTTATAATTGAGATAGTTAAAGAAATATCGTGTACCCTTATTACCTTCTTTTATCCAATGTAATCTAGATTTGATTTTTTCTCCCTGACCATTATAATTATCCATCTTGCACAATTGGTTTTCAGTAGAAGCAATAACAGATTGAAGGTTTATGTTATTAGGATCAGCACTAAGGAGTTTTCTTGCATGCACAAGTTTACCTTGGAGAGATCTTTCTTTACACTTCAGCTGCTAGGCCATTTTTTTTCCAAAAGATCGAAGGAAATTAGTGCATTGAGAAATGGCAAGACACCACCAATCAATCCAAGAATCTCCTTCTTTGGGTTTAGGGATAGAATTCCAAATCTCCTCAAGGGAAGCAAGGCAAGTAGGATTCTTTAAATGAGAAACATTTAGTTTGAAAGGGAGGGAACTGTCTAAAGTTAAGTTTTGAGAGAAACTAATGCTACATACAATAGGGAAATGACCAGAAAGAGTAGAAGACTGATCCACTTGAATACAAATCCCCGACGGATCATAAATCAGCGAGAGACTAGAGGAAATATAAAACTTGTCCAACCTACTTAATTTTCTACTATCTCCCATTCTGCAGTTGGACTAGGTATACCAGTTCTCTGAATGGCTAGCAAATTTGTCATGAATGGGGTCAATTACACCAATGGAGTTACGACAGAACACCCAGCTATCAAACTCATCCCTGCTGAGTTTTAAAAAACTATTCCAACTACGGTCCTGAGAGTATTCAACCATGTTAAAGTCTCCTCCTAAAATCCAATCAGCATTGGGTAAATTATTAGGCAACTAGTCCCATAGAGAAATTCTCTCTTTAACAAAATTGGAGGCATAAATAGAACAAAGTCTTATAAGTTGTCCATTAATAAGCATAAGGGCCCAAGCACAACTATGGGAGGGATCTTCTCCTTTTTCAATGATATATTTTGAAACCCAAGGAGCCATCCCAATGACAACACCACCTTTGCTATCCAAATGAGCCATATGAAGAAATGTGGCATCTTTCCATAGATTATGTAAAGAAGCATTAAGTCTAATATCATTGATTTTGACCTCTTGGAGAAAGACAACATCAAGTCTCCACTTGATCACCATCTCTTTAACTTTATATTTGCGATGAGGGAGAGAAATCCCTCTGACATTCCAAGATAGTAACTTAAGTTTCATGAGGTAGGGGAGAGACATCACCTTGGGCCAGCACACTAAAACTATTTTCAAGGGACAAATCATGTTATTTTAGGTCTAGACTTTGAGAGGGGAAAGGGGATCTGGATCTGGATCGAATTTGAAGAGGTGGGGGCTCAAAAGAGAGTGGTTGGGGAGAAGTATGAATCTAGGGTGAAGAAGATGGTTTGGAAAAAGATGGAGAAGATGGAGAAGATGAAGCATGGGGGGAGGATATGAGTCATGGAGATGGACGAGTGGAAGGGGTGCGAGAAGAGACTGGGTGCTCTTTCCTCTTCCTCACAACCCTCCAACCATCTGACATGACAATGTCTTTATATGAAGGGGCAGATTCATCAGACACATCAAAATGAGTAGAAGGGATGGGGGAAGAAGGAGGTGAACTATTAGTGGCAACAAGAGCATGATGATGAACAAGATTATTGGGTGGCAAGGTCTGCATCATTTGAGCCATTTTGTTTTTCCTGATGGGACAATCACGAATCAAATGGCCTTCCTGTCGATAGTAGAAACATGCATTTGGCTTATTCAAATAAATGATTGGCTGGTCTAATTCAAACCCAAGACCAAATAACTTAATGTTTTCAGGTAGAGGGTTATTTAGATCAACTTCCACACATGCTCTAGGATGCACCCTTAGGCTTGAAAACTTGTCCGAGTTATGTTTGCACCAGATGACTCTGCCTAAATGAGACACAATGTCTTTCAAAAATGGTTAGAATGCTAAGTTAAGAAGAGGAAATTCAACCCACATAGGGTAGTGGGAACGAGAAGGCCCTTCAGGATGAAAATTAAAAGTCCAGGCTTGCAGGTAGTAGATTTGTCCACATATAACCCAGGTACCATATTGTAAAAGAGACTTAGCATGTTTAGCTGATTTAAACATACAAGAGACATACCCTTTTCCTAAACGTCGTAAAGCCTCAATCTCCCATCCTCGACTTTCCCAATTATAATGAGCCCATTTATAAAAATCTTCCTCAGAGGGGATACCCTTGATAAAAAACAAGATTACAGTTTTGTTTTGGCATTCATCAATAACTTCTACAACGTCATTAGGAAGCTAAATTTCTAGAACTTTACCAAGCTTTTGGTCAGTTTGTTCCTTGTCCATGCCAGAGTTTTGGTCCCTTTGTTCCTTTGAAATCTCTAACTCTTTACCCACATAGTTTGTATCTCCTTTGTTTTCTGGTTGTTTTTCCTATTGATCTTCTACTGCATTAACATTTTCCTCCTCCATTATTGTGTTTGGACCGCTCCTCAACAATCTCACCTCATTCTTGAGGCACATTGCAACACACAGAGATGGAGCTAGGGTTTAAAAACAGAGTCTGTTCTTGTTTGCGTTCACTCGTCTGTTCCTCCTCGTTCGTTCCAATCTCATCAAATTTACTCTATTTTTTTCACCTTTTTCTCAAGTACTTACATGGCCATGCCACCCACCCACAATAAATAAAACATTTGACATTTTACTTTTCCATCCCCACTTTCTTTAAATGCATGACCAAAAGAAGTTTTTTTTTTTAAAAACAAAAAAAAGGTGGACCGTAGGAGTTATGTTTGATGTTCATAATATATATAAAACAATTAGACTTGCAACCACCCCATCAACTTTTTCAACCAAACATCATTATGCGTCAGACAAGTATGTATGAGGGGTAAAACATGACAAGCTAGAGAGGAATTTAAGTCACATGAAGAGGTATTTTAATCAAGGTAGTAATAAGTAGGAAAAGTTTATTAGGTAGGTCTATTATCAAATACCTTATTTTATTTTTTTATAAATATATTTTCTTTGGATATTTTCAAGATATTTGCTATAAGTATTAAAAATTATATTATTCTTTTTTTTAAACATTTAATATTAATTATACTTTAAGGAATCTTAAAAGAATATCTAGATGCTCTGTTGCAAGACAAAAATTAATTTCTTCTCCCCATACAAATTACAGAGAGTATTTTGACTCTTGGTAGATCAATTTTTTTTGAACTTACCAATTTTCTAAGTAAGAAATTTTCAAAGACAACATATTTATTTATTTTTACATGGATGTTTAATAGCCTTAATTTTTTTTTTTAAAGTCATTTCTTTTATTTGCTAAGCATGGAATTTATATTTATTTTCAAGCTATTTGTTTTTTTTTATAACAAGGGAGATATTTTTTTTTTAAAATGGGTTTATAACTTAGAGCTCAATAGTTTTCTAACACAATAATGCAAGATTTATTTTATCTCCAATAAAACATGATATCAAATAGAAATATCAACCATATCCATTTTTCTTTCCCTAACATAATTGAGCTCAAAATTTACATAATTAAGTGTCATCCTCTCTAAATGTAGAGATTGGGTAACAACCTCCACTAGTCCAAAAAGGGCTTCTAAATAAGCCTAAAACTCAACCACTAAAGGGATCAATAACTTCTCCCACCCACCTAAAAATCTAGAAGCTCCTAACTCAACCCATACTATGGTTAACCACTAAGTGGAGGTAAGGTCAGACAACTCATAGTAGCCATAGTCAATTTTCGCACAAAAGCAAAAAGAAAATTTTTGAGTGGTCTTAAAAGTCAAAAAAAGGGGCTTAGGGTTGGAAAAGACCCCCAACCCATACCCATACCCATACCCCTTGGGTATAAATATTTCATGTTTTAAAGCCTTAGGAATAGGTTTAGAGCCAAACAAAAGCTAGGAAAAAAATTAGGACCAACTAACAACTCTAAAATGAAGATGAAGCACTAATCCAGATTAAGGATGACTAAAATCGATTAAGAACCAAACTAACAAAAGATACTAACTTAATCCGACTTAGGTCCAAAGGTTACACAGCTAACCCTAACTAGCACGCTGAAGAACATAAACAATTCATGAGTGTCAAGCAACACTAAAAGAACACAGTTACGAACATTAACATTCACTGATCACAGAAAAATACATACATACATCTCACAATACAATACTTGAATTACGAACAACAAGGTTTCCAAAATTAGCACATAGGGATCAGTGTTGTTCCTCCGTCAGTTTCCTCGACTAAAATATCTGCATACTCATTGCACACATCAGTAGTCTCAAAAATCACATGTACATATGTATATATATGTATTAAAAATTCACATAAATTGAAACATACATCAATCAGGGTTTCTTTCATCCTACTTAATTCTTAACCATTTAAAATCTCTTAAATCAAAGAATCAATCCTACATGTACTGATTTCATCAACATACATATACATAAAATATTAAATAACAAACATCAAATATCTGAAAATAAAATCCCACAACATGAAATAATATAATATGTTCTAAGCATCAGACAATGTCTTGACATCTCGAGTCGTGAGTATCAAAATGATAAAGCAACAACTAAGGCTACGAAGGGTTGGGGTGAGGCCTCACAGGTCAGGATTAAAGTTTAAGTTCAGTCATAAAGGGAGTTTCCCAAATTAAAGGAAATTAATAGATTTAAATTGAGTAAAATAAGGAGTTAACTGATTTAATTTGAGTAGAAAAAAGAGTCAACAGATTTAACTCATTTTTTATCAATAGTGAAATGAAAATTTCTCTTTTTGAACTAAAGAGAGATTTTGTTGAGATATTTAATTTAATAAAATGAGGTATGCTCTCATAACTACTTTTTCCATTTAATGAAATAATCTTTTAATTAATTAGATACACTTTTCTTATTTAATTAAATAACTTCATTTAATTAATTAGGAATGGCTTTCTATTTAATTAAATAACTTTGTTTAATTAATTAGAAGTAAGTACTCCATTTAATTAAATAATTTCGCTTAATTAATTAGAAATACCTTTCCCCTTTAATTAAATAATTACATTTAATTAATCAAGATAGCCATATTTATTTAATTTATGTAAAAATATGAGCAAATGTGAGTATGAATTCCAGCAGCGATTCGATACAAATTCTCCAAATTCATGCTCTCCTAAAATGAACAGATGAGGGTATCTTAAATAGACTTTCCTGGAATCCATCAACAGTTGAGATCAAATTCAATCAACGGTCAGGATTTTAGTCGAAGTTCAGTCATAAAGGGAGATTCTCAAATTAAAGGGAGTTAACAGATTTAATTTGAGTAAAATAAGGAGTTAACTAATTTAATTTGAGTAAAAAAAGGAGTTAACTGATTTAACTCATTTTTTCTTAATAGTGAATTGAAAATTTCTCTTTTTGAACTGAAGAGAGATTTTGTTGAGATATTTAATTTAATAAAATGAGATATGCTCTCACAATTACTTTTTATTTTTAATTAAATAATATTTTAATTAATTAGAGACACTTTTCTTATTTAATTAAATAACTTCATTTAATTAATTAGGAATGGCTTCCTATTTAATTAAATAAGTTTGTTTAATTAATTAGAAGTAAGTACTCCATTTAATTAAATAATTTTGTTTAATTAAATAGAAATACCTTTCCCATTTAATTAAATAATTACATTTAATTAATCAAGATTGGCATATTTAATAAATATATGTAAAAATATGAGCAAATGTTAGTATGAATTCCAGCAGTGATTCGATGCAAATTCTCCAAATTCACCCTCTCCTAAAATGAAGATATGAGAGTCTCTTAAATAGACTTTCCTGGAATCCATCAACGATTGAGATCAAATTCAATCAACGGTCAGGATTAAAGTTTAAGTTTAGTCATAAAGGGAGATTCCCAAACTAAAGGGAGTTAACAGATTTAATTTGAGTAAAATAAGGAGTTAACTGATTTAATTTGAGTAAAAAAAGGAGTTAACTGATTTAACTCATTTTTTGTCAATAGTGAACTGAAAATTTCCCTTTTGAACTGAATAAATTTTTTTTGAGATATTTAATTTAATAAAATGAGATATGCTCTCATAATTACATTTTCTATTTAATTAAATAACTTTTTAATTAATTACAGACACTTTTCTTATTTAATTAAATAACTTCATTTAATTAATTAGGAATGGCTTCCTATTTAATTAAATAACATTGTTTAATTAATTAGGAGTAATTACTCTATTTAATTAAATAATTTTATTTAATTAATTAGAAATACTTTTTCCATTTAATTAAATAATTACATTTAATCAATCAAGATAGGCATATTTATTAAATGTATGTAAAAATATGAGCAAATGTGAGTATGAATTTCAACAGCGATTCGATGCAAATTCTCCAAATTCATCCTCTCCTAAAATGAAGAGATAAGGGTCTCTTAAATAGACTTTCCTGAAATCCATCAATGATTGAGATCAAATTCAATCAACGGTCAGGATTAAAGTTGAAGTTCAGTCATAGAGGGAGATTCTCAAATTAAAGGGAGTTAACAGATTTAATTTGAGTAAAATAAGGAGTTAACTGATTTAATTTCAGTAGAAAAATGAGTTAACTCATTTAACTCATTTTTTATCATTAGTGAACTGAAAATTTCCCTTTTTGAACCAAAGAGAGATTTCGTTGAGATATTTAATTTAATAAAATGAGATATGCTCTCATAATTACTTTTTCTATTTAATAAAATAATCTTTTAATTAATTAGAGACACTTTTTTTATTTAATTAAATAACTTCATTTAATTAATTAGGAATGGCTTCCTATTTAATTAAATAACTTTGTTTAATTAATTAGAAGTAAGTACTCCATTTAATTAAATAATTTTGGTTAATTAAATAGAAATACCTTTCCCATTTAATTAAATAATTACATTTAATTAATCAAGATAGGCATATTTAATAAATATATGTAAAAATATGAGCAAATGTTAGTATGAATTCCAGCGGTGATTCGATGCAAATTCTCCAAATTCACCCTCTCCTAAAATGAAGATATGAGAGTCTCTTAAATAGACTTTCCTGGAATCCATCAACGATTGAGATCAAATTCAATCAACAGTCAGGATTAAAGTTTAAGTTCAGTCATAAAGGGAGATTCCCAAACTAAAGGGAGTTAACAGATTTAATTTGAGTAAAATAAGGAGTTAACTAATTTAATTTGAGTAAAAAAAAGAGTTAACTGATTTAACTCATTTTTTGTCAATAGTGAACTGAAAATTTCCCTTTTGAACTGAATAATTTTTTTTTGAGATATTTAATTTAATAAAATGAGATATGCTCTCATAATTACATTTTCTATTTAATTAAATAACCTTTTAATTAATTACAGACACTTTTCTTATTTAATTAAATAACTTCATTTAATTAATTAGGAATGGCTTCCTATTTAATTAAATAACATTGTTTAATTAATTAGGAGTAAGTACTCTATTTAATTAAATAATTTTATTTAATTAATTAGAAATACTTTTTCCATTTAATTAAATAATTACATTTAATTAATCAAGATAGGCATATTTATTAAATGTATGTAAAAATATGATCAAATGTGAGTATGAATTTCAGCAGCGATTCGATGCAAATTCTCCAAATTCATCCTCTCCTAAAATGAAGAGATAAGGGTCTCTTAAATAGACTTTCCTGAAATCCATCAATGATTGAGATCAAATTCAATCAACGGTCAGGATTAAAGTTGAAGTTCAGTCATAGAGGGAGATTCTCAAATTAAAGGGAGTTAACAGATTTAATTTGAGTAAAATAAGGAGTTAACTGATTTAATTTCAGTATAAAAATGAGTTAACTCATTTAACTCATTTTTTATCATTAGTGAACTGAAAATTTCCCTTTTTGAACCAAAGAGAGATTTCGTTGAGATATTTAATTTAATAAAATGAGATATGCTCTCATAATTACTTTTTCTATTTAATAAAATAATCTTTTAATTAATTAGAGACACTTTTTTTATTTAATTAAATAACTTCATTTAATTAATTAGGAATGGCTTCCTATTTAATTAAATAACTTTGTTTAATTAATTAGAAGTAAGTACTCCATTTAATTAAATAATTTCATTTAATTAATTAGAAACACCTTTTTCATTTAATTAAATAATTATATTTAATTAATCAAGATAGGCGTATTTATTAAATGTACGTAAAAATATGAGAAAATGTGAGTATGAATTCCAATAGCGATTGGATGCAAATTCTCCAAATTCATCCTCTACTAAAATGAAGAGATGAGGGTCTCTTAAATAGACTTTCCTGAAATCCATCAACGGTTGAGATCAAATTCAATCAATGGTCAAGATTAAAGTTGAAATTCAGTCAGAAAGAGAGATTCCCAAACTAAAGGGAGTTAACATATTTAATTTGAGTAAAATAAGGAGTTCACTTATTTAATTTGAGTAGAAAAAGGAGTTAACTGATTTAACTCATTTTTTATCAATAGTGAACTAAAAATTTATGTTTTTGAACTGAAGCAAAATTTTGTTCAGATATTTAATTTAATAAAATGAGATATGCTCTCATAATTACTTTTTCTATTTAATTAAATAATATTTTAATTAATTAGAGACACTTTTCTTATTTAATTAAATAACTTTATTTAATTAATTAGGAATGGCTTCCTATTTAATTAAATATCTTTATTTAATTAATTAGAAGTAAGTACTCTATTTAATTAAATAATTTTGTTTAATTAATTAGAAATACCTTTCTCATTAAATTAAATAATTACATTTAATTAATCAAGATAGGTGTATTTATTTAATGTATGTAAAAATATGAGCAAATGTGAGTATGAATTCCAGTTGCGATTCGATGTAATTTCTCCAAATTCATGTTCTCATAAAATGAAGAGATGAGGGTCTCTTAAATAGACTTTCGTGGAATCCATCAACGGTTGAGATCAAAATCAATCAATGGTCAGGATTAAAGTTGAAGTTTAGTCATAAAGAGAGATTCCCAAATTAAAGGGAGTTAACAGATTTAATTTGAGTAAAATAAGGAGTTAACTAATTTAATTTGAGTAGAAAAAGGAGTTAACTGATTTAACTCATTTTTTATCAATAGTGAACTAAAAATTTTCCTTTTTGAACTGAAGAGAGATTTTGTTGAGATATTTAATTTAATAAAATGAGATATGCTCTCAAAATTACTTTTTTTATTTAATTAAATAATATTTTAATTAATTAGAGACACTTTTCTTATTTAATTAAATAACTTCATTTAATTAATTAGGAATGGCTTCCTATTTAATTAAAGAACTTTATTTAATTAATTAGAAGTAAGTACTGCATTTAATTAAATAATTTTGTTTAATTAATTAGAAATACCTTTCGTATTTAATTAAATAATTAGATTTAATTAATCAAGATAGTCTTATATATTAAATGTATGTAAAAATATGAGAAAATGTGAGTATTAATTCTAGTAGCGATTAGATGTAAAAATATGAGCAAATGTGAGTATGAATTCTAGCAGCAATTCAATGCAAATTCTCCAAATTCATCCTCTCCTAAAATGAAGAAATGAGGGTCTCTTAAATAGACATTCCTAGAATCCATCAACGATTGAGATCAAATTTAATCAACAGTCAGGATTAAAGTTGAAGTTCAGTCATAAATGGAGATTTCCAAATTAAAAGGAGTTAACAGATTTAAATTAAGTAAAATACAGAGTTAATTGATTTAATTTAAGTAGAAAAAGGAGTTAACTGATTTAACTCATTTTTTATCAATAATGAACTAAAAATTTCCCCTTTTGAACTGAAGAGAGATTTTGTTGAGATATTTTATTTAATAAAATGAGATATGCTCTCATAATTACTTTTTCTATTTAATTAAATAATCTTTTAATTAATTAGAGACACTTTTCTTATTTGATTAAATAACTTCATTTAATTAATTAGGAATGGTGTCCTATTTAATTAAATAACTTTTTTTAATTAATTAGAAGTAAGAACTCTATTTAATTAAATAATTTTATTTAATTAATTAATATATATCTATATATATTAGTGCATTGGTTTAGTTATTTATATCCATGTATATAGATATACTCGGTTATATATTTATTTTATTTTTTTGTGTTCTTTTTCTAGTTGATCTTTTTTTTTTTTTAATAATTCTTCGCCTTCTCCAGTGTCCATTTGAACCTTTTCTACTTAATTTTATAGGTTTTGCTCCTACCATTTTCTCATTGGTTATTCTGTACATGTTCTCTTTGTGGTTGTGTCTTTATTTTTGGTCTTCTTGGATTTTGTGCCCCTCCCTCCCTCTCCTTTTAGGACTGCTTGTGGTTTCCTGGTCTGCACACTTCATATTCTGTTGCTCTCTCATCCTGATGATGGATCATGTAGTATGATCCGAAACGTTGATGCTAAAAATTTAAAAAAAAAAAAAAAAACCTCACACAATCTAATCCAGAAACATTGCTCACATTAATAATGGATTGTGGAAATCTAATTATGTTAATACCTTTTCCATTTAACTAAATAATTACATTTAATTAATAAAGATAGGTATATTTATTAAATGTATGTAAAAATATGAGCAAATGTGAGTATGAATTCCAGCAGCGATTCGATACAAATTCTCCGAATTCATCCTCTCCTAAAATGAAGAGATGAGGGTCTCTTAAATAGACTTTCCTGGAATCCATCAATGGTTGAGATCAAATTCAATCAATGGTCAGTATTAAAATTGAAGTTCAGTCATAAATGGAGATTCCCAAATTAAAAGGAATTAACAGATTTAATTTGAGTAAAATAAGGAGTTAACTGATTTAATTTGAGTAGAAAATAAAGTTAACTAATTTAACTCATTTTTTATCAATAGTGAACTAAAAAATTTCCTTTTTGAACTGAAGAGAGATTTTATTGAGATATTTAATTTAATAAAATAAGATATGCTCTCATAACTACTTTTTCTATTTAATTAAAAAATCTTTTAATTAATTAAAGACACTTTTGTTATTTAATTAAATAACTTTGTTTAATTAATTAGAAGTAAGTACTCCATTTAATTAAATAATTTTGTTTAATGAATTAGAAATACTTTTTTCATTTAATTAAATAATTACATTTAATTAATTAAGATAGGCATATTTATTAAATGTATGTCAAAATATGAGCAAATGTGAGTATGAATTCCAGCAGCGATTTGATGTAAATTCTCCAAATTCATCCTCTCCTAAAATGAAGAGATGAGAGTTTCTTAAATAGACTTTCTTGGAATCCATCAATGGTTGAGATCAAATTTAATCAATGGTCAGGATTAAAGTTGAAGTTCAGTTATAAAGGGACATTCGCAAATTAAAGGGAGTTAACAAATTTAATTTGAGTAAAATAAGGAGTTCACTGATTTAATTTGAGTAGAAAAAGGAGTTAACTCATTTAACTCATTTTTCTATCAAAAGTGAACTAAAAATTTTACTTTTTGAATTGAAGATAGATTTTGTTGAGATATTTAATTTAATAAAATGAGATATGCTCTCATAATTACTTTTCTATTTTATTAAATATTTTTTTAACTAATTAGAGACACTTTTTTTATTTAATTAAATAACTTCATTTAATTAATTAGGAAGGGCTTTTTATTTAATTAAATGACTTTGTTTAATTAATTAGAAGTAAGTACTTCAATTAATTAAATAATTTTGTTTAATTAATTAGAAATATCTTTCTTATTTAATTAAATAATTACATTTAATTAATCAAGATAGGCATATTTATTAAATGTATGTAAAAATATGAGCAAATGTGAGTATGAATTCCAGCAGCCATTCGATGCAAATTCTCCAAATTCATCCTCTCCTAAAATGAAGAGATGAGGGTCTCTTAAATAGACTTTCCTGAAATCCATCAACGGTTGAGATCAAATTCAATCAACGGTCAGGATTAAAGTTGAAGTTCAGTCATAAAAAGAGATTCCCAAATTAAAGGGAGTTAACAGATTTAATTTGAGTAAAATAAGGAGTTAACTAATTTAATTTGAGTAGAAAAAAGAGTTAACTGATTTAACTCATTTTTTATCAGTAGTGAACTGAAAATTTCTCTTTTTGAACTGAAGAGAGGTTTTATTGATATATTTAATTTAATAAAATGAGATATGCTCTCATAATTACTTTTTCTATTTAATTCAATAATCTTTTAATTAATTAGAGACACTTTTCTTATTTAATTAAATAACTTTATTTAATTAATTAAGAATGGTTTCCTATTTAATTAAATAACTTTGTTTAATTAATTAGAAGTAACTACTCCATTTAATTAAATAATTACATTTAATCAATCAAGATAGGCGTATTTATTAAATGTATGTAAAAATATAAGCAAATATGAGTATGAATTTCAGTAGCGATTCGATGCAAATTCCCCAAATTCATCCTCTCCTAAAATGAAGAGATGAGAGTCTCTTAAATAGACTTTCCTGAAATCCATCAACGGTTGAGATCAAATTCAATCAACGGTCAGGATTAAAGTTGAAGTTCAGTCATAAAGAGAGATTCCCAAATTAAAGGAAGTTAATAGATTTAATTTGAGTAAAATAAGGAGTTAACTGATTTAATTTGAGTAGTAAAAGGAGTTAATTGATTTAACTCATTTTTTATCAATAGTGAACTGAGAATTTCTCTTTTTGAACTAAAGAGAGGTTTTGTTGATATATTTAATTTAATAAAATGAGATATGCTCTCATAATTACTTTTTCTATTTAATTAAATAATCTTTTAATTAATTAGAGACACTTTTCTTATTTAATTAAATAACTTTATTTAATTAATTAAGAATGGTTTCCTATTTAATTAAATAACTTTGTTTAATTAATTAGAAGTAACTACTCCATTTAATTAATCAAGATAGGCGTATTTATTAAATGTATGTAAAAATATGAGCAAATGTGAGTATGAATCCTAGTAGCGATTCGATGCAAATTCTCCAAATTCGTCCTCTCCTAAAATGAAAAAATGAGGGTCTCTTAAATAGACTTTCCTAGAATCCATCAATGGTTGAGATCAAATTCAATCAATGGTCAGGATTAAAGTTGAAGTTTAGTCATAAAGGGAGATTCTCAAATTAAAAGGATTTAACAGATTTAATTTGAGTAAAATAAGGAGTTAAATGATTTAGTTTGAGTAGAAAAATGAGTTAACTCATTTAACTCATTTTTTATCAATAGTGAACTGAAAATTTCCCCTTTTGAACTGAAGAGAGATTTTGCTGAGATATTTAATTTAATAAGATGAGATATGCTCTCATAATTACTTTTTCTATTTAATTAAATAATCTTTTAATTAATTAGAGACACTTTTCTTATTTAATTAAATAACTTCATTTAATTAATTAGGAATGGCTTCCTATTTAATTAAATAACTTTGTTTAATTAATTAGAAGTAAGTACTTCATTTAATTAAATAATTTCATTTAATTAATTATAAATACCTTTCCCATTTAATTAAATAATTACATTTAATTAATCAAGATAGATGTATTTATTAAATGTATATAAAAATATGAGCAAATGTGAGTATGAATTTTAGCAGCAATTCAATTCAAATTCTTCAAATTCATCCTCTCCTAAAATGAAGAGATGATGGTCTTTTAAATAGACTTTCCTAGAATCCATCAACGGTTGAGATCAAATTCAATTAATGGTCAAGATTAAAGTTGAAGTTTAGTCATAAAGGAAGATTCCCAAATTAAAGAGAGTTAACAGATTTTGTAATGCCCCGCCAAGGGACCTAAAAGAATTAACCTAAATTCTTACAAAGTTTGCAAAACAATTTTTTTTGAAAACATGAAAGTAAATCCATTGACATCATTCACATGATAGCGGAAGCAATAGCAACAAATCAAATGAATGTAAACATAACATACATAACAGTTACATTCTTTAAGGATCCCTTAACGTTGAATTATATTTAATTCAATCATTCATCTAACATCACATCTTTATGAAATAAAAATAATACATCCAACATTCTTAAATCATATACAAGTGTCCTTTTTATAACTACATTTTAGTTTAGCTTAATCATCCACTATACATGTTACAAGGTATGGAAGGCTCAAAAGAATAAACATCTGTATAAATAAAGTACATCAACATCCAATATTAATCAATGATGCATTTAAAGTAATTGAAACCACATGTCATACACGATACATCATCATAAAAGATAACCATATATCACAAACTTAAATAACTAAGTGTACGGTTCCTCCCAACTGTAAATAGCATCATTAAACCATCATGGATCCTAGCCATCCCTCCGTGCGTAACATTCCAAAGCACCGAAGAGATCATCAGTATTATCATAGTAGGAATGTCACTCCTAAAACATCCTACTAACATGCAAAGTAAAGCATAGGATATCATCATCTAACATATGTGAATCATTAATATAAGAAACATACCAATAAATACATCCATCATAAGGTATATCATCTATCATAATGCTCCAAGAATAGAATGAAGATAAATACCAACCAAGAATTCTCTAGCCACGGTGTCTCAGACGGATCTCAAATGACAAGAGTGGAAAATACACTACCACCCGATCACATCGTACCTAAGTGGTCCACTCCCACTGTGCTGAGAAGATAATCTCAAGTCCCAAATAGGCTATCAAAATCACATAGCACAAATCTCCATAAGTCCAAGAATCCTAAAAGTATACTAACTCAAAAGTTTCAATCACAAAATCAGCATCTAATCCCAGAAGCACAACAATAAGTACACCACCAGAGGTACACAAAATCTATAGAGGAGACTCAGGCTACATACTAGGGAGTGTCATCACATGGCTGCTTGATTTACCCTAGACTAGTTACTCTGAACCCCAAACCCTCAACATGGCACATGTGGAAACTAAGAAGCCCTCTGAAGAAGACGAGGCACTTCTCCCATCCTTAGTCTATACAAGAACTCAAGGCATGGGTGGTTCAAATATCTTTAACTTATCTTTTTAGTTTGTTTCCCTCCATAAATTTTAATTACTAGATTATCACTTATTCAATTATTACATAACTTGCATTAGATTACTCTGGTACTGACCACTTTGGGCCTCGGACCCCTATGCAAGCCACTCCCATAGTCATGTACCTAGACAACCTCTCCTAAGCACATAAATTCACAATTGTGTCCCATACCACAACACTCATAAAGATCAAACTCGGTTCCTTAATAGGAAACCTGATAATAAGATGGTTCTCCCATTGAGGAACACATAAAAACTCTACAAAATAAACTTCATAAATATAATCTCCAATATGAATCACAATATCTATTGGTTCTTAACAAGCAACCAAGAATATCTCAAAATAATACTGATCAAAGAATCCAAAATGGTTGAGTCAAACATGTCACAACATGACATCATCAAAAAATAAATCAATATTTCAATTCCATCATTGCGATTGAAAAATAATCCAAGGATAACTGATCGATGACTCAAAAATAGTTAAGTCAAGTGTCTCAGATACAAATAACTTAGCTTCACTCAAGAAGACTAATAAGCAATAACAATCAGTAATACAATCATCTCATAGAGCATTCTATCACATAACCATGGTTGGGTTTATAAAGATCAGAATATGACATCATCATGATATCACAATCATAACCCCTGAGCCTCTGGTAGATGTCCTATAACTGGGCAACACTAGTCAACCCAAAACCCAAAACAAGAAGCATAGAGAAAACACGATGCAAACACATGTTTTGGTTTATTAAAATCACTTAGCTAAATTAAGTATAGAGGTTTTTTTTTTTCTGTTTGCAAGTATATCTCAAGTGTATTTAAGTTTCATCATTTGACCTACAAGTCAACCCATTTGTTCCCCGATAGCATTATCTTTCCATTATTAAGAATTACATTCTAAAAATAACTTAAGGATAAATATTTACTCATTAAATTGATCATCATTGAAATTCAATTAAATTGTTCTCTTTATTTAACTAAGATCCATTATTTCATCTTTCAACATAAATCAAAGATCATTATTCGTCTAAATTATAAGAGAGTCAATTACTAGTCTTTGAATAAGAAGATTATAGGTTTATTAAAATAATCAATTTAACTCAATCAATTAACATAGGTACACCATCCATGACCTATTAAAATTCTAATAGCTCTCAATTAAATATTACTAAGTCTCACTATTAAAATATCTAAGGTCATTATTCAAGTCATTAGAATAAGACTTATCAACTTCAATATCAATATTTTTTACAATCTCATTAAAAGATTTCTATCAATTAAATCTCTATTACATAACATAATTATTAATTAAATCTAATTAACTTCTCATTAATTGATTTAATTAATAATTGCATATCCATAGCAACGTTCCAACTAATATCAATTCACTAATAACTAAATAGAATTCTGTAAGATAAAAGTCAACTATAATTTAGTACACAAATATTCATATTCATAGTTCAATAATAATAACTTGTTAATATTTAATAACAAGCTATATTGGAAATCTTATTAATAAATCTATAATGACCACATTCGTCACTTTGCAACTATGTTCCCATTTATATTTTAATAATAACAAGTTATAATAAATCTCCAATACCAAGTATTATTATCTCAAATAAGTTTCCCCTATGTACGTTGATTCAGTCAATTGATACTCCTCCAAATTATTAACCAATTCAATTTGATTAATATCTTTTAAAGTACTTCAATCATTAACTAATCTCCTCTAGATTAACTCTGATCATATTAATTGATAACTATTTAAACTATTTATACTATTATTTATTAATAGTTTGTTAGATCCAACAAACATTAATAAATAATAAACTCATCAAAACTATTATTAATTGATTTAGAGAACTTTACATAAGCTCCATTAGCTAACTCTTAATACCATTAAGGTTTATCAATAATTTATTTAATAATCCAAATATATTATCAATAACATAGCAATGCTATAACGATGTTATAATATAATAATGACTCTTTGTCAAGTACAACTTAATTCAATATCATTAAAGTCTCATAATTTAAATCGACACAATCTAAATTATCATCTCTCAATTATTTAACATAGCATAAAAGTTCACTATATGAACTATATTAAAATCTCTTTTCTTTTAATTTTCTCTCATTTAAAAATCTATTTACTTAGATTGACTAATAATTAATTACACTTCTTCTACTATTAACTAATCTTAATTAAATTTGATTTAATTAGATTAGATAATAATCTATATAAAACTAATACATATTAATAAGATTCTAATAAGGAAAGATTGCAATAATATCTTTAATTCATTCCATGCTTTGATATATTATTTTTTTGTGAAGTTTAAGCATAAAGAACTCTTAGCTATGGAAAATGGAGAAATATCTGTCTTTGAATAAAACAGTCTCAGTACAAGGGCCATATCTTCCTAATGAACTGTTGGATCGAACTGAAATTGAAATATGTTGGAGAGGGCCAAGTTGCACTAATTCTGACTAGAGCGATCAAATAAATTTGATCACAATAAAAAGTTATGAATGACTGAGTTTGGGTCTATCCAAAGGGCAGCGATAGGACAATTTGTGATGAATTAAGAATTTTCTCTTAAAATAATTGTTCTCTAAATTTAACCATAAAAGAGTTTTTTTATACGCATCTAAAAATATAATTGATAGAAAGATTACATCTAATCATTCGAGTTTTCACCATAAAATTTCTATTTTAATTCTAAATCTTGTCTTTCTAATTTAATATAAATTCAAACCCAAACCTGATTCATATCTAATTATTTCTCTTTAATTGGATCTAGGGTTTTTCTATTATTTTATTCTCAACCAAATAGCATATCTAGATTCCAATTTCAAAAATTGCAAATCCAATCACAGAGAATATTCAAACACATATAGCAGACACGATGAAGATAAGAAGAGAAAGAGTGCAAATAAATTATGTGATTATCATGAGTGCACCTGGACACTGATGCTAATTTGTCATGCCTCAGAAGTTCATAGAGAATTTCTTCCTTCTCCAACATTCACAATTCCCCCAAGATCCAAGCCAACCGAATCTTCCAAGTGACTAGAAGTGCTAGAAGAAGCATGGAAGCATATGGGCATGTAAAAATATATGAGCATGTAGAAACATATGAGCATTAAGGAGCATATGAGCATGAAGAAGAATATGAGCATGTAAGCTTGAAGCTTTTATTTTAGCTTGTAGCTTCCATTAAGCTTGTCCAAACACACTAGGAGAGCCTCTATTTAAAAGCTTCTAAGATACATTTAGAGTGTGTCTAGAAACAACTAGAAGATAAGCATGACAACCAAGCATGGGTCTTCTCCAACCTTCTAGATGAGTATTAAGGTTGTAGACACCATGTGCTCAAATAAAATGCTAACTTCTAAGTGTAGACAACTTATGCATTCTTAGAGTACAAACCCCTGTGTTGTCTACATGACAACTTTTGAGAATTTGCCAACTCCTATGTGATCAAACATTAAAAATAATGCACATTAATTAATATAATATTTAATTTACTTTTTCCAATTTAATTTATTTATTTATTAAATCTCATGCACTAACTTTAATAATTCCACTTTTCAATCTTAATAAACTTATATTTTAATCACATAAAATTTAGAATCTTTTAATAATTTTAATATATTTTTCACTTTTAAATTTCATTTTCCAAAACTTAATTGCTAAAATATTTATTAACTTTAATAATATTATTATTTAGTCATTTATTTAAAAATGAACTCCAAATATATTATTATTAAAATAAATATTGTCACATTCCAAATTTAAACTTTTAATTTTTTATTTTCAAATTTAATTATTTTATTTAATTAATTTATCAATTAATTAAATAAAATAAATATTTAAATATCATATTAATTTTCTATTTAATTAAATCATTAATTAAATCTTTTAATTAGGCTTAATTAATAGAAAATACTCCAAAGACACACAAGGTAAAAATATGAAAACTCATCATAGCCAAAATACATACAAAATCAAGCCAAGGGTTAATATCACGAATTATATCATCCGACGTATTCGGAGGGTACTCAACTCAGATACTTGTCCTAATTTTCAATTAGAACAAATGGCTTAAAGGGTTGGAATTTGGACTTGAGAATTTATCTCTCCTCTCTTATTGTTGAGATGATGTGATAGGGTATGCTCATCACGACAATTTATGGAAGTCGATACTCGGTACTTGCAACTTGCATAAAAATTATGCATGTACAAGCACAATATATACTAACTAAATAGGCAATGGCAGGAAGTGGTGCATCATGTAGATCCTGACTAGCAAGTGACTATGACTCCCTTCCTTAACCACCTCAGAGATGTAATACAAAAGCAAACACGCAAAGCAAACACACACACCATACACACGCAAGTATGGGGTAAGTATCCATAAGAAAACACATATGATAATAAATCATCTTACTAATCATCATTAATAATTGAAAGAAATGTAATAATCATCATGCAACCATGAAATATAAAGTACCAAATAATCTCATCACATATCAATGGAATTCATAGCACAATATCTGATAATCTCAAAAGAATGCTGCTAACCAACAACATGAAACTAGCCCCAAAAGAGCTTGACAATGACAGTGAAAATTTGACCTAAGGGCAGGCACTACAGATTTAATTTGAGTAAAATAAAGAGTTAACTTATTTAATTTGAGTAGAAAAAAAAGTTAACTGATTTAACTCCTTTTTTATCAATAGTGAACTGAAAATTTTCCTTTTTGAACTGAAGAGAGATTTTGTTGAGATATTTAATTTAGTAAAATGAGATATGCTCTCATAATTACTTTTTCTATTTAATTAAATAATCTTTTAATTAATTAGAGATTCTTTTCTTATTTAATTAAATAACTTCATTTAATTAATTAGAAATGGCTTCCTATTTAATTAAATAACTTTGTTTAATTAATTAGAAGTAAGTACTCCATTTAATTAAATAATTTTATTTAATTAATTAGAAATACCTTTCCCATTTAATTAAATAATTATATTTAATTAATCAAGATAGGCATATTTATTAAATGTATGTAAAAATATGAGCAAATATGAGTATGAATTCCACCAGCGATTAGATGCAAATTCTCCAAATTCATCCTCTCCTAAAATGAAGAGATGAGGATCTCTTAACTAGACTTTCCTGAAATCCATCAACCACTGAGATCAAATTCAATCAATGGTCAAGATTAAAGTTGAAGTTCAGTCGTAAAGGAAGATTCCCAAATTAAAGGGAGTTAAGAGATTTAATTTGAGTAAAATAAGGAGTTAACTGATTTAATTTAAGTAGAAAAAAGAGTTAACTAATTTAATTTATTTTTTTATCAATAGTGAACTGAAATTTTTCCTTTTTGAACTGAAGAGAGATTTTGTTGAGATATTTAAATTAATAAAATGAGATATGCTCTCATAATTACTTTTTCTATTTAATTAAGTAATCTTTTAATTAATTAGAGAAGCTTTTCTTATTTAATTAAATAACTTCATTTAATTAATTAAGAATGGCTTTCTATTTAATTAAATAACTATGTTTAATTAATTAGAATTAAGTACTCCATTTAATTAAATAATTTTGTTTAATTAATTAGAACTACCTTTTTTATTTAATTAAATAATTATATTTAATTAATCAAGATAGGCGTATTTATTAAATGTATGTAAAAATATGAGCACATGTGAGTATGAATTCTAGCAGTGATTTGATGCAAATTCTCCAAATTTATCCTCTCCTAAAATGAAGAGATGAGGGTCTCTTAAATAGACTTTCCCAGAATCCATCATCGGTTGATATCAAATTCAATCAACAGTCAGAATTAAAGTTGAAGTTCAATCATAAAGTGAGATTCTCAAATTAAAGTGAGTTAACAGATTTAAAATGAGTAAAATAAGGAGTTAACTGATTTAATTTGAGTAGAGAAAAGAGTTAACTAATTTAACTAATTTTTTTAACAATAGTGAACTAAAAATTTTCCTTTTTGAACTAAAAAGAGATTTTGTTGAGATATTTACTTTAATAAAATGAGATATGCTCTGATAATTACTTTTTCTATTTAATTAAATAATCTTTTAATTAATTAGAGACACTTTTCTTATTTAATTAAATAACTTTATTTAATTAATTAGGAATGACTTCCTATTTAATTAAATAAGTTTGTTTAATTAATTAGAAGTAAGTACTCTATTTAATTAAATAATTTCACTTAAATAATTAAAAATACCTTTCCCATTTAATTAAATAATTACAGTTGATTAATCAAGATAGGCATATTTATTAAATGTATGTAAAAATATGAGCACATGTGAGTATGAATTCCAACAGCGATTCGATGCAAATTCTCCAAATTCATCCTCTCCTAAAATAGAGAGATGAGGCTCTCTTTAATAGACTTTCCTGGAATCTATCAACAGTTGAGATCAAATTCAATGAACGGTCAAAATTAAAGTTGAAATTCAGTCATAAAGGGAGATTCCCAAATTAAAGGGAGTTAACAGATTTAATTTGAGTAAAATAAGGAGTTAACTAATTTAATTTGAGTAGAAAAAGGAGTTAACTGATTTAACTCATTTATTATCAATAGTGAACTGAAAATTTCCGTTTTTGAACTGAAGAGAGATTTTGTTTAGGTATTTAATTTAATAAAATGAGATAAGCTCTAATAATTACTTTTTCTATTTAATTAAATAATCTTTTAATTAAATAGAGACACTTTTCTTCTTTAATTAAATAACTTCACTTAATTAATTAGGAATGGCTTCTTATTTAATTCAATAACTTTTTTTAATTAATTAGAAGTAAGTACTACATTTAATTAAATAATTTTGTTTAATTAATTAGAAATACCTTTCTCATTTAATTAAATAATTACATTTAAATAATCCAGATAGGTGTATTTATTAAATGTATGTAAAAATATGAGCAAATGTGAGTATGAATTCTAGCAGTGATTCGATACAAATTCTCCAAATTCATCCTCTCCTAAAATGAAGAGATAAGGGTCTCTTAAATAGACTTTCCTAAAATTCATCAACGATTGAGATCAAATTCAATCAACAGTTAGGATTAATGTTGAAATTAAGTTAAAAAGGGAGATTCCAAAATTAAAAGGAGTTAAAATATTTAATTAGAGTAAAATAAGGAGTTAACTAAATTAATTTGAGTAGAAAAAGTAGTTAACTAATTTAACTCATTTTTGATCAATAGTGAATTAAAAATTTCCCTTTCTGAATTGAAGAGAGATTTTGTTTAGGTATTTAATTTAATAAAATGAGATAAGCTCTAACAATTACTTTTTCTATTTAATTAAATAATCTTTTAATTAAATAGAGACACTTTTCTTATTTAATTAAATAACTTCATTTAATTAATTATGAATGATTTCCTATTTAATTAAATAACTTTGTTTAATTAATTAGAAGTAAGTACTCCATTTAATTAAATAATTTCATTTAATTAATTAGAAATACCTTTTTCATTTAATTAAATAATTACATTTAATTAATCAAGATAGGCATATTTATTAAATGTATGTAAACATATGAGCAAATGTGAGTATGAATTTCAGCAGCAATTCGATGCAAATTTTCAAAATTCATCCTCTCGTCAAATGAAGAGATGAGGGTCTCTTAAAGAGACTTTCATGAAATCCACCATCGGTTGAGATTAAATTCAATCAACGGTCAGGATTAAAGTTGAAGTTTAGTCATAAAAGGAGATTCCCAAATTAAAAGAAGTTAACAGATTTAATTTGAGTAAAATAAGGAGTTAACTGATTTAATTTGAGTGGAAAAAAGAGTTAACTGATTTAACTCATTTTTTATCAATAGTGAATTGAAAATTTCCCTTTTTGAACTGAAGAGATATTTTGTTGAGATACTTAATTTAATAAAATGAGATATGCTCTCATAATTATTTTTTCCATTTAATTAAATAATCTTTTAATTAAATAGAGACACTTTTCTTATTTAATTAAATAACTTTCTTTAATTAATTAAGAATGGCTTCTTATTTAATTAAATAACTTTGTTTAATTAATTAGAAATAAGTACTCCATTTAAATAAATAATTTTGCTTAATTAATTAGAAATATCTTTTTTATTTAATTAAATAACTACATTTAATTAGTCAAGATAGGTGTATTTATTACATGTATGTAAAAATATGAGAAAATGTGAGTATGAATTCTAGTAGCGATTTGATGCAAATTTTCCAAATTCATCCTCTCCAAAAATTTAGAGATGAGGGTCTCTTAAATAGACTTTTCTGAAATCCATCAATGGTTGAGATCAAATTCAATCAACAGTCAGGATTAAAGTTGAAGTTCAATCATAAATGGAGATTCTCAAATTAAAGGGAGTTAACAGATTTAATTTGATTAAAATAAGGAGTTAACTAATTTAATTTGAGTAGAAAAAAGAGTTAACTGATTTATTTAATTTTTTATCAATAGTGAACTGAAAATTTTCTTTTCTGAATTAAAAAGAGATTTTGTTGAGATATTTAATTTAATAAAATGAGATATGCTCTCATAATTACTTTTTCTATTTAATTAAGTAATCTTTTAATTAATTAGAGACACTTTTCTTATCTAATTAAATAACTTCGTTTAATTAATTAAAAATGGCTTCCTATTTAATTAAATAACTTTGTTTAATTAATTAGAAGTAAGTACTCTATTTAATTAAATAATTTCGTTTAATTAATTAGAAATACCTTTTTCATTTAATTAAATAATTATACTTAATTAATCAAAATAGGCGTATGTATTAAATGTATGTAAAAATATGAGCACATGTGAGTATGAATTCCAGTAGCAATTTGATACAAATTATTTAAATTCATCCTCTCCTAAAATAAAGAGATGAGGGTCTCTTAAATAGATTTTTCTGGAATCCATCAATAGTTGAGATCAAATTCAATGAACGGTCAAAATTAAAGTTGAAGTTCAGTCATAAAGGGAGATTCCCAAATTAAAGGGAGTTAACAGATTTAATTTATGTAAAATAAGGAGTTAACTGATTTAATTTGAGTAGAAAAAGGACTTAACTGATTTAACTCATTTTTTTATCAATAGTGAACTAAAAATTTTCTTTTTTGAACTAAAAAGAGATTTTGTTGAGATATTTACTTTAATAAAATGAGATATGCTCTCATAATTACTTTTTTTATTTGATTAAATAATCTTTTAATTAATTAGAGATACTTTTCTTATTTAATTAAATAACTTTATTTAATTAATTAGAAGTAAGTACTCCATTTAATTAAATAATTTCATTTAATTAATTTAAAATACCTTTCCCATTTAATTAAATAATTAGATTTGATTAATCAAGATAGGCACATTTATTAAGTGTATTTAAAAATATGAGCACATTTGAGTATGAATTTCAACAGTGATTCGATGCAAATTCTCCAAATTCATCCTCTCCTAAAATAAAGAGATGAGGGTCTCTTAAATAGACTTTCCTGCAATCCATCAACTGTTGAGATTAAATTCAATCAACAGTCAGAATTAAAGTTGAAGTTCAGTCATAAAGGGATATTCCCTAATTAAAGGGAGTTAACAGATTCAATTTGAGTAAAATAAGGACTTAACTGATTTAATTTGAGTAGAAAAATGAATTAACTGATTTAACTCATTTTTTATCAATAGTGAACTGAAAATTTTCCTTTTTGAACTGAAGAGAGATTTTGTTCAGATATTTAATTTAATAAAATGAGATATTCTCTCATAATTACTTTATCTATTTAATTAAATAATCTTTTAATTAAATAGAGACACTTTTCTTTTTTAATTAAATAACTTCATTTAATTAATTAGGAATGGCTTCCTATTTAATTCAATAAATTTATTTAATTAATTAGAAGTAAGTACTCCATTTAATTAAATAATTTTGTTTAATTAATTAGAAATATCTTTCCCATTTAGTTAAATAATTATATTTAATTAATTCAGATAGGTGTATTTATTAAATGTATGTAAAAATATGAGGAAATGTGAGTATGAATTTCAGCAGCGATTCGATGCAAATTTTTGAAATTCATCCTCTCTTAAAATGAAGGGATAAGGGTCTCTTAAAAAGACTTTCTTGAAATTCATCAACTGTTGTGATCAAATTCAATCAACGCTCAGTATTAATGTTGAAGTTCAGTTAAAAAGGGAGATTCCCAAATTAAAAGAAGTTAAAAGATTTAATTTGAGTAAAATAAGGAGTTAACTAATTTATTTGAGTAGAAAAAATAGTTAACTGATTTAACTCATTTTTTATCAATAGTGAACTAAAAATTTCCCTTTTTGAATTGAAGATAGATTTTGTTGAGATATTTAATTTTAAAAAAATGAGATATGCTCTTATAATTAATTTTTCTATTTAATTAAATAATTTTTTAATTAATTAGAGACACTTTTATTATTTCATTAAATAACTTCATTTAATTAATTAGGAATGGCTTCCTATTAATTAAATCACTTTGTTTAATGAATTAGAAGTAAGTACTCCATTTAATGAAATAATTTTGTTTAATTAATTAGATATACCTATCCCATTTAATTAAATAATTACATTGAATTAATCAAGATAGGTGTATTTATTAAATGTATGTAAAAATATGAGCTAATGTGAGTATGAATTCTAGCAGTAATTCGATGCAAATTTTCCAAATTCATCCTCTCCTAAAATGAAGAGATGAGGGTCTCTTAAATAGACTTTCCTAGAATCCATCAATGGTTCAGATCAAATTCAATCAATGGTCAGGATTAAAGTTGAAGTTCAGTCATAAAGGGAGATTCCCAAATTAAAGGGTGTTAACAGATTTAATTTGAGTAAAATAAGGAGTTAACTGATTTAATTTGAGTAAAAAAAGGAGTTAACTAATTTAATTCATTTTTTTTATCAAAAGTGATCTAAAAAATTTCCTTTTTGAACTGAAAAGATATTTTGTTGAGATAGTTAATTTAATAAAACAAGATATGCTCTCATAATTACTTTTTCTATTTAATTAAATAATCTTTTAATTAATTAGAGACACTTTTCTTATTTAATTAAATAACTTCATTTAATTAATTATGAATAGCTTCCTATTTAATTAAATAACTTTGTTTAATTAATTAGAAATAAGTACTCCATTTAATTAAATAACTTCATTTAATTAATTAGAAATACATTTTGTATTTAATTAAATAATTACATTTAATTAATCAAGATAGGCATATTTATTAAATGTATGTAAAAATATGAGCACATGTCAGTATGAATTCCAACAACGATTCGATGCAAATTCTTCAAATTCATCATCTCCTAAAATGAAGAGATGAGGGTCTCTTAAATAGACTTTCCTGAAATACATCAACGGTTGAGATCAAATTCAATCAACGGTCAGGATTTAATTTGAGTAAAAAAAAGGGTTAACTCATTTAACTCATTTTTTATCAATAGTGAATAGAAAATTTCTCTTTTTGAACTAAAGAGAGATTTTGTTGAGATATTTAATTTAATAAAATGAAAAATGCTCTCATAATTACTTTTTCTATTTAATTAAATAATCTTTTAATTAATTAGAGACACTTTCATTATTTCATTAAATAATTTCATTTAATTAATTAGGAATGGCTTCCTATTTAATTAAATAGCTTTGTTTAATTAATTAAAAGTAAGTACTCTATTTAATTATATAATTTTATTTAATTAATTAGAAATACCTTTCTCATTTAATTAAACAATTACATTTAATTATTCAAGATAGGCGTATTTATTAAATGTATGTAAAAATATTAGCAAATGTGAGTATGAATTTCAGCAGTGATTTGATGCAAATTCTCCAAATTCATCTTCTCCTAAAATGAAGAGATGAGGGTCTCTTAAATAGACTTTCTTGGAATCTATCAACGGTTGAGATCAAATTCAAACAACGGTCGATATTAAAGTTGAAGTTCAGTCATGAAGGGAGATTTTCAAATTAAAGGGTGTTAGCATATTTAATTTTAGTAAAATAAAGAGTTAACTGATTTAATTTGAGTAGAAAAAGGAGTTTACTGATTTAACTCATTTTTTATCAATAGTGAACTGAAAATTTCTCTTTTTGAACTGAAGAGTGATTTTGTTGAGATATTTAATTTAATAAAATGAGATATACTCTCATAATTACTTTTTTTATTTAATTAAATAATCTTTTAATTAATTAGAGACACTTTTATTATTTAATTAAATAAATTCATTTAATTAATTAGGAATGGCTTCCTATATCATTAAATAAATTTGTTTAATTAATTAGAAGTAAGTACTCCATTTAATTAAATAATTACATTTAATTCATCAAGATAGGTGTATTTATTAAATATATGTAAAAATATGAGCAAATGTGAGTATGAATTTTAGCAACAATTCGATGCAAGTTCTCCAATTTCATCCTCTCCTAAAATAAAAAGATGAGGGTCTCTTAAATAGACTTTCTTGAAATCCATAAGCGCTTGAGATCAAACTAAAATAACGGTCAGAATTAAAGTTGAAGTTCAGTCATAAAGTGAGATTCCCAAATTAAAGAGAGTTAAAAAATTTAATTTGAGTAAAATAAGGAGTTAACTGATTTAATTTGAGTAGAAAAAGGAGTTAATTGATTTAACTCATTTTTTATCAATAGTGAACTTAAAATTTCCCTTTTTGAACTAAAGAGAGATCTTTTTCAGATATTTAATTTAATACAATGAGATACACTCTCATAATTAATTTTTCTATTTAATTAAATAATCATTTAATTAATTAGAGACACTTTTCTTATTTAATTAAATAACTTCATTTAATTAATTATGAATGGCTTCCTATTTGATTAAATAACTTTGTTTAATGAATTAGAAGTAAGTACTCCATTTAATTAAATAATTTTATTTAATTAATTAGAAATACCTTTTTCATTTAATTAAATAATTATATTTAATTAATCAAGTTTAGCGTATTTATTAAATGTATGTAAAAATATGAGCAAATGTGAGTATGAATTTCAGCTATAATTTGATACAAATTTTTTAAATTCATCCTCTCCTAAAATGAAGAGATGGGGGTCTCTTAAATAGAATTTCTTAAAATCTATCAATGGTTGAGATTAAATTCAATCAACGGTCAGGATTAAAGTTGAAGTTCAGTCATCAAGGGAGATTTCTAAATTAAAGGTAGTTAACAGATTTAATTTGAGGAAAATAAAGAGTTAACTGATTTAATTTGAGTAGAAAAAGCAGTTAACTTATTTAACTCATATTTTATCAATAATGAACAAAAAAATTTCATTTTTGAATTGAAAAGATATTTTGTTCAGATATTTAATTTATTAAAATGAGATATGCTCTCATAATTACTTTTTCTATTTAATTAAATAATCTTTTAATTAATTAGAGATACTTTTCTTATTTAATTAAATAACTTTATTTAATTAATTAGGAATTGCTTCCTATTTAATTAAATAACTTTATTTAATTAATTAGAAGTAAGTACTCCATTTAATTAAATAATTTTGTTTTATTAATTAGAAATACATTTTCCATTTAATTAAATAATTACATTTAATTAATCAAGATAGGCGTATTTATTAAATGGATGTAAATATATGAGCAAATGTGAGTATGAATTCTAATAGTGATTCGATGCAAATTTTCCAAATTCATCCTCTCCTAAAATAAAGATATGAGGGTCTCTTAAATAAACTTTCCTGGAATCCATCAACAATTGAGATCAAATTCAATCACGGGTCAGAATTAAAGTTGAAGTTTAATAAAAAAGGGAGATTCTCAAATTAAAGGGAGTTAACAGATTTAATTTGAGTAAAATAAGGAGTTAACTGATTTAATTTGACGAGAAAAAGGAGTTAACTGATTTAACTCATTTTTTATTAATAGTAAACTGAGAATTTCCCTTTTTGAACTAAAGAGAGATTTTGTTCAGATATTTTATTTAATAAAATGAGATATGCTTTAATAATTACTTTTTTTATTCAATTAAATAATCTTTTAATTAAATAGAGACACTTTCCTTGTTTAATTAAATAACTTCATTTAATTAATTAGGAATGGCTCCCTATTTAATTCAATAACTTTATTTATTTAATTAGAAGTAAGTACTCCATTTAATTAAATAATTTTTTTTAATTAATTAGAAATACCTTTCCCATTTAATTAAATAATTACATTTAATTAATCAAGATAGGCGTATTTATTAAATGTATGTAAAAATATTAGTAAATGTGAGTATGAATTCTAGCTGCGATTCAATGCAAATTTTCCAAATTCATCCTCTACTAAAATGAAGGATGAGGGTCTCTTAAATAGACTTTTATGGAATCCATCAACGGTTGAGATCAAATTCAATCAACGGTCAGGATTAAAGTTGAAGTTTAGTCATAAAGGGAGACTCCCAAATTAAAGGAAGTTAATAGGTTTAATTTGAGTAAAATAAGGAGTTAACTAATTTAATTTGAGTAGAAAAAAGAGTTAACTGATTTAACTCATTTTTGATCAATAGTGAACTAAAAATTTCCCTTTTTAAACTGAAGAGATATTTTGTTGAGATATTTAATTTAATAAAATGAGATATGCTCTCATTTTTTCTATTTTATTAAATAATCTTTTAATTAATTAGAGATAATTTTCTTATTTAATTAAATAACTTCAATTAATTAATTAGGAATGGCTTCCTATTTAATTAAATAACTTTGTTTAATTAAATATAAGTAAGTACTCCATTTAATTAAATAATTTCATTTAATTAATTAGAAATACCTTTTCTATTTTATTAAATAATTATATTTAATTAATCATTATAGGAATATTTATTAAATATATGTAAAAATATGAGCAAATGTGAGTATGAATTCTAGTAGTGATTCGATACAAATTTTCCAAATTCATCCTCTCCTAAAATGAACAGATGAGGGTCTCTTAAATAGACTTTCTTAAAATCCATCAATAGTTTACATCAAATTTAATCAACTGTCAGGATTAAAGTTGAAGTTCAGTCATAAAGGGAGACTCCCAAATTAAAGGGAGTTAACAGATTTAATTTGAGTAAAATAAGGAGTTAACTAATTTAATTTGAGTAGAAAAATGAGTTAACTGATTTAACTCATTTTTGATCAATAGTGAACTGAAAATTTCCCTTTTTAAACTAAAGTGATATTTTGTTGAGATATTTAATTTGATAAAATGATATATGCTCTCATAATTACTTTTTTTCTATTTAATTAAATAATCTTTTAATTAATTAGAGACACTTTTCTTATTTAATTAAATAATTTCATTTAATTAATTTTGAATGGCTTCCTATTTAATTAAATAACTTTGTTTAATTAATTAGAAGTAAGTACTCCATTTAATTAAATAATTTCATTTAATTAATTAGAAAAACATTTCTCATTTAATTAAATAATTACATTTAATTAATCAAGATACGCATATTTATTAAATGTATGTAAAAATATGAGCAAATGTGAGTATGAATTTTAGCAGCAATTCGATGCAAATTTTCCAAATTCATCCTCTCTCAAAATGAAGAGATGAGGGTCTCTTAAATATACTTTCCTAGAATCCATCAATGGTTGAGATCAAATTCAATCAACGGTCGAGATTAAAGTTGAAGTTCAGTCATAAAGGGAGACTCTCAAATTAAAGGGAGTTAATAGATTTAATTTGAGTAAAATAAGGAGTTAACTAATTTAATTTGAGTAGAAAAAGGTGTTAACTGATTTAACTCATTTTTTATCAATAGTGAACTGGAAATTTCTATTTTTGAGCTGAAGAGAGATTTTGTTGAGATATTTGATTTAATAAAATGAGATATGCTTTCATAATTACTTTTTCTATTTAGTTTAATAATCTTTTATTTAATTAGAGACACTTTTCTTATTTAATTAAATAACTTCATTTAATTAATTAGGAATGGCTTCCTTTTTTTTTTTGAAAAAAGAGGGGTAAAAACTTTATTGCAGAAAAGAAGAAAGTAGTACAAAACAACCCAGGGCGTAAACCCCAGGAACCACTAGAAACCACAGAAAAACTGAAGAGGTAAACTCAACTTTCCTTGATTCCATTTACATCCTCCATCAACGTTCTATCCAAGTCTTGACATAACTCACCTGTCAGCTGCGCCCACTCATCAATCCGCCAACCATCTTCATTTCCAAATGCCCACTTTGCCAAACTATCAGCTGCCCTATTCCACTCCCTTGGAATATGGATATAAGAAACTGAATCCATCATAGAACTAACCTATAAAATCTGTTGCACTATCAAAGACAACTCCCAACTAACATCCGAATACTTCCTCTCAAGAAGAAGATTCACAAGAACCTGAGAGTCAGATTCACAAATCACCTTGCGCCACCCCAGAGCATGTGCCCTCTGCAGAGCATAAAGAATAGCCATTCCTTCCATTCGATTAACAGTTTGCATCCCTTTATTGACAGAGAATATAAAAACCACGCTTCCAGAAGAGTTCCTACCAATCCCACCTATACCAGCCAGCCCTGGATTACCTCTAGAGGAACCATCAGTATTAACTTTTAAAATGCCAGCCGGAGGGGCCTTCCACTTCCCTATCCTCTGGACTTTATGTTTCGCCCTCCTGCCTCTCCTAACACAGGCAGAATCTGGAGAAATTCCTTTAATTCCAAACCTGTCCACCAATACAGCATCATTCCTCTCAAGAGGCATCACCACCTCACTTTTAGCTAAGACTGTGTCCTGGATCATACCCAAAATTCTAGTCCAGACCTGCTGAATCCCCAAAGCTTCCTCTTGAAAAATTCTCCGATTACGTTCTAGCCAAACTTGCCATAGTAAGAAGGTAGGACCAAAATACCAAACATCCTGTAAGAAGGGAGCCAGGGATGGGGGCCTCCTGAGTCTCAACCAAAAATCCATCAAAGAGGAGGTATGAAAGCACGAGCACTTCCAAACCTCCCACCAGAGATGCCATAACTATAGAGTGAAAGAGCATTGGAAGAATAAATGCACAGAGTCTTCTTCCTCCCTATAACAAAGGATACATCTCGACGAACTAAAAAAACCCCTCTTCCGAATATTGTCCCAAGTCAGGCACCTATACCAAGCCAAGGTCCAAATAAAGAAATTACATTTTGGCCAAGAAAACTGACTCCAAACTTTCTTCCACCATTGAACCTCCCCTCCTACCAGCTGCTGGGAGAGCAACTCCTAATAACCAGAGGAGACAGTATAAAGGCCCTTGGGATTAGGGGACCAGGCCAGCACATCTTCAGCCCTAAGGGCATTACAGTCCTGACCCAAAAGAATGAGTAGGAGCTCAGCCCGCTCTGCTTCCAAACCAAAAGTAGGCCACTCCCCCGGAGTCTTCCACCTTGCCTCCACCAGCTAGCCCTGAGGGGAAAAGGATTTAAAGTCGCATACTCTTGACCATCCAACATTACAAAAAATCTGAGCCAACTTGTGCAAATGAGGGTACTGAACAACCAAGGGAGGATACCCATCCCAAGCATCATGCCAAAACTGAGCCTCTGAGCCACTTTTGCAGATCCAATGTAAGCCACCCTTAATGAGCGTCGCTCCTTTCTTGAGAGTACTCCAAATCACAGAGCCTTTCCCACACAAACCATATTGAGGAATATCAATATGGGGGATCCCTGGAAAGTAGTTCATAGAAAAAATTCTAGCCCAGGCCTGTTCCTTTTCCACACACCAATGCCAATACAATTTAGCAGCCAGAGCAATACTAGTTAGCACTGATTGCCGTAGACCAAGACCACCAAACCGTTTTGGGCTATAGAAAACCTCCCATTTGACAAGACTCCACTTGGTTGTCGATAGATTACCAGCCCATAAAAATTGTCTTTCTAGGGAATCCAATTCCCTAACAAAGCTCAACGGCGCCACCTGTACCATACTCCTATAGAGAGGAAGAGCTTGAACCATAGATTGAATCAGTTGGACCCGTCTAGCAAAGGATAGCCAGCGGTGGGTCCAATGAGTAACTTTGGCCCGAAACTTATCAAGAATGGCCTTCCATGACTCCTTAGAATGCCTACCACCAGAGATAGGAATGCCGAGGTAGGACATCGAAAGACTTCCAATTTGGAATCTAAGTATCTGAGTGATTCTCCTCTGAATAGAAAGGGGAGTATTAAAGAAATAAATGGAAGATTTTTCCTCGTTAATCATCTGACCTGAAGCAGCAAGATAAACATCCAACACTTTGCAAATATTAGAAGCTTCCCAGATGGTAGCCAAACCCATCATGGCAGTATCATCCACAAACTGAAGGTGAGATTGCACAAGAAGCCCTCCTCCCCATTGCCAGCCCTGAATAAAGCCCCCTTCAACATTCTTTTTATCAACCGCCCCAGACCTTTTGCCAAAAGAAGAAACAAATAAGCAGATAAGGGATCGCCCTGCCGTAATCCTCGAGATGCACCAAAAAGGTTAGAATGTTCCCCATTAATCAAGACTGAGAAAGAAGTCGAATTCACACAACTCATAACCCACCGAATCCATTCCTCCTCAAAACCAAAGGCACCCAACACCCTTTGGAGAAAAGACCAACGGACTCTATCATATGCCTTAGCCATGTCCAACTTAATGAACATAGCTTTGTCTTTGGAATTGGCCATAGAATGAATAGTCTCAGTTGCCACAACCACCCCATCCAGGATCTGGCGCCCCTTCACAAATCCACTCTGTTCTTCAGAAATTAACCTTGGAAGCCACTTTTTTAACCTGTTAGCTATCAGCTTAGATATAATTTTATAAATAACATTGCATAGAGAGATAGGGAAGAATTGACTAATCCGATCAGCCCCTTCCCCCTTGGGGATGAGAGCAAAGAAAGTAGAATTCAGAGCTCGAAGCATTTGCTTGTTCCTCTGGGATTCTTGAACAACTGCCAGTAAGTCTATCTTGATAATATCCCAAAATTCCTAGAAGAACTCAATCAGAAAGCCATCTGGACCTGGAGCTTTTCCTTTTTTCATCTGGAAAATAGTCCCTTCTAATTCCTCCAAAGAGATGGCACTCATAAGATACTCATTCATTTCCAAAGAGACTAAAGAAGGAATACAAGAAAGGACCTGGGCCTCTTCAATTGAGTCCCGCTGTGAAACCTCCTTAAATAAAGACTCAAAATACTACACAGCTTCGCTGAAAATATCCTGAGAGGAAGAAAGCATCTCTCCCCTATCATTCACCAAGGTAGATATGAAGTTACCATGTTGTTTTGCCTTAACTGTATTAAACAAGAAAGAAATATTCTTATCACCTTCCTGAAGCCATTCCACATGAGCTTTTTGTTTCCAGTAGATTTCCTCTCTCAGTTCCCACTCCTCTAGAGTTTTCAAAGCCCTAGCTTCCTCCCGCAACAAATAATCTGACACCCCTTCTTCCCTTAACATCTTGATAATATCATTCAACTCAGCCTGGGCTGCATATTTCTCTTGGAAAATATTACCAAAGCAATACCTGTTCCATCTTTTAAGCTGATATTTAACATATTGTAGTAGTTTAGCGAAGATATACATTGCTGTCCCAAAGGCCGGTCTACCCTCCTTCCACCACTGAGCTACATAGCCATACAGATCTGGGTCCCTTAACCACATAAGCTGGAACTTAAAAGGAGGCCTCTGAGGGATCCGGTTGGAGGAGATAACTAACTTAATGGGCCAATGATTTGACCCTCTCCAATCTAATATCTCAAACCTGGATGACCATAATCCACCCACCCAAAACCAAGATATCATGAAACGATCTAGTTGCTCCGCAATGCAGTGATCTCCTATCCTTCTATTATTCTAGGTGGATTGGCCATTACTAGGCTTGATATCCACAAGATTGAGTGTCAAAATATTATCCCAAAGAAGCATAGAGGAGGGCTCAAGTCTTGCCATACCCCCTCGTTTTTCAGAGAGATCAAGAATAGCATTAAAATCTCCAATAATAATCCATGGCAAATGAGGGAATAGTCCACAAACAAAATGAATATTATTCCATGTAAGGATCTTACCTTGGATCTCCACAGGGGCATAGATGTTGGAGAGAAGAACAGACTCTCCAAACTCGTAGCATAGAGAGACCAAGGATACCGAAGATCTAAAAGATATCCACCACATAGGCAAAATCTTACGAGGGTTCCAGAGGCAAGCTACCCCCCCTGAAGAACCTTGAGCACCAATGCATTGACATTGACCATTCTTCCACAATTTAGGAGCTATACTCATCATACTCTCAACAGAAACTTTGGTCTCCTGCAGAAAGAGAACATCAGGAGAATGAGTTCTAACCAATTCTCGAACAGTTTTTTGTCTAGGGCCGTTGTTCAAGCCCCTTTCATTCCATGAAATAATGATCATTTCTGGGAAGCCAGGAAATGAGAATCCAAGGTCTTGAATTTCTTTCAATTAATTAGAAATACCCTTTCCATTTAATTAAATAATTACATTTAATTAATCAAGATAGGCATATTTATTAAATATATGTAAAAATATGAGCAAATGTGAGTATGAATTCCAGCAGCGATTCGATGCAAATTCTCCAAATTCATCCTCTCCTAAAATGAAGAGATGAGGGGTCTCTTAAATAGACATTCATGGAATCCATCAATGGTTGAGATCAAATTCAATCAACGGTTAGGATTAAAGTTGAAGTTCAGTCATAAAGGGAGACTCCAAAATTAAAGGGATTTAACAGATTTAATTTGAGTAAAATAAGGAGTTAACTGATTTAATTTGAGTAGAAAAAGGAGTCAACTGATTTAACTCATTTTTGACCAATAGTGAACTGAAAATTTCCCTTTTTGAACTAGAGAGAGATTTTGTTGAGATATTTAATTTAATAAAATGAGATATGCTCTCATAATTACTTTTTCTATTTAATTAAATAATCTTTTAATTAATTTGAGACACTTTTCTTATTTAATTAAATAACTTCATTGAATTAATTAGGAATAGATTCTTATTTAATTAAATAACTTCATTTAATTAATTAGAAGTAAGTACTCCATTTAATTAAATAATTTCTTTTAATTAATTAGAAATACTTTTCCCATTTAATTAAATAATTACATTTAATTAATCAAGATAGGAATATTTATTAAATGTATGTAAAAATATGAGTAAATGTGAGTATCAATTCTAGCAGCGATTCGATGCGAATTTTCCAAATTCATCCTCTCCTAAAATGAATAGATGAGGGTCTCTTAAATACACTTTCTTGGAATCCATAAATAGTTGAGATCAAATTCAATCAACGGTCAAGATTAAAGTTGAAATTTAGTTATAAAGTGAGACTCCCAAATTAAAGAGAGTTAACAATTTTAATTTGAGTAAAATAAGGAGTTAACTGATTTAATTTGAGTAGAAATAGGAGTTAACTGATTTAACTCATTTTTTATCAATAGTGAACTGAAAATTTCCCTTTTTGAACTGAAGAGAGATTTTGTTGAGATATTTAATTTAATAAAATGAGATATGCTCTCATAATTACTTTTTTTGCTTAATTAAATAATTTTTAATTAATTAGAGACACTTTTCTTATTTAATTAAATAATTTCATTTAATTAAATAGGAATGGCTTCCTATTTAATTAAATAACTTTGTTTAATTAATTAGAAGTAAGCACTCCATTTAATTAAATAATTTCCTTTAATTAATTAGAAATACCTTTTCCATTTAATTAAATAATTACATTTAATTAATCAATATAGGCGTATTTATTAAATGTATGTAAAAATATGAGCAAATATGAGTATGAATTCAAGCAGCGATTCGATGCAAATTTTCCAAATTCATCCTCTCCTAAAATGAAGAGATGAGGGTCTCTTAAATAGACTTTCCTGGAATCCATCAACGGTTGAAATCAAATTCAATCAATGGTTAGGATTAAGGTTGAAGTTCAGTCATAAAGGGAGACTCCCAAATTTTGTTGAGATATTTAATTTAATAAAATGAGATATGCTCTTATAATTACTTTTTCTATTTAATTAAATAACTTCATTTAATTAATTAAGGATGGCTTCCTATTTAATTAAATAACTGCATTTAATTAATTAGAAGTAAGTATTCCATTTAATTAAATAATTTTATTTAATTAATCAAGATAGGCATATTTATTAAATGTATGTAAAAATATGAGCAAATGTGAGTATGAATTCCAACAGCGATTCCGTGCAAATTCTCCAAATTCATCCTCTCCTAAAATGAAGAGATGAGGGTCTTTTAAATAAACTTTTCTGGAATCCATCAATGGCTGAGATCAAATTCAATCAACGGTCATGATTAAAGTTGAATTTTAGTCATAAAGGGAGATTTTCAAATTAAAGGGAGTTAACGGATTTAATTTGAATAAAATAAAGAGTTAACTCATTTAATTTGAGTAGAAAAAGGAGTTAACTAATTTAACTCATTTTTGATCAAAAGTGAACTGAAAATTTTCCTTTTTAAACTGAAGAGAGATTTTGTTGAGTTATTTATTTTAATAAAATGAGATATGCTCTCATAATTACTTTTTCTATTTAATTAAATAATCTTTTAATTAATTAGAGACACTTTTCTTATTTAATTAAATAACTTCATTTAATTAATTAATGAATTTTACATACATTTAATAAATACACCTATCTTGATTAATTAAATATAATTATTTAATTAAATGGGAAAGGTATTTCGAATTAATTAAAGGAAATTATTTAATTAAATGGAGTACTTACTTCTAATTAATTAAACAAAATTATTTAATTAAATAGGAAGTCATTCCTAATTTGTCATGCCCAAACTACGAGGGCAAAAACACACTCCAAAATTTGTTTTTGAGTAATAATTAATAATTAAACATGCTCTAATTTTGAAAGGATAGATAAAAGTTTTAGTACAGGTTCTCTACATTACGTCTTAAGATTATAAACATGAGGATGATTACATTGTTAAGATTTGAAACTTTTGTTATAAGATTGATATCGATAAACTTATGTTCTTACATTAATTTTCAACAATAAGAAACAATTATTTAAATGATAGAGTAAATGTATTCGAGTTTAGATTCATTGAAAGTTTATAATCAAAATCAACTATAAAATTCTTAGACAATTATCAATTTACAAATTAATCGATATTAAAAAATGACTTTAAGGAAAAACAATTTAACTAGAATTAAAACTGAATATATGTATATCAAATTTATTAACTTTAAACATTTCAACTATTTTTAACATATTAATAAACCATCAAAATTTTACTAAATTTAAATTTAATAAAATAAAAACTAACTAAATATAAATCAAAAATACATTTAAACTAGTTAAAATCATGTTAGTATAGCACTAACATTACACTAATTTAAATGATGGTAGATCCTATAGATTAATATTAATTTAACATGATACTTAATTCATAACCAAACTACACTTATCATTCTAATTTTAATACAATCGCAAATCAAATACCAAATTCAATTGTCACAAAATTTAAAACTATAATAGCAACTAAACTATATTCAAACTATATATATTCGAAGACTAATTTAATATTAATCTTAAAATCAACTAATCTTTTAACTAATCATTACGTTATGACTTTCTAAGTTGATTAACAACTAAATTAATTGTAAAACTAATCTAACTACATCTAACGTAATCTAATCTTTAAATTAATTAAATACTATTAAAAAAAGAATTAACCAAAAAATATAGCTAAATTTATTTAATAATTAACAAAACAAATCTTTAAGATTTAATTGAATTTAATGCTTTAACCCAACTATATATATGTATATAATTTTTTAAAAAAACAAATGAACATCTAAAATGACCATTAATATTAAACTAACCAAATTGCATTGACAAAATAAATAAATAAAACTATACTAAATTAAAGCTACTAAAATATAAATATAAATATTTACAATTCTCTAAACAATAATAACTACCTATCATAAGCAATGACTAACTAAATTAACTAAATTTAACTAAATCTTAAACTAACTAAAATACTAACTTAACAAAACTAATCTAACCAACCTATATTAACCCCTTAACATTCTAACTCAATAAAAACATTAATAAAACAATAAATAACAACTAAACTAACCTACATACTAACCTAACATCTAACTAACCTTTAACACCTGACCACCCCACTTGGCCACTAGCCAAGTTGATTTGACCCCCCTTCAATCATAAGCGCTTCCCAAAGGTTGGGCGTGCTGCCCGAGCTCATTGACCCTGCATCAGTGGTACCTCCACTTCCCATCCACACAAGGAACAAATCCCCAAGTTGGGCGCTCAGCAAGGTTGGAGGGATTTTCAAAGGTTAAAGAAAAAACACTTGATTTCCATGACTAAAGAAATTTATTACATCAACCTTCGTTCAAAACAAAAGAGGTGAGTGCTTAGCCAAGGAAGGAGATGGGATGATGGGATGGGGGATAGGTGATGTCACCCTCCCATCAGCAATCCATTAATATAAAACAAAACAAACCTTTTTAATATGTAAGTTGAAATGTGGCATCCAAGGAAAGATGAAAATGCATTGAAGGCAATAAAGTTAATTAGGTAGTTTAGGATATTTAGTATATTTTCTTTCTCTTTAAAAAAAAAAAAAATTATAAAGAAGCTATAAGGAAATTATATCATTAAATAAAGATAAAAATAAATATAAATTTGGAGAATCTTTTGAGGATATTCTCTATTGCCCAAGATCATTAAATTGAGTCTCTCATACAAAAGACAGAGAGTTTTTACTCTCTTAAAAGACTTTTTTTTTTGAAAAATTTTCTAAGTAAAGAATTACAAGGCAATGCAAAAATGTATTTTTTTTCAAGGTGAATACTTTGAATAGAGTTAAAACATGGATCCAAAAGTTTGTGGCATGATAACACCATATTTTTTGATCTCCCATACAACTTGAATTTCAATATATCAACCATAGCCATGATTTTTCTTTCCTTAACATAATTTTCTTTTTGAACATATAAGGAAACTTGAAATTTTTCCAAATTAAATCAACATCAATTCCATATTATTTTGATGTGCATCCATCCAATTTAAAATTTTCAATTAAATCACATGACAAGCAAATATACTCAAACACAAATCTTATTGGCAAACCTGATTCAAAAGCTCAGCTGGGAAAGAACTAGGAAGAAAACCCAGCTTCGTTGCCATTTACAACAAAGTTTAAAATATAATTTACAATAGGATCTCCATCCCAAATTTCAACAATTTACTTAAATTTTTTTCATGACCTTCATCAAGGGATTTATAACGATTTCTACAACACATTTTAAGAACCATGGATGGAGCAGAATCTAATCAAGTGACAAAAAACATGTCCAAGAAATAATTCAAACATGCATACTCATATAAGGTTTTCACAAAGGGATTCATAATGAATCAAAACTACAGAGAGGTGGATTCTTCCAACCAGGAGAAGTCAAGCACAACACCAAACAGATGCCCAATCGGGGCTATATACCAAGAACTTCTATTCTTCCATTTCAACATAGCATAATCATAGAAGGTTTGTGCTGACAGGTAGGGTCCCATAACACCCTACCCTTTCTCCCTCTTCTCATCCTAAGAAGAGACTCTACACTAGTTGGAGTCTGACTAAACAGACCTTTCTCAAAATTGGTCACTTCTGCCCTCTCCAAGGGTGAGTAATACCAAAACACCCATGCAAGAAAAATTTCAAAATTTTAAACATAAACATGAAAGAAAATCATCCAAAAATAACATGGTTTTCAAAGCTACCCAACATACCCACAAACATACAAACATTGAAACAACAACAAGGTAGCATAAGCATGATACAAGAATGAAATTTGAACAAGGGAGATGAGAATTTCAACCTTCACAAAGAGGTAATGGCAATGAACAAGTTTGAGTAGAGCTTCCCTTTCCTTGCTTCAATCTTCAAGAACTCCTCTCTAAATGTAGAGATTGGGTAACAACCCCTACTAGTCCAAGAAAGGCCTCTAAATAAGCCTCAAACTCAACCACCCAAAAGGATCAATAACTACACCCACCCACTTACAATTCTAGAAACTCCTAACTCAACCCACACCATGGTTAAACACTAAGTGGAGGTGGGGTGATGAAACTCATGGTAGCCACTTGCAATTTTCGCACAAAGGCAAAAAGAGACTTTTTGAGTGGCCTCAAAAGTCAAAAAAATGGGCTTAGGGGTTGGAAAAGACCCCTAACCCATACCCATACCCTTTGGATATAATAATTTCATGATATAAAGCCTTAGGAATAGGTTTAGATCCAAACAAAGCTAGAAAATAATTAGGACCAACTAACAACTCTAAAATGTAAATTAAGCACTAATCCAGATTAAGGGTGACAAAATTCGATTAAGAACCAAATTAGCAAAAGATACTAACTAAATCTGACATAGGTCCAAGGGTAACACAACTAACCCTAACTAGCATGCTAAAGAGCACAAACAATTCACGAGTGTCAAGTGACACTAAAAGAACATAATTATGAGACATTCACATTTACTGAACATGGAAAGATACATTCATACATCTCACAATACAATACTTGAATTATGAACAACAAGGTTTTCAAAAATAATACATAGAGATCAGTTCTCTTCCTCCATCAATTTTTTTGGTTAAAATATCTGCACACTCATTGCACACATCAGTAGTCTCGAAAATCACATCTACATATGTATATATATACGTATCAAGAATCACATAAATTAAAACATCCATCTATAAAAAAAATCTGAGTTCCTCTCATCTTATTAAATTCTTAACCATTTAAAATATCTTAAACCAAAATGTTAATCCTACCTTTTACTTAATTCATTGACATACATATACATAAAACATTAAATGACGGACATCAAATATCTGAAAATAACTTCACACAACATGAAATAATATGATATGTTAAAGTATCTGATAATGTCTCGACATCTCGAGTCGTGAGTAACAAAAAGATAAAGTAACAACTAAGGCTACGAAGGGTCGGGGCGAGGCCTCACATAATTAATTAAATGAAGTTATTTAATTAAATAATTAATTAGAAATACCTTTCCCATTTAATTAAATAATTACATTTAATTAATCAAGATAGGCGTATTTATTAAATGTTTGTAAACATATGAGAAAATAAGAGTATGAATTCCAGTAGTGATTCGGTGCAAATTCTCCAAATTAATCCTCTCCTAAAATGAAGAGATGAGGGTCTCTTAAATAGACTTTCATGGAATTCATCAACGGTTGAGATCAAATTCAATCAACGGTCAGGATTAAAGTTGAAGTTCAGTCATAAAGGGAGACTCCCAAATTAAAGAGAGTTAATAGATTTAATTTGAGTAAAATAAGGAGTTAACTGATTTAATTTGAGTAGAAAAAGGAGTTAATTGATTTAACACATTTTTTATCAATAGTGAACTGAATTTTTTTTTTTTTGAACTGAAGAGAGATTTTGTTGAGATATTTAATTTAATAAAATTAGATATGCTCTCATAATTAGTTTTTCTATTTAATTAAATCTTTTTTAAATTAATTAGAGACATTTTTCTTATTTAATTAAATAAGTTTATTAAATTAATTAGAAATGGCTTTCTATTTAATTAAATAACTGTGTTTAATTAATTAGAAGTAAGTACTCCATTTAATTAAATAATTTTTTTTAATTAATTAGAAATGCCTTTCTCATTTAATTAAGTAGTTACATTTAATTAATAGAGATAGGCGTATTTATTAAATGTATGTAAAAATATGAGCAAATGTGAGTATGAATTCTAGCAGCGATTCGATGCAAAATTTTCAAATTCATCCTCTCCTAAAATGAAGAGATCAGGGTCTCTTAAATAAACTTTCTTAGAATCCATCAATGGTTGAGATACAATTCAATCATCCGTCAGGATTAAAGTTGAGGTTCAACCATAAAGGGAGATTCCCAAATTAAAGGGAGTTAACAGATTTAATTTGAGTAAAATAAGGAGTTAACTAATTTAATTTGAGTACAAAAAGATGTTAACTCATTTAACTCATTTTTTATCAATAGTGAACTGAAAATTTCCCTTTTTGAACTGAAGAGACATTTTGTCAAGATATTTAATTTAATAAAATGAGATATGCTCTCATAATTACTTTTTCTATTTAATTAAATAATATTTTAATTAATTAGAGACACTTTTCTTATTTATTTAAATAACTTCATTTAATTAATTAAGAATGGCTTCCTCTTTAATTAAATAACTTTGTTTAGTTAATTAGAAGTAAGTACTCCATTTAATTAAATAATTTTCCTTAATTAATTAGAAATACCTTTCCCATTTAATTAAATAATTACATTTAATTAATCAAGATAGGCGTATTTATTAGATGTATGTAAAAATATAAGCAAATGTGAGTGTGAATTCCAGCAGCGATTTGATGCAAATTCTCCAAATTCATCCTCCCCTAAAATGAAGAGATGAAGGTCTCTTAAATAGAGTTTTTTGGAATCCATCACCTGTTGAGATCAAATTCAATCAATAGTCAGGATTAAATTTGAAGTTCAGTCATAAAGAGAGACTCCTAAATTAAAGGGAGTTAACAGATTTAATTTGAGTAAAATAAGGAGTTATCTGATTTAATTTGAGTATAAAAAAGAGTTAACTGATTTAACTCATTTTTTATCAATAGTGAATTAGAAATTTCCCTTTTTGAACTAAAGAGATATTTTGTTGAGATATTTAATTTAATAAAATGATATATGCTCTCATAATTACTTTTTCTATTTAATTAAATAATCTTTTAATTAATTAGAGACAATTTTCTTATTTAATTAAATAACTTCATTTAATTAATTAGGAATGGCTTCCTATTTAATTAAATAACTTTCTTTAATTAATTAGAAGTAATTAATCCATTTAATTAAATAATTTTATTTAATTAATTAGAAATATCTTTCTCATTTAATTAAATAATTACATTTAATTAATCAAGATAGGGATATTTATTAAATGTATGTAAAAATATGAGCAAATGTGAGTATGAATTCTAGGAGCGATTCGATGCAAATTTTACAAATTCATCCTCTCGTAAAATGAAGAGATGAGGGTCTCTTAAATAGACTTTCCTAAAATCCATCAATGGTTAAGATCAAATTCAATCAACAGTCAGGATTAAAGTTCAAGTTCAGTCATAAAGGGAGACTCCCAAATTAAAGGGAGTTAACAGATTTAATTTGAGTAAAATAAAAAGCTAACTGATTTAATTTGAGTAAAAAATGAAGTTAACTGATTTAACTCATTTTTTATCAATAGTGAAATGGAAATTTCCCTTTTTGAACTGAAGAAAGATTTTGTTGAGATATTTAATTTAATAAAATGAGATATGCTCTCATAATTAGTTTTTCTATTTAGTTAAATAATCTTTTAATTAATTAGAGACACTTTTCTTATTTAATTAAATAACTTCATTTAATTAAGTTGGAATGGCTTCCTATTTAATTAAATAACTTTGTTTAATTAATTAGAAGTAAGTACTCCATTTAATTAAATAATTTTGTTTAATTAAGTAGAAATATCTTTCCCATTTAATTAAATAATTACATTTAATTAATCAAGATAGATGCATTTATTAAATGTATGTAAAAATATGAGCAAATGGGAGTATGAATTCCAGCAGCGATTCAATGCAAATTTTTAAAATTCATCCTCTCTTAAAATGAAGAGATGAGGGTCTTTTAAATAGACTTTCTTGAAATCTATCAACGGTTGAGATCAAATTCAATCAACGGTTAGGATTAAAGTTGAAGTTCAGTCATAAAGGGAGACTCACAAATTAAAGGGAGTTAATAGATTTAATTTGAGTAAAATAAAGAGTTAAATGATTTAATTTGAGTAGAAAAAGGATTTAACTCATTTAACTCATTTTTTATCAATAGTGAACTAGAAATTTCAATTTTTTAACCAAAGAGAGATTTTGTTGAGATATTTAATTTAGTAAAATGAGATATGCTCTGATAATTACTTTTTCTATTTAATTAAATAATCTTTTAATTAATTAGGGAGACTTTTCTTATTTAATTAAATAACTTCATTTAATTAATTAGGAATGGCTTTCTATTTAATTAAATAACTTTGTTTAATTAATTAGAAATACTTTTCCCTTTTAATTAAATAATTACATTTAATTAATCAAGATAGTTGTATTTATTAAATGTATGTAAAAATATCAGCAAATGTGAGTATGAATTCTAGTAGTGATTTGATGCAAATTCTACAAATTCATCCTGTCCTAAAATGAAGAGATAAGTCTCTTAAATAGACTTTTTTGGAATCCATCAACAGTTGAGATCAAATTCAATCAATGGTTAGGATTAAAATTGAACTTCAGTCATAAAGGGAGACTCCCAAATTAAAGGAAGTTAACAGATTTAATTTGAGTAAAATAAGAAGTTAACTTATTTAATTTGAGTAGAAAAAAGAGTTAACTCATTTAACTCATTTTTTATCAATAGTGAACTGAAATTTTCCCATTTTTGAACTGAAGAGAGATTTTTTTGAAATATTTAATTTAATAAAATGAGATATGCTCTCATAATAACTTTTTCTATTTAATTAAATAATCTTTAAATTAATTAGATACACTTTTCTTATTTAATTAAATAACTTCATTTAATTAATTAGGAATGGCTTCCTATTTAAGTAAATAACTTTGTTTAATTAATTAGAAGTAAGTACTCCATTTAATTAAATAATTTCATTTAATTAATTAGAAATACCTTTCCCATTAAATTAAATAATTACATTTAATTAATCAAGATAGGCGTATTTATTAAATGTATGTAAAAATATGAGCAAATGTGAGTATAAATTCCAACAATGATTCGATGCAAATTCTCCAAATTCATCCTCTCCTAAAATGAAGAGATGCGGGTCTATTAAATAGACTTTCTTGGAATCCATCAACGGTTGAGATCAAATTCAATCAACGGTCAGGATTAAAGTTGAAGTTTAGTTATAAAAGCAGACTCTCAAATTAAAGGGAGTTAACATATTTAATTTGAGTAAAATAAGTAGTTAACTGATTTAAGTTGACTAGAAAAAGGAGTTAACTCATTTAACTCATTTTTTATCAATAGTGAAGTAAAAATTTTCCTTTTTGAACTGAAAAGAGATTTTGTTGAGATATTTAATTTAATAAAAAGAGATATGCTCTCATAATTAGTTTTTCTATTTAATTAAATAATCTTTTAATTAATTAGAGACACTTTTCTTATTTAATTAAATAATTTCATTTAATTAATTAGAAATGGCTTCCTATTTAATTAAATAACTTTGTTTAATTAATTAGAAGTAAGTACTCCATTTAATTAAATAATTTTGTTTAATTAATTATAAGTATACCTTTCTCATTTAATTAAATAATTATATTTTATTAATCAAGATAGGTGTATTTATTAAATGTATGTAAAAATATGAGCAAATATGAGTATGAATTTCAGCATTAATTCGATGCAAATTCTTCAAATTCATCATCTCCTAAAATGAAGAGATGAGAGTCTCTTAAATAGACTTTCCTAGAATCTATCAACAGTTGAGATCAAATTCAATCAACGGTCAGGATTAAAGTTGAAGTTCAGTGATAAAGGGAGACTCACAAATTAAAGGGAGTTAGCAGATTTAATATGACTAAAATAAGGAGTTAACTGATTTAATTTGAGTAGAAAAATGAGTTAACTGATTTAACTCATTTTTTATCAATAGTGAACTTGAAATTTTCCTTTTTGAACTGAAGAGAGATTTTGTTGGGATATTTAATTTAATAAAATGAGGCATGCTCTCATAATTACTTTTTCTATTTAATTAAATAATCTTTTAATTAATTAGAGACACCTTTTTTTATCTAATTAAATAAATTTATTTAATTAATTAGGAATGGCTTCCTATTTAATTAAATAACTTTGTTTAATTAATTAGAAGTAAGTACTCCATTTAATTAAATAATTTTGTTTAATTAATTAGAAATACCTTTGCCATTTAATTAAATAATTACATTTAATTAATCAAGATAGGAATATTTATTAAATATATGTAAAAATATGAGCAAATATGAGTATGAATTCCAGCAACGATTCGATACAAATTCTCCAAATTCATCCTCTCCTAAAATGAAGAGATGAGAGTCTCTTAAATAGACTTTCCTAGAATCCATCAATGGTTGAGATAAAATTCAATCAACGCTCAAGATCAAAGTTGAAGTTCAGTCATTAAGGGAGACTCTCAAATTAAAGAGAGTTAACAGTTTTAATTTGAGTAAAATAAGGAGTTAACTGATTTAATTTGAGTAGAAAAAGGAGTTAACTGATTTAACTCATTTTTGATAAATAGTGAATTGGAAATTTTCCTTTTTGAACTGAAGAGAGGTTTTTTTGAGATATTTAATTTAATAAAATAAGATATGCTCTCATAATTACTTTTTCTATTTGATTAAATAATTTTTTACTTAATTAGAGACACTGTTCTTATTTAATTAAATAACTTCATTTAATTAATTAGGAATGGCTTCCTATTTATTTAAATAGGTTTGTTTAGTTAATTAGAAGTAATTACTCTATTTAATTAAATAATTTCCTTTAATTAATTAGAAATACCTTTCCCATTTAATTAAATAATTACATTTAATTAATCAAGATAAGTGTATTTATTAAATGCATGTAAAAATATGAATAAATGTGAGTATGAATTCCAACAACGATTTGATGCAAATTCTCCAAATTCATCCTCTCCTAAAATGAAGAGATGAGGGTCTCTTAAATAGACTTTCCTACAATCTATCAACGGGTGAGATCAAATTCAATCAATGGTCAGGATTAAAGTTGAAGTTCAGTCATAAAGGGAGACAAACAAATTAAAGGGAGTTAACAAATTTAATCTGTGTAAAATAAGGAGTTAACTGATTTAATTTGAGTAGAAAAAGGAGTTAACTCATTTAGCTCATTTTTCATGAATAGTGAACTAAAATTTTTCCTTTATGAATTGAAGAGAGATTTTGTTGAGATACTTAATTTAATAAAATTAGATATGCTCTCATAATTACTTTTTTTTAATTTAATTAAATAATCTTTTAATTAATTATATACACTTTTCTTATTTAATTAAATAACTTCATTTAATTAATTAGGAATGGCTTCCTATTTAATTAAGTTACTTTGTTTAATTAATTAGAAGTAAGTAATCCATTTAATTAAATAATTTCTTTTAATTAATTAGAAATACCTTTCTCATTTAATTAAATAATTACATTTAATTAATCAAGATAGGCGTATTTATTAAATGTATGTAAAAATATGAGCAAATGTGAATATCAATTCCAGCAGCGATTCAATGCAAATTCTCCTAATTCATCCTGTCTTAAAATGAAGAGATGAGGGTCTTTTAAATTGACTTTCTTGGAATCCATCAACGGTTGAGATCAAATTCAATCAACGGTCAGGATTAAAGTTGAAGTTCAATCATAAAGGGAGACTCCCAATTTAAAGGGAGTTAACAGATTTAATTTGAGTAAAGTAAGGAGTTAACTGATTTAATTTGAGTAAAAAAAGGAGTTAACTGATTTAACTCATTTTTTATCAATAGTGAACTGGAAATTTTCCTTTTTGAACTGAAGAGAGATTTTGTTGAGATATTTAATTTAATAAAATGAGATATGCCCTCATAATTACTTTTTCTATTTAATTAAATAATATTTTAATTAATTAGAGACACTTTTTCTATCTAATTAAATAACTTCATTTAATAATTAGTGAATTTTACATACATTTAATAAATACGCTTATCTTGATTAATTAAATGTAATTATTTAATTAAATGGGAAAGGTATTTGTAATTAATTAAAGAAAATTATTTAATTAAATGGAGTAGTTAGTTCTAATTAATTAAACAAAGTTATTTAATTAAATAGGAAGCCATTCTTAATTAACTAAATGAAGTTATTTAATTAAATAATTAATTAAAAATACCTTTCTCATTTAATTAAATAATTACATTTAATTAATCAAGATAGGCGTATTTATTAAATGTATGTAAAAATATGAGCAAATGTGAGTATGAATTTCAGCAGCGATTCGATGCAAATTCTCCAAATTCATCCTCTCCTAAAATGAAGAGATGACGGTCTCTTAAATAGACTTTCTTGGAATCCATCAACTGTCATGCCCAAACTATGAGTGCAAAAACAAACAATTTTTTTTTAATTAATAATTAAAAAGATCTATGTTTTAAACTGATCTCTTGCAAGTGAAGCGAAGGTTCAGTACGATACATCTTAAGTTAAAAATTATAGTGGAAGAATACATTGTTTTGAAGCTCTTTTTATAAAATTGATATTGACGTCAAAACTAATTCATATTAATCTTAAAATAATAGATTTAAATTTCCTCTAAAACAATATATGAAAATTTATTTAAATAACATTTTTAAATGTGTTCATTTTAGATCAATTTGAGTATATCAAATCAAGACTAGTTAAAGAATTTAAACCTCTATCCAAGCATAAATATAAATACTTATTTAGTTTTACTCAAATTTCAATTTTTAAACTTATTCTATAATGCTCTTAAAATGACACATTTATGAAGGTATAACAATGTATAAAGCTCATCAGTTGATAAGTGTTGTAAGATCTGCTCTCTCAAGTTAGTGCAAGTAGTCACAGATGAAAGTTCATGGCACCTTCTGCTTAATTCATCTGCAACCACATTCTCTTTTCCCTTGATGTAATGTACATCAAAATCATACTCACATAGAAACTCCATCAACCTTCGTTGCCTAGCATTAAGGTTTGGCTGAGAAAATATGTACTGCAAGCTCTGGTGATCAGAATGAAGCTTGAATCTATGACCCAGAAGGAAATGTCACCATTTCACCAAGACATGAACCACTGCCGCTAGTTCTAGGTCATGAGTAGGATAATTGAGTTCATGAGTCTTCAACTTCCTAGACTCAAAGGAAATAGGTCGTCCTTCTTGCATAAGGACTGCTCCTAATCCATCTAAAGATGCATCAGTGCACACCACAAAATTTGCAACAGGATCTGGTACTGCAAGAATCAGTGCACTCATGAGGGCTCTCTTGAGCTCTTAAAAAGCTCTATCATACTTTTTTGTCCACTCATACTTCTTATCCTTTTTCTGAAGAGATGTGATGGGGTGTGCCAATTTAGAGAATCCTGAAATGAAGCATCGATAATATCCTACTAGCCCCATAAAGCTCCTCACTTCAGTAACACTGGTGGGTGCTAGCCAATCCATGATGGCCTTAATCTTTGATGGGTCTACTAAGACTCCATCGCCTGATATAACATGACCTAAATAATGTATCTTGGGTTTGAAGAATGCACACTTCGATAAGCTGCCAAACAACGGATTCTCTCTCAACTTCTGCAATACCTGTCTCAGGTGCTCTTTATGTTCTCTCTCATCATGAGAATAAATCAGAATGTCATCAAGAAAGACAACCACAAACTTATTCAAAAAGGTAAAAAATACTCCATTCATGAGGCTCATGAAAATAATTGGAGCATTTGTGAGACCAAATGGTACCACGGTGAACTCGTAGTGACCATACCTAGTATGAAAAGTTGTCTTGGGGATATCACTATCCACAATCCTCAACTGATGGTAACCTGACATCAGATCAATCTTTGAAAAAACTCAGGCACACTATAACTAATCAAAGAGATCATCAATTTTGGGAAGAGGATATCGGTTCTTGATGGTCACCTTGTTCAATTGTCGATAATCAATACACAACCTAAGTGATCCATCCTTCTTCTTGATGAAGATCATCGATGCACCCCAAGGTGACACACTAGGTCAAATTTGCCCCTTCTTTAAGAGTTCCTCTAACTGAGCCTTTATCTCACTAAGCTCATGAGTAGTCATCCTGTATGGTGCTCTCAAAACTGGCTCGGCTCCTGGCACAAGGTCTATGTGAAAATCCACTACTCGAGGTGGAGGCACACTAGTAAGCTCTGAAGGAAACACATCAGCAAACTCCTGAAGGATTGGAAAATCATCAAGGGATGGCTCCCTCTTTGAATCTTCCTCTTTTTCACTAATAGTGATAGCAAACAACTGACAACCTTTTCACATGCACCATCTAAGATGCATAGTGGAAATCATATGAAGGGACACCAGCCTCTTCACTCTAAAGATCTCCCTAGAGATATCATCATCATCCACACATTCCACCCTCTTCTGTCAACAATCCATCTTGGCATTGTGGGCATAAAGCCAATCCATGCCAAGAACAACATCATAAGAACCTAGAGGGGAAATGCATAGATTAGTCCTAGTGGACATGTCTCCAATCTAAATCTGACAACTCCACACCATGGAACTAACTAACACTCTGGCTCCTGAGGCTAACTCTACTTCCCAACTAACATCTTGTCTAACTGCCACTAGCCCATAACACTCCACCACAAATGGAGATATAAAAGATTCAGTAGCCCAAGAATCAAATAAAATTGCAACCTTACAACCCTGTATAATACCTGTAGCCTCGATAACTGTGGCCTAATGCTCAGCTTGGCGGTTGTCAACTGCTACAAAAACTTTATGGGATCTACCCATGTCACCAACTATCAGCTCTAAAAAAGCCCTGCTCTGACCACTGGATGCCTGTCCCTGCGGACACTCCCTAGCTATATGACCCATGCCACTACAAGTGCAACATGGTTCGTGAGTATAAGATCGTGCACCCTGTGACCCAGACTGCTATGGGCCTCTCGACCTACTAGATCTATTGTATCCACCCATAGAAGACTGCTGAGCCTTCTCTAACTGTGACTGTGGGGCCTATACTTTCTAATCCTGCCTAGGACCCTGTGACTACCACTGCTTGGGCTTGGAGCCCTGATATCCTTGAGAAGTTTTTTGCTATTGCTGTTGTTGGGGTTTTGGCTGCTAAGACTGCTAGCCCTTAGAAGACCCTGCTGTATAGTTTTGATTCCCTTTCCAAGGAGGTTTCTACTGGGAAGGATTTTGGTTCTGAGACTGATCCCGTGACTCTTGCCTACCTTGAGTATCCTCAGCAACTAGTGCTATCTCTACTGCCTATCTGAAGGTGGTAGGGAAGGCCACCCTAACTGGGCCCTGAAGTGAGAAATTCAAACCAATGATAAAGCGATGCACCCATAGTTTCTCATCCTTCATGTATTCCACATAAGGAAGGAGCTTAAGAAACCTGCTCTCATACTGAGCCACTGTAAGGCCTCTTTGATAAAGAGAATGGAACTCCTCTATCTGCTTTTTTTGAAAATTCTCTAACAAGTACCTCTCCCGGAACCTTTCTAGAAAAGATTCCCATGTTAGGGTGTCTATCCTCACTCCACCTATGATCTCCTCCTGATGCCACCAGTTGGAGGCATCCCCTCTCAACTAATGAACTGCTAGGTGTGCTTTTAGATTACTCCCATAAGGGTGTAACCCAAAGCACTGTTGTAGGCTCTATAACCATGCCTCTGCTACTGTTCCCTTAGTCGAACCGATAAATAGTGGTGGCCCAAGTCAAATCAATTCCCTGATATCATCTCCTACATATCTAGGAGGTCTGTCAAATGGGGGTCCTCTCTGGTGTATGGACTCTTCCTCATGTTCACCCTGACTGTCTAACTACCTCGGTGGGGGACTCCTAGTCCTCTCTCTGACTCTAGGCCTGCCTCCTTTGGGTCCCTCTACTTCCACTATGAGAATCTGTTGAACTCGCTAAACTATAGGTACTACTCTCTGCTGAACTACACCGATCAAAGTCTAAAGTGCATCTATAATGTCCTAGTTAAGGTTTAGTGGTGGTTGAGGTGGAGGTGGTGGTGGTGCAGGTGGTCCATCCTCCTGTCCCACTCTACCACCCCTAGTCCTACGACCTCTGCCTCGCTGGCTACGAGTAACAGGCGGCATCTAAAAAATTAAAAGTTTGAGTTAAGTTTAGGAAGCACAATGGTTTAAGGTTCGTAGTAATGAAACATGGGCTCTGATATCAAAGGTTGAGATCAAATTAAATAAACGGTCAGGATTAAAGTTGAAGTTCAGTCATAAATGAAGATTTCCAAATTAAAGGGAGTTAACAGATTTAATTTGAGTAAAATAAGGAGTTAATTGATTTAATTTGAGTAGAAAAAGGAGTTAACTGATTTAACTCATTTTTTATCAATAGTGAAGTAAAACTTTCCCTTTTTGAACTAAAGAGAGATTTTGTTAAGATATTTAATTCAATAAAATGAGATATGCTCTCATAATTACTTTTCCTATTTAATTAAATAATCTTTTAATTAATTAGATACACTTTTCTTATTTAATTAAATAACTTTATTTAATTAATTAGGAATGGCTTCTTATTTAATTAAACCACTTTGTTTAATTAATTAGAAGTAAGTACTCCATTTAATTAAATAATTTAATTTAATTAATTAGAAATACCTTTTCCATTTAATTAAATAATTACATTTAATTAATCAAGATAGGTGTATTTATTAAATGTATGTAAAAATATGAGCAAATGTGAGTATGAATTCCAATAGTGATTCGACACAAATTCTCCAAATTCATCCTCTACTAAAATGAAGAGATGAGGGTCTCTTAAATAGACTTTCCTGGAATCCATCAATGGTTGAGATCAAATTCAATCAACGGTCAGGATTAAAGTTAAAGTTTAGTCATAAAGGAAGATTCCCAAATTAAAGGGAGTTAACAAATTTAATTTGAGTAAAATAATGAGTTAACTGATTTAATTTGAGTAGAAAAAGGAGTTAACTGATTTAACTCATTTTTTATCAATAGTAAACTAAAAATTTCCCTTTTTGAACTGAAGAGAGATTTTGTTGAGATATTTAATTTAATAAAATGAGATATGCTCTCATAATTACTTTTTCTATTTAATTAAATAATATTTTAATTAATTAGAGACACTTTTCTTATTTAATTAAATAACTTCATTTAATTAATTAGGAATGGCTTCCTATTTAATTAAATAACTTTGTTTAATTAATTAGAAGTAAGTACTCCATTTAATTAAATAATTTCATTTAATTAAATAGAAATACCTTTCCCATTTAACTAAATAATTACATTTAATTAATCAGGATAGGCGTATTTATTAAATGTATGTAAAAATATGAGCAAATGTGAGTATGAATTCCAGCAACGATTCGATGCAAATTCTCCAAATTCATCCTCTCCTAAAATGAAGAGATGGGGGTCTCTTAAATAGACTTTCCTGGAATCCATCAACGGTTGAGATCAAATTCAATAAATGGTCAGGATTGAAGTGTCATGCCCAAACTACGAGAGCAAAAACACACACAATTTTTTTTTTAAATTTATCTAAGTATAGAATTACAAGCAATGCATGTATATATATATATATATATATATATATATATATATATATATATATATATATATATATATATATATATATATATATATATATATATATATATATATATATATATATATATATATATTTTTAAGGTGAATAGTTTTCTAAGTATAAAATTTTAAGGTGATATATTACCAAGAGGGGATTAAATTTTTCCTTTCATGACCCTCAAAAAGGGTTCCATATCCAATTGTGTAACACATTTCTACAAACTGTGGAGGAAACAAAACCTGATCGGGTGATAACAAGCAAGACTAAGAACAATTCAACTATGCATATTCACACAAAGTTTTCACTATAAGATTCACAATGAATCAACTCTAGGGAAAGGTGGATTCTTCCAACCAAGAGAAGTCAAGCACAACCTAAACAGATGCCCAATCAGAGCTATAAACCAAAAACTTCCATTCTTCCATTTCAACATACCATAATCATACAAGGTTTGTACTGACTGGTAGGGGCCCATAACACCCTACCACTTCTCCCTCTTCTCATCCTGAGAAGAGACTCTACACTGGCTGGAGTTCGACTAAATAGAGCTTTCCCAAAATTGATCAATTCTGCCCTCTCCAAAGGTGAGTAATACCAAAACCCCCATGCAAGAAAAATCTCAAAATTGCAAACATAAACATGAAAGAAATCATCCAAAATAACATGGTTTGCAAGCTTCCCAACATACCCACAAACATAGAAACATTCAAATAATGACAAGGTAGCATAAGCATGAACCAAGAATGAAATCTGAACAAGGGAGATAAGAATTTCAACCTTCACAAGAGGTAATAGCAATGAACAAGTTTGAGTAGAGCTTCTCTTTCCTTCTTTCAATCTTCAAGAACTCCTCTCTAAATGTAGAGATTGGGTAACAACCTCCACAAGACCAAGAAGGGCCTCTAAATAAGCCTCAAAATCAACCACCAAAGGGATCAATAACTTATCCCACCCACTTGCAATTTTAGAAACTCCTAACTCTATCCTCACTATGGTTAAACACTAAAAGGAGGTGGGGTGAGGCAACTCAAGATAACCATGGTCAATTTTCGCACAAAGGCAAAAAGAGACTTTTTGAGTGGCCTCAAAAGTCAATAAAAGGGGCTTAGAGGTTGGAAAAGACCCCTAACCCATATCCATACTCTTTGGGTATAATAATTTCATGTTTTAAGCCTTAGAAAAAAGGTTTAGAGACAAAAATCTAGGAATAAAATAGGACCATCTAACAACTCTAACAATACAGATTAAGCACTAATCCGAATTAAGAATGACTAAACTCGATTAAGCACCCAATTAGCAAACTGACACTAACTTAAACCAGCTTAGGTCCAAAGGTTACACAACTAACCCTAATCAGCATACTGAAGAACATAACTACTTTACGAGTGTGAAGCGACACTAACAGAACATAATTACAAACACTAACATTTACTAAACATAGAAAGATACATACATACATCTCACAATATAATACGTGAATTACAAACAAAAAAGTTTTCAAAATTAGCACATAGAGATCAATTTTGTTCCTTTGTAAGGTTTCTCAACTAAGTATCTGCACACTCATTGCACACATCAATAGTCTCGTAAAATCACATGTACATATGTATACATGTAACAGAAATTCACATAAATTGAAACATACATCAATAAGGGTTTCTTCATCCTACTTAATTCTTAACCATTTAAAATATCTTAAACCAAAATGTTAATCCTACCTCTTACTTAATTCATCGACATACATATTCATAAAACATTAAATGACAAACATCAAATATCTAAAAGTCACATCACACCATATGTAATAATATAATATGTTCTAAGCACCAAATAATGTCTCGACATCTTGAGTCATGAGTAACAAAAAGATAAAGCAATAACTAAGGCTACGAAGGTTCAGGGCGAGGCCTCACATAAAGTTGAACTTTACGCATAAAAGGAGATTCCCAAATTAAAGGGAGTTAACAGATTTAATTTGAGTAAAATAAGGAGTTAACTGATTTAATTTGAGTAGAAAAAGGAGTTAACTCATTTAACTCATTTTTCATCAATAGTGAACTAAAAACTTCTCTTTTTGAACTGAAGAGAGATTTTATTCAGATATTTAATTTAATAAAATGAGATATGCTCTCATAATTATTTTTTCTATATAATTAAATAATCTTTTAATTAATTAGAGACACTTTTCTCATTTAATTAAATAATTTCATTTAATTAATTAGGAATGGCTTCCTATTTAATTAAATAACTTTATTTAATTAATTAGAAGTAAGTATTCAATTAAATTAAATAATTTTATTTAATTAATTAGAAATACCTTTCCTATTTAATTAAATAATTACATTTAATTAATCAAAATAGGCTTATTTCTTAAATGTATGTAAAAATATGAGCAAATGTGAGTATGAATTCCAGCAGCGATTCGATGCAAATTCTCCAAATTCATCCTCTACTAAAATGAAGAGATGAGGGTCTCTTAAATAGAGTTTCTTGAAATTCATCAATGGTTGAGATCAAATTCAATCAACGGTCAAGATTAAAGTTGAAGTTCAGTCATAAAGGGAGATTCCAAAATTAAAGGGAGTTAACAGATTTAATTTGAGTAAAATAAGGAGTTAACTGATTTAATTTGAGTAGAAAAAGGAGTTAACAGATTTAACTCATTTTTAATCAATAGTGAACTAAAAATTTCCCTTTTTGAACTGAAGAGAGATTTTGTTGAGATATTTAATTTAATAAAATGGGATATGCTCTCATAATTACTTTTTCTATTTAATTAAGTAATCTTTTAATTAATTAGAGACACTTTTCTTATTTAATTAAATAACTTTATTTAATTAATTAAGAATGGCTTCCTATTTAATTAAATAACTTTGTTTAATTAATTAGAAGTAAGTACTCCATTTTATTAAATAATTTCGTTTAATTAATTAGAAATACCTTTCTCATTTAATTAAATAATTACATTTAACTAATCAAGATAGGCATATTTATTAAATGTATGTAAAAATATAAGCCAATGTGAGTATGAATTCCAGCAGCGATTCGATGCAAATTCTCCAAATTCATCCTCTCCTAAAATGAAGAGATGAGGGTGTCTTAAATAGACTTTCCTGGAATCCATCAACGGTTGAGATCAAATTCAATCAACGGTCATGATTAAAGTTGAAGTTCAGTCATAAAGGGAGATTTCCAAATTAAAGGGAGTTAATAGATTTAATTTGAGTAAAATAAGGAGTTAACTGATTTAATTTGAGTAGAAAAAGGAGTTAACTGATTTAACTCATTTTTTATCAATAGTGAACTAAAAATTTTCTTTTTTGAACTGAACAGAGATTTTGTTGAGATATTTAATTTAATAAAATGATATATGCTCTCATAATTACTTTTTCTATTTAATTAAATAATCTTTTAATTAATTAGAGACACTCTTCTTATTTAATTAAATAATATCATTTAATTAATTAGGAATGACTTCCTATTTAATTAAATAATTTTGTTTAATTATTTAGAAATACCTTTCCCATTTAATTAAATAATTACATTTAATTAATCAAAATAGTTGTATTTATTAAATGTATGTAATAATATGAGCAAATGTGAGTATGAATTTCAGCAGCGATTCGATGCAAATTCTACAAATTCATCCTCTACTAAAATGAAGAGATGAGGGTCTCTTAAATAGACTTTCTTGAAATCCATCAACGGTTGAGATCAAATTCAATCAACGGTCAGAATTAAAGTTGAAGTTTAGTCATAAAGGGAGATTCCCAAATTAAGGGGAGTTAACAGATTTAATTTGAGTAAAATAATAAGTTAACTGATTTAATTTAAGTAGAAAAAGGAGTTAATTGATTTAACTCATTTTTTATCAATAGTGAACTAAAAATTTCCCTTTTTGAACTGAAGAGAGATTTTGTTGAGATATTTAATTTAATAAAATGGGATATGCTCTCATAATTACTTTTTCTATTTAATTAAATAATCTTTTAATTAATTAGATAGACTTTTCTTATTTAATTAAATAACTTCATTTAATTAATTAGGAATGGCTTCCTTTTTAATTAAATAACTTTGTTTAATTAATTACAAGTAAGTACTCTATTTAATTAAATAATTTCATTTAATTAATTAGAAATACGTTTTCCATTTAATTAATCAAGATGAGTGTATCTATTAAATGTTTGTAAAAATATGAGCAAATGTGAGTATGAATTCCAGCAGTGATTCAATGCAAATTCTTCAAATTCATCCTCTCCTAAAATGAAGAAATGAGGGTGTCTTAAATAGACTTCCCTAGAATCCATCAATGGTTGAGATTAAATTCAATCAACGATCATGATTAAAGTTGAAGTTCAGTCATAAAGGGAGATTTCCAAATTAGAGGGAGTTAACAGATTTAATTTGAGTAAAATAAGGACTTAACTGATTTAATTTGAGTAGAAAAAGGAGTTAACTCATTTAACTTATTTTTTATCAATAGTGAATAGAAAATTTCCCTTTCTGAACTGAAGAGAGATTTTGTTGAGATATTTAATTTAATAAAATGAGATATGCTCTCATAATTACTTTTTCTATTCAATTAAATAATCTTTTAATTAATTAGAGACACTTTTCTTATTTAATTAAGTAACTTCATTTAATTAATTAGGAATGGCTTCCTATTTAATTAAATAACTTTTTTTAATTAACTAGAAGTAAGTACAACATTTAATTAAATAATTTGATTTAATTAACAAGAAATACCTTTCCCATTTAATTAAATAATTACATTTAATTAATCAAGATAGGCATATTTATTAAATGTATGTAAAAATATGAGCAAATGTGAGTATGAATTCCAGCAGCGATTCAATTTCAATTTTTCAAATTTATCCTTTCCTAAAATGAAGAGATGAGGGTCTCTTAAATAGACTTTCCTGGAATCCATCAATGGTTGAGATCAAATTCAATCAACGGTCAGGATTAAAGTTGAAGTTTAGTCATAAAGGGAGATTTCCAAATTAAAGAGAGTTAACAGATTTAATTTGAGTAAAATAAGGAGTTAACAGATTTAATTTGAGAAAAAAAAGGAGTTAACTGATTCAACTCATTTTTTTTATGAATAGTGAATTAAAAATTTTCCTTTTTGAACTAAAGAGAGATTTTGTTAAGATATTTATTTTAATAAAATTAGATATGTGATCATAATTAACGTTTTCTATTTAATTAAATAATCTTTTCATTAATTAGAGACACTTTTCTTATTTAATTAAATAAATTCATTTAATTCATTAGGAATGACTTCCTATTTAATTAAATAACTTTGTTTAATTAATTATAAGTACTCCATTTAATTAAATAATTTTGTTTAACTAATTAGTAATACCTTTCCCATTTAATTAAATAATTACATTTAATTAATCAAGATGAGCATATTTATTAAATGTATGTAAAAATATGAGCAAATGTGAGTGTGGATTCCTGTAGCGATTCGATGCAAATTCTCCAAATTTATCCTCTCCTAAAATAAACAGATGAGGGTCTCTTAAACAGACTTTCCTAGAATCCATCAATGGTTGAGATCAGATTCAATCAACGGTCAAGATTAAAGTTGAAGTTCAGTGATAAAGGGAGATTTTCAAATTAAGGAGTGTTAACAGATTTAATTTGAGTAAAATAAGGAGATAACTGATTTAATTTGAGTAGAAAGAAGAGTTAACTGATTTAATTCATTTTTTATCAATAGTGAACTGAAAATTTTCCTTTTTCAACTAAAGAGAGATTTTGTTGAGATATTTAATTTAATAAAATGAGATATGCTCTCATAATTTTTTTTTCTTATTTAATTAAATAATCTTTTAATTAATTAGAGACACTTAACTTATTTAATTAAATAACTTCATTTAATTAATTAGGAATGGCTTCCTATTTAATTAAATAACTTTGTTTAATTAATTAGAAGTAAGTACTCCATTTAATTAAATAATTTTGTTTAATTAATTAGAAATACCTTTCCCATTTAATTAAATAATTATATTTAATTAATCAAGATAGGCGTATTTATTAAATGTATGTAAAAATATAAGCAAATGTGAGTATGAATTAGAGTCACTTTTTTTATTTAATTAAATAACTTCATTTAATTAATTAGAAATGGCTTCCTATTTAATTAAATAATTTTGTTTAATTACTTAGAAGTAAGTTCTCCATTTAAGTAAATAATTTTGTTTAATTAATTACAAATACCTTTCCCATTTAATTAAATAATTACATTTAATTAATCAAGATAGGCGTATTTATTAAATGTATGTAAAAATATGAGCAAATGTGAGTCTGAATTCTAGCATCGATTCGATGCAAATTCTTCAAATTCATCTATTTTTGAAATAAAGAGATGAGGGTCTCTTAAATAGACTTTTCAGAAATCCATCAACGGTTGAGATCAAATTCAATCAATGGTCAGGATTAAAGTTGAAGTTTGGTCATAAAGGGAGATTCCTAAATTAATGGGAGTTAACAGATTTAATTTAAGTAAAATAAGGAGTTAACTAATTTAATTTGAGTAGAAAATAGAGTTATTTTGATTGAACTCATCTTTTATCAATAGTAAACTAAAAATTTTCCTTTTTGAACCGAAGAGAGATTTTGTTGAGATATTTAATTTTATAAAATAAGATATCCTCTCATAATTACTTTTTCTATTTAATTAAATAATCTTTTAATTAATTAGAAACTCTTTTCTTATTTAATTTAAATAACTTTATTTAATTAATTATGAATGGCTTCCTATTTAACTAAATAACTTTGTTTAATTGATTAGAAATAAGTATTTCATTTAATTAAATAATTTTATTTAATTAATTAGAAATAAGTCTTTTTTTTTTTCTAAAAGAGGGGTAAATGCTTTGACTTGGAGCTATGAACAAGTGATGCCACAAATGGGGGACCTCATCCTCATGAGATTTGAACCTTGATGGCAAGGATAACAACACAAAAAATTAACCATCACAACATGCCACTATTGGTAGAAATACCTTTCTTATTTAATTAAATAATTATATTTAATTAATCAACATAGGCGTATTTATTAATATTTAAATAATTACATTTAATTAATCAACATAGGCGTATTAATTTGAGTAGAAAAAATGGTTAACTGATTTAACTCATTTTTTATCAATAGTGAACTAAAAATTTTCATTTTTGAAGTGAAGAGAGATTTTGTTGAGATATTTAATTTAATAAAATGTGATATGCTTTCATAATTACTTTTTCTATTTAATTAAATAATCTTTTAATTAATTAGAAACACTTTTCTTATTTAATTAAATAACTTCATTTAATTAATTAGGAATGGCTTCCTATTTAATTAAATAACTTTGTTTAATTAATTAGAAGTAGGTACTCCATTTAATTAAATAATTTACATTTAATTAATTAGAAATACTTTTCTCATTTAATTAAATAATTACATTTAATTAATCAAGATAAGCATTTTTATTAAATGTATGTAAAAATATGAGAAAATGTGAGTGTGAATTCCTGCAGTGATTCGATGCAAATTCTCCAAATTCATCCTCTCCTAAAATGAAGAGATGAGGGTCTCTTAAATAGACTTTCCTAAAATCCATCAATAGTTGAGATCAAATTCAATCAACGGTCAAGATTAAAGATGAAGTTTAGTCATAAAGGGATATTTCCAAATTAAAGAGAGTTAACACATTTAATTTGAGTAAAATAAGGAGTTAACTGATTTAATTTGAGTAGAAAAAGGAGTTAACTGATTTAACTCATTTTTTATGAATAGTGAACTAAAAATTTTCCTTTTTGAACTAAAGAGAGATTTTGTTGAGATATTTAATTTAATAAAATGAGATATTCTCTCATAATTACTTTTTCTATTCAATTGAATAATCTTTTAATTAATTAGAGACACTTTTATTTTCTAATTAAATAACTTCATTTAATTAATTAAGAATGGCTTCCTATTTAATTAAATAACTTTGTTTAATTAATTAGAAGTAAGTACTTGATTTAATTAAATAATTTTATTTAATTAATTAAAAATACCTTTCCCATTTAATTATATAATTACATTTAATTAATCAAGATATGCGTATTTTTTAAATGTATTTAAAAATACGAGCAAATGTGAGAATGAATTCCATCAGCGATTCAATGCAAATTCTCCAAATTCATCCTCTTCTGAAATGAAGAGATGAGGGTCTCTTAAATAGACTTTCCTGGAATCCATTAACGGTTGAGATTAAGTTCAATCAACGGTCAGGATTAAAGTTGAATTTCAGTCATAAAGGGAGATTCCCAAATTAAATGGAGTTAACAGATTTAATTTGAGTAAAATAAGGAGTTAACTGATTTAATTTGTGTAGAAAAAGGAGTTAGCAGATTTAACTCATTTTTTATCAATAGTGAACTGAAAATTTCCCTTTTTGAACTGAAGATAGATTTTGTTGAGATATTTAATTTAATATAATGAGATATGCCCTCATAATTACTTTTTTTATTTAATTAAATAACTTCTTTTAATTAATTAGGAATGGCTTCCTATTTAGCTAAATAATTTTGTTTAATTAATTATAAGTAACTACTCCATTTAAGTAAATAATTTCATTTAATTAATTAGAAATACCTTTTTCATTTAATTAAATAATTACATTTAATTAATCAAGATAGGCGTATTTAATAAGTGTATGTAAAAATATGAGCAAATGTGAGTGTGAATTCCAGCAGTGATTCGATGCAAATTCTCCAAATTCATCCTCTCATAAAATGAAGAGATGAGGGTCTCTTAAATAGACCTTCTTAAAATCTATCAACGGTTGAGGTCAATTTCAATCAACGGTCAGGACTAAAGTTGAAGTTCAGTCATAAAGGGAGATTCCCAAATTAAAAGGAGTTAACAGATCTAATTTGAGTAAAATAAGGAGTTAACTAATTTAATTTGAGTAGAAAAAGTAGTTAACTAATTTAACTCATTTTTTATCAATAGTGAACTGAAAATTTCCCTTTTTTGAACCGAAGAGAGATTTTGTTGAGATATTTAATTTAATAAAATGAGACATGCTCACATAATTACTTTTTCTATTTAATTAAATAATCTTTTAATTAATTAGAGACACCTTTTTAATTTAATTAAATAACTTTATTTAATTAATTAGGAATGGCTTCCTATTTAACTAAATAACATTGTTTAATTAATTAGAAGTAAGTACTCCATTTAATTAAATAATTTTGTTTCATTAATTAGAAATACCTTTCCCATTTAATTAAATAATTACATTTAATTAATCAAGATAGGCATATTTATTAAATGTATGTAAAAATATGAGCAAACATGAGTATAAATTCTAGCAATGATTCAATGCAAATTTTTCAAATTCATCCTCTCCTAAAATGAAGAGATGAGGGTCTCTTAAATAGACTTTCCTGAAATCAATCAATGATTGAGATCAAATTCAATCAACGGCCAGAATTAAAGTTGAAGTTCAGTCATAAAAGGAGATTCTTAAATTAAAGGGAGTTAACAGATTTAACTCATTTTTTTATCAATAGTGAACTGAATTTTTTTTTTTTTGAACTGAAGAGAGATTTTGTTGAGATATTTAAATTAATAAAATGAGATATGCTCTAATAATTACTTTTTCTATTTATTTAAATCATTTTAAAATTAATTAGAGACACTTTTCTTATTTAATTAAATAACTTTATTTAATTAATTAGGAATGACTTCTTATTTAATTAAATAACTTTATTTAATTAATTAAAAGTAAGTACTCCATTTAATTAAATAATTTTGTTTAATTAATTAGAAATACATTTCTCATTTAATTAAATAATCACATTTAATTAATAAAGATAGACGTATTTATTAATTGTATTTATTAGTGAACAAAAAATTCCCCTTTTTGAACTGAATTGAGATTTTGTTGAGATATTTAATTTAATAAAATGAGATATGCTCTCATAATTACTATTTCTATTTAATTAAATAATCTTTTAATTTATTAGAAACACATTTCTTATTTAATTAAATAACTTCATTCAATTAATTAAGAATGGCTTCCTATTTAATTAAATAACTTTATTTAATTAATTAGAGGTAAGTACTCCATTTAATTAAATATTTTTGTTTAATTAACTAGAAATACCTTTCCCATTTAATTAAGTAATTACATTTAATTAATCAAGATAGGCATATTTATTAAATGTATGTAAAAATTTGAGCAAATGTGAGAATGAATTACAGTAGCGATTCGATGCAAATTCTCCAAATTCATCCTCTCCTAAAATGAAGAGATGAGGGTCTCTTAAATAGACTTTCCTGGAATCCACCAACGGTTGAGATCAAATTCAATCAACGATCAGGATTAAAGTTGAAGTTCAGTTAGAAAGGGAGATTCTCAAATGAAAGAGAGTTAACAGATTTAATTTCAGTAAAATAAGGAGCTAACTAATTTAATTTGAGTAGAAAAAGGAGTTAACTGATTTAACTCATTTTTTATCAATAGTGAACTGAAAATTTTCCTGTTTGAACTGAAGAGAGATTTTGTTGAGATATTTAATTTAACAAAATGTGATATGCTCTCATAATTACTTTTTCTATTTAATTAAATAATCTTTTAATTAATTAGAGACACTTTTCTTATTTAATTAAATAACTTCATTTAATTAATTAGGAATGGCTTCCTATTTAATTAAATAACTTTGTTTAATTAATTAAAAGTAAGTACTTCATTTAATTAAATAATATTGTTTAACTAATCAGAAATACCTTTCCAATTTAATTAAATAATTACATTTAATTAATCAAGATAGGCTTATTTATTAAATGTATGTGAAAATATGAGAAAATGTGAGTATGAATACTAGTAGCGATTCGATGCGAATTCTCCAAATTCATCCTCTCCTAAAATGAAGAGATGATGGTCTCTTAAATAGACTTTACTAGAATCTGTCAATGGTTGAGATCAAATTCAATGAACAGTCAGAATTAAAGTTGAAGTTCAGTCATAGAGGAAGATTCCCAAATTAAAGGTAGTTAATAGATTTAATTTGAGTAAAATAAGGAGTTAACTGATTCTAAATTTGAGTAGAAAAAGGAGTTAACTAATTTAACTCATTTTTTATTAATAGTGAACTGAAAATTTTTCTTTTTGAACTGAAGAGAGATTTTGTTGAGATATTTAATTTAATAAAATGTGATATTCTCTCATAATTACTTTTTCTATTTCAATAAATAATATTTTAATTAATTAGAGACACTTTTCTTATTTAATTAAATAACTTCATTCAATTAATTAGGAATGGTTTCCTATTTAATTAAATAACTTTGTTTAATTAATTAGAAGTATGTACTTGATTTAGTTAAATAATTTCATTTAATTAATTAGAAATACCTTTCCCATTTAATTAAATAATTATATTTAATTAATCAAGTTAGGCATATTTATTAAATGTATGTAAAAATATGAGCGAATGTGAGTATGAATTCCAACAGCAATTCGATGCAAATTCTCCAAATTCATCCTCTCCTAAAATGAAGAGATGAGGGTCTCTTAAATAGACTTTCCTAAAATCCATCAACGGTTGAGATCAAATTCAATCAACGGTTAGGATTAATGTTGAAGTTCAGTCATAAATGGAGATTCTGAAATTAAAGGGAGTTAAGAGATTTAATTTGAGTAAAATAAGAAGTTAATTGATTTAATTTGAGTAGAAAAAAGAGTTAACTGATTTAACTCATTTTTTATCAATAGCGAACTGAAAATTTAACTTTTTGAACTAAAGAGAGATTTTGTTGTGATATTTAACTTAATAAAATGAGATATGCTCTCATAATTACTTTTTCTATTTAATTAAATAATCTTTTAATTAATTAGAGACACTTTTCTTATTTAATTAAATAACTTCATTTAATTAATTAGGAATGGATTCCTATTTAATTAAATAACTTTGTTTAATTAATTAGAAGTAAGTACTCCATTTAATTAAATATTTTTGTTTAATTAATTAGAAATACCTTTTTCATTTAATTAATCAAGATAGGTGTATTTATTAAATGTATGTAAAAATATGAGCAAATGTGATTATGAATTCCAGCAGCGATTCGATGCAAATTATCTAAATTCATCCTCTCCTAAAATGAAGAGATGAGGGTCTCTTAAAAAGACTTTCCTAGAATCCATCAACGGTTGAGGTGAAATTCAATCAACGGTCAAGATTAAAGTTGAAATTTAGTCATAAACGGAGATACCTAAATTAAAGGGAGTTAACAGATTTAATTTGCGTAAAATAAGGAGTTAACTAATTTAACTCATTTTTGATCAATATTGAACTGAAAATTCCCCTTTTTGAACTAAAGAGAGATTTTGTTGAGATATTTAATTTAATAAAATGAGATATGCTCTCATAATTACTTTTTCTATTTAATTAAATAATCTTTTAATTAATTAGAGACACTTTTCTTATTTAATTAAATAACTTCATTTAATTAATTAGGAATGGCTTCCTATTTAATTAAATAAATTTATTTAATTAATTAGAATTAAGTACTCTATTTAATTAAATAATTTTGTTTAATTAATTAGAAATACCTTTCTCATTTTATTAAATAATTATATTTACTTAATCAGGATAGGCGTATTTATTAAATGTATGTAAAAATATGAGCTAATGTGAGTATGAATTCCAACAACAATTCAATGCAAATTCTCCAAATTCATCCTCTCCTAAAATGAAGAGATGAGGGTCTCTTAAATAGACTTTCTTGAAATCCATCAACGGTTGAGATCAAATTCAATCAACGGTCAGGATTAAAGTTGAAGTTCAGTCATAAAAGGAGATTCCCAAATTAAAGGGAGTTAACATATTTAATTTGAGTAAAATAAAGAGTTAACTGATTTAATTTGAGTAGAAAAAAGAGTTAACTAATTTAACTCATTTTTTAGCAATAGTGAACTGAAAATTTCCCTTTTTAAACTAAAGAGAGATTTTGTTGAGATATTTAATTTAATAAAATGAGATATGATCTCATAATTACTTTTTTTATTTAATTAAATAATTTTTTAATTAATTAGAAACACTTTTCTTATTTAATTAAATAACTTCATTTAATTAATTAGGAATGGCTTCCTATTTAATTAAGTAACTTTGTTTAATTAATTAGAAGTAAGTATCTCATTTAATTAATGTAATGCCCCGCCAAGGGATCCAAAAAATTAACCTAAAGTTTGCCAACCATTATTTTTTTAAACATGAAAGTAAAACCATTCATAACATCTACGAAAGCAATAGTAACATCCAACTGAAAGTAAACATAACATAACAAATTACATTTTTTAAAGATCCTTTAACGTTGAATTGCATCTAAATCAACCATTCATCTAACATCGCATTCTTATAAAATAAAAATGATACATCCACCATTCTTGAACCATATACAAGTGTCCTTTTTGTAACTATATTTTAGTTTAGCTCAATCATCCACTATATATGATACAAGGTATGAAAGGCTTAAAAGAATATACAATATAGTACATCATCATCTAATATTAATCCATGATGCAATTAAAATGAATGAAACCACATGTCATACATGATACATCATCACAAAAGATATAAACATCCATCATAAAAGATAATCATATATCACAAACATAAATAACTAAGTGCACAGTTCCTCCCAACCGCAAATAGCATCATTAGACCATCGTGGATTCTAGACATCCCTCCATGCGTAACATTCCAAATCATTGAAGAGATGATTAGTATTAACATAGTAGGAATGTCACTCCTAAACATAGTACATCATATGCAAAAAGTAATCTAGCATGCAAAGTAAACCATAAGATAACATCATCTAACATATGCAAATCATCAATATAAGAAACATATCAGTAAATATATCCATCATAAGGTATATCATCTATCATAATGATGCAAGAATAGAATGAAGATAAATACCAACCAAGAATGCATTAGCCACGATGTCTTAGATGGATCTCAAATGATAAGAGTGGAAAAACACTACCAACCAACCGCGTGGAACCTAAATGGTCCACTCCCACCATGCTTAGGAGATAATCTCAAGTCCCAAAAATAGAATATCAAATCATATAGTACAAACACTTTCTAAAATAGGAACCCTAAAAGTATACTAATTCAAAGGTTCCAATCACAAAATTGACATCTAATCCCAGAGGCACAACAATAAGTACACCACCAGAGGTACACAAAATCTATAGAGGAGACTCAGACTACATACTAGGCAGTGTCATCACATGGTTTTTTGAGTTACCCTAGACTGGTCTCTCATTAGACCTCGGACCCTCAAGCGTTGAGTTATCCTAGAGTGGTTATTCTGAACTCTGAACCCTCAATGTGGCACATGTGAAAACCAAGAAGCCCTCTCAAGAAGATGAGGCACTTCTTCCATCCTTAGTATATACAAGAACTCAAGACATGGGTGGTTTAAATATCTCTAACTTATCTTTTTAGTGTTTTTTCCCCCCATAAATTTTAATTACTAGATTATCGCTTATTACATAACTTGCATTAGGTTACCTTGGTACTGACCACTTTGGGCCCCGGAACCCTATGCAAGCCACTCCCATAGTCATGTACCTAAACAACCTCTCCTAGGCACATAAATCCATAGTTGTGTACCATACCACAACACTCACAAAGATCAAACTTAGTTCTTTAACAGGAAACCTGATAATAAGATGGTTCTCCCATCGAAGAACACATAAAAGCTTCACAAAATAAAATTCATAAATATAATCTCCAATATGAATCACAATATCCATTGGTTCTTAACAAGCAACCAAGAATATCTCAAAATAATACTAATCAAAGACTCCAAAATAGTTGAGTCAAACATGTCACAACATGACATCATCAAGAAATAAATCAATGTTTCAGTCCCATCATGCCGACTAGAAGCAATCCGAGGATAACTAGTTGATGACTCAAAAATGGTTAAATCAAGTGTCTCAAATACACATAGCTCAACTTCACTCAAGAAGACTGATGAACAATAACAATCAGTAAATACAAACATCTCATAGAGAATTCTATCACATAACCATGGTTGGGTTTATAAAGATCAGAATACGACATCATCATGACATCACAATCATAACCCCTGAGCCTTTGATAGACGTCCTATAACTGGTCAACACTAGTCAACCCAAAACCCAAAACAAGAAGCATAGAGAAAACACAATGCAAACACATGTTTTGGTTTATTAAAATCACATAGCTGAATAATGTGTAGAGCTTCAATTTTTCATTTCAAATATAAATGTGTAAGGTTCTTCATTTGACCTACATGTCAACCCATTTGTTTTCCCAATAACATTATTCTTTTCATCATTAAAATAATATTCTAAGAATAGCTGAAGGATAAATATTAAATCATTTGACACTTAATAAAATCATTCACTTTATTTTGCTAAGATCAATGCTACAAATTGAACAACTCTTTTTAATCTTACCTCAACTTTTAACATAAATCAAGGATCATTAACCATCTAAATTATAAGAGAGCCAATTACTAGTCTTCGAATAAGAAGATTATAAATTTATTAAAATAATCAATTTAATCAATCAATTAAAATAGGTACACCATCCATGACCTATTAACATTCTAATAGTTCTCAAATAAATATTACTAAGTCTCACTATTAAAATATCTAAACTCATTATTCAAGTCATGAGAGTACGACTTGTCAACTTCGATGTAATTACTTAACAATTTCACTAAAAGAATCGATATTAGCATATCAATTAAAACTTTATTACATAACTTAATTATTAATTAAATTTAATTAACTCTAATTAATTTAATTAATAATTATATATCCATGGCAACGTTTCAATTAATATCAGTTGACTAATAACTAACTATAATTTTGTAAGTTAAAAGTCAACTATAATCTAGTACACAAATATTCATATTCACAGTTCAATAATAATAACTTATTAATATTTAATAACAAGCTATATTGAGAATCTTATTAATAAATCTATAATGACCACATTCGTCACTCTGCAACAATTTTTCCATTTATATATTAATAATAACAAGTTATAATAAATCTCCAATACCAAGTATTATTATCTCAAATAAGTTTCCCCTATGTATGTTGATTCAGTTAATTGATATTCCTCCAAATTATTAACCAATTCAATTTGATTAATATCTTTTACAGAACTTCAATCATTAACTAATCTCTTCTAGATTAACTCTGATTGTATTAATTGATAACTATTTAGACTATTTATACTATTATTTATTAATAGTTTGTTAGACCTAACAAACATTAATAAATAATAAACTCATCAAAACTATTATTAATCAATCTAGAGAACTTTACATAAGCTTCATTAGCTAACTCTTAATACCATTAATGTATATCAATAATTTAGTTAATAATATATAACGTATTAATAATATCATAGTAATTCAAAATATAATAATGTTATAATAGTGACTCGATGTCAATTAAATCTTAATCCATTATCATTAAAGTCTCTTCATTTAAAAATGTGAGGCCTCGCCCCAACCCTCCGTAGCCCAAGTTGTTATTTTATCATTTTGATACTCACGACTCGAGATGGTCAAGACACTATCAGATACTTGAACATATCATATTATTTCATGTTGTGTGATGTTGTTTTTAGATATTGATGTCCATCATTTAATGCTTTATGTATATGTATGTGATGAATTAAGTAAAATGTAGGATTAACACATTGATTTTGGAATCTTTATGATTCAGGATATAAGTAGGATGCAAGAAACCCTGATTTATGAATGTTTCAATTTATGTAAATTTCTGATACATATGTATGTACATGTGATTTTTTAGGACTACTGATGTGTGCAATGAGTGTGTAGATATTTTAGTCGAGGAAATCGACGGAGGAACAGAACTGATCTCCATGTGCTAATTTTGGAAACCTTGTTGTTCGTAATTGAAGTATTTTATTGTGAGATGTATGTATGTATCTCCTTGTGTTCAGTAAATGTTAATGTTCGTAACTATGTTCTTTCAGTGTCGCTTGACACTTGTGAATTGTTTGTGCTCTTCAGCGTGTTGATTAAGGTTAGTTGTGTACCCTTTGGACCTTAGTTGGTTTAAGTTAGTGTCAGTTGCTAATTTAGGTTCTTAATCGAGTTTAGTCATCCTTTATCCGATTTAGAGCTTAATCTGCATTTTAGTGTTGTTTGATGGTCCTAATTATTTCTTAGCTTTTGGTTGGCTCTAAAACTATTTATTAGGCTTTAAAACATGAAATAATTATACCCAAAGGGTATGGGTATGGGTTAGGGGTCTTTTCCAACCCCTAAGCCCCTTTTGTTGACTTTTGAGGTCACTCAAAAAGTCCCTTTTTGCCTTTGTGCGAAAATTGCTTGTGGTCATCATGAGTTGTCTTACCCCACCTCCTTTTAGTGTTTAACCATGGTGTGGGTTGAGTTAGGAGTTTCTAGAATTGTAAGTGGGTGGGAGTAGTTATTTCTCCTTTTGAGTGGTTGAGTTGGAGGCTTATTTAGAGGCCTTCATTGGACTAGTTGAGGTTGTTACCCAATCTCTACATTTAGAGAGAAGCTTTTGAAGGTTGAAGAAAGGAAGTGAAAACTCTACTCAAACTTGTTCGTTGCCATTACCTCTTTGTGAAGGTTGGAATTCTCATCTCCCTTGTTTAGATTTCATTCTTGTTTCATGCTTATGCTACCTTGTTGTTGTTTCAATGTTTGTATGTTGTGGGTATGTTGGAAAACTTTGGAAACCATGTTATTTTGGTTGTTTTCCTTTCATGTTTATGTTTGTAATTTTGAGATTTTTTTACATGGGTGTTTTGGTATTACTCACCCTTAGAGAGGGCAGAAGTGACCAATTTTGGGGAGGGTCTGTTTAGTCAAACTCCAACCAGTGTAGAGTATCTTCTCAGGATGAGAAGAGGGAGAAAAGGTAGGGTGTTATGGGCCCCTACCTATCAGCACAAACCTTGTATGATTATGGTATGTTGAAATGGAAGAACGGAAGTTCTTGGTATATAGCCTCGATTGGGCATCTGTTTGGTGTTGTGCTTGACTTCTCCTGGTTGGAAGAATCCACCTTTCTCTAGTTTTGATTCATTGTGAATCCTATTGTGTAAACCATGTATGTTATGTATATTTGATTGTCTCTTGCGTATGCTTGGTTGTCACCCGATCAATTTCTGTTTCCTCCAAGGTACTAGAAATATGATGCAGAAATTGTTATGAATCCCTTGATGAGGGTCATGAAGAAAATCTAATTAAAATTTTTGTGATTTAGGATTGAAGTCCTATGTAAGTTGTATTTCAACTTTGTTGGATTGGCTACAAAGCCGGGTTTTCTTCCTGATTCTTTCCCGACTGAGCCCTTGAATCAGGTTGTTAATAAAATAAGTGATTGAGTAACTTTTGCTTCTCTTGGAGTTTTCGTATTTATTTTTTCATATGAATGTATATCAAAGACAAGATGAAATGAGGATGTTCAATTATGCAAGATTCAATTTGTAAATGTATGGTATCTCCTTTGGGTTTGATATGATTTAGTCCATGGTTGTTGTGTTGGAAGTAAATTCGCAAGAAATTTGTGTGCTAGATACTCCCTTCAAATGAATGGAACATCATCATCCTGATCTCCTTATTTTCTCAATTTCCTTAAGACTAGTTTAGTCACTATGTTATTCAAATTATGTGCTCCATCAGTTACAATAGACAGATAAATGAATATGTAGATGAATATATGAGGTAATTTGGGTTTCATTGAAATGCATGGCCATTTGAGGTTCATGGAAATAATAAATTAGAAATTCATAAGACAATGCATACACCTATTGTTGTAATATAGTTGCAAAGAAATATACAATGAGTTTCAAGGGAGTGAGAGAAGACAAATTATCAAATATCCACCTACAGGATGCTGGAGTTTGTATGAGAGAATGTAATAATTCTTGATTTGAAACAGAGAATATTCTGAAAATCTTTTTGTGTTTAAATTTAGAAATTAAAAGTAAATGATATCAAGTAAAATGCCTAAGTTATAAAACCTTTATAGCTTAAATATCTCAAATATCTATCATCCACCAAATAAACTTTTTTGCATTTACCACTTCCTTCTTGGCACGAGCTCTTTAGGAAGGATACAATTTGTTTTTTTGCTAGTAGATTTTAGCATGTGAGGGTGACATCATCCTGGCTTCCCCATGAGAATTCGTAGCCCTTGCAATGTTAGGAAGTGACTTTTTGTTTATGCTTTGTCAAAGAGTATTTGTTCAGAACTTTCTCCCACCTTTTTCCATCATTGGCCGCCTCTTCTCTTGTTAGATTCTGGTCAGTGTGTTTGGGAAAAGCACAGGGGGAAGTACATTTTTTGGGCCAAGTAATTCATAGCTTTTGCTTGCAGGTTGGGAGCTGATGTGACGTGGGCAGTTGCGTGTAGGTCTGGTTTCATTTTTGTGCTTTCTGCCCTCTTTGCTTTTGGTCGCCCATATCCTTTGTAGAGGTCAGCGCTTGGAAAGCGCATGGGCTTTGATGGGTCGATGTGACATGTTGGGGGGGGAGTAGAGTTAGTATAGAGTTAGGTGCTAGTGTAGGGAGTTAGTAGGTAGTTAGTATAGGTTAGTATTAATGTTAGTAATGTGTTAGTATTAGAATTAATTTTAGTATATGTTATGTTTGTTAGTTTAATTTTATAAAGATCATAGGTTAGATGATTAGGATAGTTTTTAATTTAGTATAATTTGTAGATTTATAATGTAATATGTAGTTAAGTTCATAGATTTAGTTGATATTTAAATTACTATTATTAGTTAGAAAATGTTTTATTTAAGTTATTTGAATTTTTACATTTATTTTATGAAGAAAAGTTTTATTAAAAAACAAATTGTTTAGATGGGTTACTTTTATTAAGTATTAAATTTAGTTAGTTTGTTTTTCAATTCTTCAATTTTAGATTTAGTTAGTTAGTTTTAAGTTAAAATTAATTACTAGTTAGTTAATTTAATATATGACAAGTTAAGATTCACAATTATAACATTTAATTTTATTATTGATATTAGTGTCTTAATATGTTCTAAATTAAAATTCATGCACGCAATCTTAGTATAAATTAGATAATGATAAAATAGTTGGTAGATGTATTATTAAGTCTGGCAAGTGATTAGTCGATAAATATTAATTTATTTACTACGTTCTTTTATTGATTTAATATCAAAAGATTAGATTAGAAGTTTGCGAGAAATGTTAATATTGATTGTTTAAAGTTTTATCATAATTATGTAAATTGAGTTTTGATGACTATTAGTTATAATTAAATGTATGATTTATTAACTAAGAAAATTAAGATAGTATTCAATTGGAGTTAGTTTAGTTTTTAATCAATTTAATTGTTTTACTATCTTACAAATTTTTAAATTAATGATTGGTTAATTAATTGACTTTATTAAAATGATAATCAGAATGATTGCTTTAAAAATTATAGCTAATAATGTTTTAGTTTTGTTAAAGTATTGTTAAAAATTGTAGATAACGTGTCATGAAATAATTTTATTATCTTAATTTAAATGCATATGGTCATTATATTAGAAATGTTTTATTTGATTTTTATAAAATTACGATTGGAATAAAATTAAGTATAGTTTATATAGGTGTATGGGTAGATGCAATATGTCTTTTAATGAGTTCTTGTTTTTGATAATTCGAATGAATTTAAGAGAAGTTAGTTTTAAATTATTTAAGTATAGATATTAGATTTAGATAGTTTAGGTTTTCAGATTTGTTTTAATTGTTTCTTATTGTTGATGGTTAATGTAGAGAACCTGTACTAAAACTTTTATCTATCATTTCAATTGAGAGCACTTTAATTTTAAAAAAAAATTAGTGTGTGTGTTTTTGCCTTCGAGTTTTGGGCATGATATTTTGGTATCAAAGCCCGTGTTACAACACTAGGAACCTTAAACCCTTAGGCTTCTGAAACTTAATCTAAACATTAAATTGTGTAGGATGCCTCCTGTTACTCGAAGCAACCCACGAGGCAAAGGTCGTAGGGCGAGAGGTGGTAGAGTGGGACAGGGGGATGGACCACTTCCACCACCACCTCCTCCACCTCCACCACCACCTAACCCAAATCAGGACATTATTGATGCACTTCAAACATTGATCGGTGTAGTTCAGCAGAGGGTAGTACCGATAGTTCAGCCAGTTTAGCAAATTCCAATAGTGGAAGCAGAGGGGCCTAGAGGAGGTAGGCCTAGAGGTAGAGAGAGGACTATGTGTCCCCCACCGAGAAAGTTAGAGGGTCAAGGTGAGCACGAGGAAGAGTCAATACACTAGAGAGGACCCCCATTTGATAGACCTCCTAAACATGTAGGAGATGATATCAGGGAATTGATTCGACTTGGGCCACCATTATTTACAGGTTCCACTGAGGGAACAGTAGCAGAGGCATGGTTGCAGAGCCTACAACAATGCTTTGGATTACGCCCTTATGGGAGTAATCTAAAGGCATGCCTAGCAGTTCATCAGTTGAGAGGGGATGCCTCCAATTGGTGGCATCAGGAGGACATCATAGGTGGAGTGAGGATGGATACTCTCACATGGGAATCATTCCTAGAAATATTTCGAGAGAGGTACTTGTCAGAGCATTTTCGACAGAAATAGATAGAGGAGTTTCATTCTCTTTATCAGAGAGGCCTTACAGTGGCTTAGTACGAGAGTAGGTTTCTTGAGCTCCTTCCTTATGTGGAATACTTGAAGGATGAGAAACTACGGGTGCATCGCTTTATCATGGGGCTGAATTTCTCACTTCAAGGTCCAATTCGGATGGCCTTCCCTACCACCTTCAGACAGGTAGTGGAGATAGCACTAGTGGCAGAGGATACTCGAGGTAGACAGGAATCACGGGATCGGTCTCAAAACTGAAACTCTACCCGACAAAAATCCCCTTGGAAAGGGAATCAGAATTATACACCAGGGTCCTCTAAGGGCCAATAGTCTCAATAGCAGCAGAAGGAATTCTCACAGGGTTACCAAGGCTCCAAGCCCAAGCAGTGGTAGTTACAATAGGATCAGGAAGTACATACACCACAGTCACAGTCAATATAGACTCAGCAGTCTTCAAGGGGTGGATACAGTGGGTCTAGCAGGTCAAGGGGCCCACAGTAGTTAGGATCATAGGATACATGATCCTATACCCGAGGGCCATGCTATACTTGTGGTGGCATGGGTCATATAGCTAGAGAGTGTCTACAGGGACAGTCATCCAGTGGTCAGAGAGGGGTTCTTTCAGAGCTGACAGTGGGAGACATGGGCAGATCTCACAGAGTTTTTACAGCGGTTGACAACTGCCAGGCTGAGCATCAGGCTACTGATATTGGGGCTATAGGTGGAGTTGGTCAGCTAGTTAGTGCTAGAGACTATCCATATTATTGCCTAACAGACCCTAGCTCCTCGAGGTCGAGAGCTGGACCAAGTTAGGGTCTAGTGGGAATGTTACGATGAGGTCACAATTTCTTGGGAGGATGCAGCACGGATGCAATCTCTATACCCTTGTCTTTTTGATGAACTCCAGGAGGATGTTCATGCCTAGTGGGGGAGGATGTGAGGCCTCACCCCAACCCTCTGTAGCCCTAGTTGTTATTTTATCATTTTGATACTCACAACTCGAGATGGTCGAGCAACTATCAGATACTTGAACATATCATATTATTTCATGTTGTGTGATGTTGTTTTTAGATATTGATGTCCGTCATTTAATGCTTTATGTATATGTATGTGATGAATTAAGTAAAATGTAGGATTAACACATTGATTTTGGAATCTTTATGATTAAGGATATAAGTAGGATGTAAGAAACCTTGATTTATGTATGTTTCAATTTATGTAAATTTTTGGTACGTACGTATGTACATGTGATTTTTTGGGACTACTGATGTGTGCAATGAGTGTGCAGATATTTTAGTCGAGTAAACTGACAGAGGAATAGAAATGATCTCCATGTGCTAATTTTGGAAACCTTGTTGTTCGTAATTGAAGTATTGTATTGTGAGATGTATGTATGTATCTCTTTGTGTTCAGTAAATGTTAATGTTCGTAACTATGTTCTTTCAGTGTCGCTTGACACTTGTGAATTGTTTGTGCTCTTCAGCATGTTGATTAAGGATAGTTGTGTACCCTTTGGAGCTTAGTTGGTTTAATTTAGTGTCAGTTGTTAATTTAGGTTCTTAATCGAGTTTAGTCATCCTTAATCCGATTTAGAGCTTAATCTGCATTTTAGTGTTGTTTGATGGTCCTAATTATTTCTTAGCTTTTGGTTGGCTCTAAAACTATTCCTTAGGCTTCAAAACATGAAATAATTATACCCAAGGGGTATGGTTATGGGTTAGGGGTCTTTTCCAACCCCTAAGCCCCTTTTGTTGACTTTTGAGGCCACTCAAAAAGTCCCTTTTTGCCTTTGTGCGAAAATTGCTTATGGTCATCATGAGTTGTCTTACCCCACCTCCTTTTAGTGTTTAACCATGGTGTGGGTTGAGTTAGGAGTTTCTATAATTGTAAGTGGGTGGGAGTAGTTATTGCTCTATTTGGGTGGTTGAGTTGGAGGCTTATTTAGAGACCTTCATTGGACTAGTTGAAGTTGTTACCCAATCTCTACATTTAGAGAGAAGCTTTTGAAGGTTGAAGGAAGAAAGTGGAAACTCTACTCAAACTTGTTCATTGCCATTACCTCTTTGTGAAGGTTGGAATTCTCATCTCCCTTGTTCAGATTCCATTCTTGTTTCATGCTTATGCTACCTTGCTATTGTTTCAATGTTTGTATGTTGTGGGTATGTTGGGCAACTTTGGAAACCATGTTATTTTGGTTGTTTTCCTTTCATGTTTATGTTTGCAATTTTGAGATTTTCTTACATGGGTGTTTTGGTATTACTCACCCTTGGAGAGGGCAAAAGTGACCAATTTTGGGGAAGGTCTATTTAATCAGACTCCAACCAGTGTAGAGTCTCTTCTCAGGATGAGAAGAGGGAGAAAAGGTAGGGTGTTATGGGCCCCTACCTATCAGCACAAACCTTGTATGATTATGTTATGTTGAAATGGAAGAACGGAAGTTCTTGGTATATAGCCCCGATTGGGCATCTGTTTGGTGTTGTGCTTGACTTCTCCTAGTTGGAAGAATCCACCTTTCTCTAGTTTTGATTCATTGTGAACCCTATTGTGTAAACCATGTATGATATGTATATTTGATTGTCTCTTGGGTATGCTTGGTTGTCACTCGATCAATTTTTATTTCCTCCAAGGTACTAGAAATATGATGAAGAAATTGTTATGAATCCCTTGATGAGGGTCATGAAGAAAATCCAATTAAAATTGTTGTGATTTAGGATTGAAGTCCTATGTAAGTTGTATTTCAACTTTGTTGGATTGGCAACGAAGCTGGGTTTTCTTCCTGATTCTTTCCCGGCTGAGCCCTTGAATCAGGTTGTTAATAAAATAAGTGATTGAGTAATTTTTGCTTCTCTTGGAGTTTTCATATTTATTTTGTCATATGAATGTATATCAAAGACAAGATGAAATGAGGATGTTCAATTATTCAAGATTCAATTTGTAAATGTATGGTATCTCCTTTGGGTTTGATATGATTTAGTCCATGGTTGTTGTGTTGGAAGTAAATTCGCAAGAAATTTGTGTGCTAGATACTCCCTTCAAATGAATAGAACATCATCATCCTGATCTCCTTATTTTCTCAATTGCCTTAAGACTAGTTTAGCCACTATGTTATTCAAATTATGTGCTCCATCAGTTACAATAAACAGATAAATGAATATGTAGATGAATATATGGGGTAATTTGGGTTTCATTGAAATGCATGGCCATTTGAGGTTCATGGAAATAATAAATCAGAAATTCATAAGAGAATGCATACACCTATTGTTGTAATATAGTTGCAAAGAAATATACAATGAGTTTCGAGAGAGTGAGAGAAGACAAATTATCAAATATCCACCTACAGGATGCTGGAGTTTGTATGAGAGAATGTAATAATTCTTGATTTGAAACAGAGAATATTCTGAAATTCTTTTTGTGTTTAAATTTAGAAATTAAAAGCAAATGATATCAAGTAAAATGCCTAAGTTATAAAACCTTTATAGCTTAAATATCTTAAATATCTATCGTCCACCAAATAAGCTTTTTTGCATTTACCACTTCCTTCTTGGCACGAGCTCTTTAGGAAGGATACAATTTGTTTTTTTGCTAGTAGATTTTAGCATGTGAGGGTGACATCACCCTGGCTTCCCCATGAGAATTAGTAGCCCTTGCAATGTTAGGAAGTGACTTTTTGTTTATGCTTTGTCAGAGAGTATTTGTTCAAAACTTTCTCCCACCTTTTTCCATCATTGGTCGCCTCTTCTCTTGTTAGATTCTGGTCAGTGCGTTTGCGAAAAGCATAGGGGAAAGTACATTTTTTGGGCCAAGTTTTTCATAGCTTTTGCTTGCAGGTTGTGAGCTGATGTGATGTGGGCAGTTGCCTGTGGGTCTGGTTTCATTTTTGTGCTTTCTGCCCTCTTTGCTTTTGGTCGCCCATATCCTTTGCAGAGGTCAGCGCTTGGAAAGCGCATGGGCTTTGATGGGTCGATGTGACATGTTGGGGGGGGGAGTAGAGTTAGTATAGAGTTAGGTGTTAGTGTAGGGAGTTAGTAGGTAGTTAGTATAGGTTAGTATTAATGTTAGTAATGTGTTAGTATTAGAATTAAGTTTAGTAAATGTTATGTTTGTTAGTTTAATTTTATAAAGATCATAGGTTAGATGATTAGGATAGTTTTTAATTTAGTATAATTTGTAGATTTATAATGTAATATATAGTTAAGTTCATAGATTTAGTTCATATTTAAATTACTATTATTAGTTAGAAAATGTTTTATTTAAGTTATTTGAATTTTTACATTTATTTTATGAAGAAAAGTTTTATTAAAAAAAAAATTGTTTAGATGGGTTACTTTTATTAAGTATTAAATTTAGGTAGTTTGTTTATCAATTCTTCAATTTTAGATTTAGTTAGTTAGTTTTAAGTTAAAATTAATTACTAGTAAGTTAATTTAATATATGACAAGTTAAGATTCGCAATTATAACATTTAATTTTATTATTGATATTAGTGTCTTAATATGTTCTAAATTAAAATTCATGCACGCACTCTTAGTATAAATTAGTTAATGATAAAATAGTTGGTAGATGTATTATTAAGTCTGGCAAGTGATTAGTCGATAAATATTAATTTATTTACTACTTTCTTTTATTGATTTAATATCAAAATATTAGATTAGAAGTTTGCGAGAAATGTTAATATTGATTGTTTAAAGTTTTATCATAATTATGTAAATTGAGTTTTGATGACTATTAGTTATAATTAAATGTATGATTGATTAACTAAGAAAATTAAGATAGTATTCAATTGGAGTTAGTTTAGTTTTAAATCAATTTAATTGTTTTACTATCTTATAAAGTTTTAAATTAATGATTGGTTAATTAATTGACTTTATTAAAATGATAATCAGAATGATTGCTTTTAAAATTATAGCTAATAATGTTTTAGTTTTGTTAAAGTATTGTTAAAAATTGTAGATAACGTGTCATGAAATAATTTTATTATCTTAATTTAAATTCATATGGTCATTATATTAGAAATGTTTTATTTGATTTTTTTAAAATTACGATTGGAATAAAATTAAGTATAGTTTATATAGGTGTATGGGTAGATGCGATATGTCTTTTAATGAGTTCTTGTTTTTGATAATTCGAATGAATTTAAGAGAAGTCAGTTTTAAATTATTTAAGTATAGATATTAGATTTAGATAGTTTAGGTTTTCAGATTTTTTTTAATTGTTTCTTATTGTTGAAGGTTAATGTAGAGAACCTGTAATAAAACTTTTATCTATCATTTCAACTTAGAGCACTTTAATTTAAAAAAAAAATTTGTGTGTGTGTTCTTGCCTTCGAGTTTTGGGCATGACAAAAAATGTAATATAAAATTACCATCTCTAAATTATTTAATATATATTAAATAGTATTTAATATACATTATAAAAAGTCCACTATATAAACTATATTAAAATCTCTTTTCTTTTAATTTTCTCTCATTTAAAATATTATTTACTTAGATTGACTAATAATTAATTACACTTCTTCTACTATTAACTAATCTTAATTAAATTTGATTTAATTAGATTAGATAATAAACCATATAAAACTAATTCATATTAATAAGATTCTAATAAGGAAAGATTTCAATAATATCTTTAATTCATTCCATGCTTTGATATATTATTTTTGTGAAGTTTAAGCATAAAGAACTCTTGGTTATAAGAAATGGAGAAATATCTATCCTTGAATAAAATAGTCTCAGTACGAGGGTCATATATCCCTAATGAATTGTTCAATCGGGCTGAAATTGAAATATGTTGGAGAGGGGTAAATTGCACCGATTCTGACAAGAGCGATCGAATAAATTCAATTACAATAAAAACTTATGAATGACTAAGTTCGGGTCTCTTCAAGGGGCAGCGACAGGACAATTTATGATGAATTAAGAATTTTTTCTAAAAATAATTGTTCTCTAAATTTAACCATAAAAGGGTTTGTTCATATGTATCTAAAAATGTAATTGATAGAAAGATTACATCTAATCATTCAAATTTTCACCATAAAATTTTTATTTTAATTTCAAATCTTGTCTTTCTAAATTAATATAAATTCAAACTCAAACCCGATTCATATTTAATTATTTCTCCTTAATTGGATCTAGGGTTTTTCTATTGTTTTCTTCTCAACCAAATAGCATATCTAGATTCTAATTTTAAAATTACAAATCCAATCACAGAGAATATTCAGACACATATAGCAGACACAATGAAGACAGGAAGAGAAAGAGTGCAAATAAATTATGTGATTATCACTAGTGCACCTGGAAACTGATGCTAATTTGTCATGCCTCAGAAGTCCATAGAGAATCCTTTCCTTCTCCAACATTCACAATTCCTCAAAGATCCAAGCTAACCAAATCTTCCAAGTGACTAGAAGTGCTAGAAGAAGCATGGAAGCATATAGAAGCATATGAGCATGTAAAAATATATGAGCATGTAAAAACATATGAGCATGAAAGAGCATATGAGCATGAAGAAGAATATGAGCATGTAAGCTTGAAGCTTTCATTTTTAGCTTGAAGCTTGTAGCTTGTAGCTTGTAGCTTGTAGCTCCCATTAAGCTTGTTCAAACACATTAGGAGAGCCTCTATTTAAAGGCCTCTAAGATGCATCTAGATTGTCTCTAAGAAAGCTAGAAGATAAGCATGACAACCAAGCATGGGTCTTCTCCAACCATCTAGATAGATAAGTCTTAAAGTTGTAGAGACCATATGTTCAAATAAAATGATGACTTGTAAGTGTAGACAACTTGTGTATTCTTAGAGTATAAACCCCTGTGTTGTCTACATGACAACTCTCAAGAACTTACCAACTCTTATGTGAGCAAACATTAAAATAATGCACAATCATTAATATAATATTTAGTTTACTCTTTCCAATTTAATTTATTTATTTATTAAATCTCATGCTAACTTTAATAACTCCACTTTTCAATCTTAATATATTTTTATTTCAATCACATGAGATTTAGAATCTTTTAATAATTTTAAATATATTTTTTACTTTTAAATTTTATTTTCCAAAACTTAATTGCTAAAATATTTGTTAGCTTTAATAATAATATTATTTAGTCATTTATTTAAAAATGAGCTCCAAATATATTATTATTAAAATGAATATTGTCACATTTCAAATTTAAACTTATAACTTTTATTTTCAAATTTAATTATTTTATTTAATTAATTTTTCAATTAATTAAACAAAATAAATATTAAAATATGATATTAATTTTTCATTAAATTAAACCATTAATTAAATCTTTTAAGTAGGCTTAATTAATAGAAAATGCATCAAAGACTCACAAGGTAAAAATATGAAAATCCATCATAGCCAAAATACATACAAAATTAAGCTAAGGGTTAATATCACGAATTACGTCATCCAACATATTTGGAGAGTACTCAACTCAGATACTTGTCCTAATTTTCAATTAGAACAAATGGCTTAAAGGGTTAGGATTTAGACTTGAGAATTATCTCCCCTCTCTTATCATTGAGATAAAGTGATAGGGTACGCTCATCCTGACAATTCAGGGAAGTCAATACTCAGTACCTACAACTTGCATAAAAACCATGCATGTACAAGCACAATACATACTAACTAAATAGGTAATGGTAGTAAGTGGTGCATGATGTAGATCTTGACTAGCAGGTGACTACGACTCCCTTCCTTAACCACATTAGACACTTCATACAAAAGCAAACACGCACACCATACACATGCAAGTATGGGGTAAGTATCCATAAGAAAACACATATGATAAATCATCTTACTAATCATCATTAATAACTGCAAACATTGGAAATAATCATCATACATACATGAAATGTAAAGTACCAAGTAATCTCATCATGTATTAACTGAATCCATAGCACCATATCTGATAGTCTCAACACAATGTTGCTAACCATCCACATGAAACCAATTCTAAAAGAGTTTGACAATGTTAGCAAAAATGCAAACTAGGGGCAGGCACTACAATTAAATAATTTCATTTAATTAATTAGAAATACCTTTCTCATTTAATTAAATAATTACTTTTAATTAATCAAGATAGGCGTATTTATTAAATGTATGTAAAAATATGAGCAAATGTGAGTATGAATTCCAACAGTGATTCGATGCAAATTCTCCAAATTCATCTTCTCCTAAAATGAAGAGATGAGAGTCTCTTAAATAGACTTTCCTAGAATCCATCAATGGTTGAGATCAAATTCAATCAACGGTCAGGATTAAAGTTGAAGTTCAGTCATAAAGGTAGATTCCCAAATTAAAAGGAGTTAACAGATTTAATTTGAGTAAAATAAAGAGTTAACAGATTTAATTTGAGTAGAAAAAAGAGTTAACTGATTTAACTCATTTTTTATCAATAGTGAATTAAAAAATTTCCCTTTCTAAACTGAAGAGAGATTTTGTTGAGATATTTAATTTAATAAAATGAGATATGCTCTCATAATTACATTTTCTATTTAATTAAATAATCTTTTAATTAATTAGAGACACTTTTCTTATTTAATTAAATAACTTCATTTAATTAATTAGGAATGGCTTCCTATTTAATTAAATAACTTTGTTTAATTAATTAGAAGTAAGTACTCCTTTTAATTAAATAATTTCATTTAATTAATTAAAAATACCTTTTCCATTTAATTAAATAATTACATTTAATTAATCAAGATAGGCATATTTATTAAATGTATGTAAAAATATGAGCAAATGTGAGTATGAATTCTAGCAGGGATTCGATGCAAATTCTTCAAATTCATCCTCTCCTAAAATGAAGAGATGAGGGTCTCTTAAATAGACTTTCTTGGAATCCATCAACGGTTGAGATCAAATTTAGTCAACGCTCAGGATTAAACTTGAAGTTCAGTCATAAAGGGAGATTCTCAAATTAAAGGAAGTTAATAGATTTAATTTGACTAAAATAAGGAGTTAACTGATTTAACTCATTTTTTATCAATAGTCAAATGGAAATTTTCCTTTTTAAATTGAAGAGAGATTTTGTTGAGATATTTAATTTAATAAAATCAGATATGCTCTCATAATTACTTTTTCTATTTAATTAAATAATCTTTTAATTACTTAGAGACACTTTTCTTATTTAATTAAATACCTTCATTTAATTAATTAAGAATGGCTTCCTATTTAATTAAATAATAGTGTTTAATTAATTAGAAGTAAGTACTTCATTTAATTAAATAATTTCATTTAATTAATTAGAAATACCTTTCTCATTTAATTAAATAATTACTTTTAATTAATCAAGATTGGCGTATTTATTAAATATATGTAAAAATATGAGCAAATGTGAGTATGAATTCCAGCAGCGATTCGATGCAAATTCTCCAAATTCATCTTCTCCTAAAATGAAGAGATGAGAGTCTCTTAAATAGACTTTCCTGGAATCCATCAACGGTTGAGATCAAATTCAATCAACGTTTAGGATTAAAGTTGAAGTTCAGTCATAGAGGTAGATTCCCAAATTAAAAGGAGTTAACAGATTTAATTTGAGTAAAATAAAGAGTTAACTGATTTAATTTGAGTAGAAAAAAGAGTTAACTGATTTAACTCATTTTTTATCAATAGTGAATTGAAAATTTCCCTTTTTGAACTGAAGAGAGATTATGTTGAGATATTTAATTTAATAAAATGAAATATGCTCTCATAATTACATTTTCTATATAATTAAATAATCTTTTATTTAATTAGAGACACTTTTCTTATTTAATTAAATAACTTCATTTAATTAATTAGGAATGGCTTCCTATTTAATTAAATAACTTTGTTTAATTAATTAGAAGTAAGTACTCCATTTAATTAAATAATTTTGTTTAATTAATTAGAAATACCTTTCTTATTTAATTAAATAATTACATTTAATTAACGAAGATAGGCATATTTATTAAATGTATGTAAAAATATGAGCAAATGTGAGTATGAATTCTACCAGTGATTCAATGCAAATTCTCAAAATTCATCCTATCCTAAAATGAAGAGATGGGGGTCTCTTATATAGACTATTCTGGAATTCAACAATGGTTGAGATCAAACTCAATCAACACTCAGGATTAAAGTTGAAGTTCAGTCATAAAGAGAGATTCCCAAATTAAAGGGAGTTAACAGATTTAATTTGAGTAAAATAAAGAGTTAACTGATTTAATTTGAGTAGAAAAAAGAGTTAATTGATTTAACTCATTTTTTATCAATAATGAATTGAAAATTTCCCTTTTTGAATTGAAGAGAGATTTTGTTGAGATATTTAATTTAATAAAATGAGATATGCTCTCATAATTACTTTTTCTAGTTAATTAAATATCAGTGTTTAATTAATTAGAAGTAAGGACTCCATTTAATTAAAGAGAGATTTTGTTGAGATATTTAATTTAATAAAATGAGATATGCTGTCATAATTACTTTTTTCTATTTAATTAAATAATCTTTTAATTAATTAGAGACACTTTTCTTATTTAATTAAATAATTTCATTTAATTAATTAGGAATGGCTTCCTATTTAATTAAATAACTTTTTTTAATTAATTAGAAGTAAGTACTCCATTTCATTAAATAATTTTTTTAAATTAATTAAAAATACCTTTCCCACTTAATTAAATAATTACATTTAATTAATCAAGATAGGCGTATTTATTAAATGTATGTAAAAATATGAGCAAATGTGAGTATGAATTTCAACAGCGATTCGATGCAAATTCTCCAAATTCATCCTCTCCTAAAATTAAGAGATGAGGGTCTGTTAAATAGACTTTCCTGTAATCTATCAATGCTTGAGATCAAATTCAATCAATGGTCAGGATTAAAGTTGAAGTTCAGTCATAAAGAGAGATTCCCAAATTAAAGGGAGTTAATAGATTTAATTTGAGTAAAATAATGAGTTAACTGATTTAATTTGTGTAGAAAAAGGAGTTAACTGATTTAAATCATTTTTTATCAATAGTGAATTGAAAATTTTCATTTTCAAACTGAAGAGAGATTTTGTTGAGATATTTAATTTAATAAAATTTGATAAGCTCTCATAATTACTTTTTCTATTTAATTAAATAATCTTTTAATTAATTAGAGACACTTTTCTTATTTAATTAAATAACTTCATTTAATTAATTAGAAATGGCTTCCTATTTAATTAAATAACTTTATTTAATTAATTAGAAGTAAGTACTCCATTTAATTAAATAATTTTGTTTAGTTAAATAGAAATACCATTCCTATTTAATTAAATAATTACATTTAATTAATCAAGATAGGCGTATTTATTAAATGTTTGTAAAAATATGAGCAAATGTGAGTATGAATTCCAGTAGCGATTCGATGCAAATTCTCCAAATTCATCCTCTCCTAAAATGAAGAGATGAGAGTCTCTTAAATATACTTTCTTGGAATCCATCAACGGTTGAGATCAAATGCAATCAACGGTCAGGATTAAAGTTGAATGTCATGCCCAAACTACGAGGGCAAAAACACACTCCAAATATTTTTTTTGAATAATAATTATTAATTAAACATGTTCTAAGTTGAAATGATTGTGATAATAGTTAAGTACATGTTCTCTACATTACGTCTTAAGTTTATAAACATGAGGAAGATTACATCGTTAAGGTTTTGAAACTTTCGTTATAAAGTTAATATCGACAAAAGTTATGCTATTATATTAACTTACAACAATATGAGAAACCAACTATTTAAATGACAATGAAAATGTATTCGAGTTTAGATTCATTGACAATGTATCATCAAAATCAACTATGAAACTTTTATACAATTATCAATTTTCAAACTAATCGATATTGAAAAGTCACTTTAGGGAAAAATAATTTAACTAGAACTCAAACTGAATATATGTTTATGAAATTTATTAACTTTAATATTTCAACTATTTTTAACAAATTAATAAACCATCAAAATCTTACTAAATATAAATTTTAAAAAAAAACATTTAAACTAATTAAAATCATATCAGTAGCACTAATGTTACACTAATTTAAAGATGGTAGATCCTATAACTTAATATTAATTTATCATGATACTAATTCATAATCAAACTACACTTATCATTCTGAGTTTAATACAATCGTAAATCAAATACCAAATTCAATTGTCACAAAATTAAAACTATAATAGCAACTAAACTATATTCAAGATATATATATTCAAAGACTAATTTAATATTAATCTTATAATTAACTAATCTTTTAACTAATCATTATGTTATGGCTTCCTAAGTTGATTTACAACTAAATCAATTATAAAACTAAACTAACTACATCTGACGTAATCTAATCTTTAAATTAATTAAATATTAAACAAAAATGAATTAAAAAAAAAATTAGCTAAATTTATTTAATAATTAACAAAACAAATCTTTAAGATTTAACTGAATTAAAATCTAACTAAAATAACATAATATAAAATCTACTAAATTGATAATTATAAAACTAAATTAAATTATAAACTACTAAAAACATTAATAATCCTAAATCAATCCTAACACTACTACGAACAAACTAATATAATTAAACAACTAACTATAATCAACTTAATTTAAACATTTAATAATCACAATTAAAAAAAAAAAAATCCAAACATACTAACTAAACTTACATTCTAACATAATACTAACTAAAGTAACTTAAATTTTAAAACTAACTAATTTAATTTAAAAATTTAAACTAACACTACACAACTAACCCCCAACCCTCTAACAAACCTTAACCTAACCCAACGACATAGCCACATCCCCAAATGCCACGTGGCATTACACTTACCCCAACTTGGGGTGCAATCCCAAGTGCACACCCAAGTGGGGTGTACTTTACGTGGCCCTTGGGTCACGTTTTCAAGGCTGTCCAATCGCATGGGGGAAAGGATCAGACCTGCGTCAATCTTAAACAAGATGGGAGAGAGGTAAGGTTTTTAAATTTGTTTTGCCTTACTCAAAAAAATAACCACTGCATTCAACTCCCACCCAATAAAAAGGTGAGCGCCCATATTGAGAGGAGGAAGGGGGATGTGACATGGGGACAGGGTGACGTCACCCCCCCCATGTACATTGCAGACTTTGTCTCCAAGAGGTATGCCTAAATTTAAGGGTTATGGGTGTGTAATAATGTTTTAAAGTTTATTTGGTAGGATAGGATATTTTCCCAATTTATATGCCCATTTTTGTATTGATTTTTATTCTTACTTTATTTTATTTAAACATTTAATATTAACAAGTTCAAAAGAATATTTATAGGATATTTTTTATGCTCTGTGGCAAAAGACAATAAATCTTGCTCCTCATACAAAACGCAGTGAGCATTTTTGCTCTAAGAATAAATTTTTCAAGTAAAATTTTTTTCAATGCAATCTATTTTGTAACAAGGAGGTACTTTTTTTTGAAAAATTTTCTAAGTATATATATTTTTTTGAAATTGAATGATTTACTAAGAGGGTTTATCTTTTTTTTTTTTTTAAAGTCTAATAGGAGCTATTACAAAATTAAATATTCCAAAAATATGAATGATCCGTATACTATAATGCAAGAATTGTTTTGTTCCAATAATCCCGAAACTGAACCTACATTCATAAAATAAATTTCATTTTTCAACATAAATAAAACTCAAAACTTTACTTAATTAAACCATCATCATTTCATCCTAATCCTTGATGTGCATCCATCTAAATTAAAATTACAATCGAATCACATGACAAGTAACATTACTCAATCACCATTTTTATTTGGAAACCTGATTCAAAGGCTCAGTCGGGAAAGAATCAGGAAGAAAACCCGGCTTCGTTGCCAATCCAAAAAAGTTTTGAGATACAATTTACATAGGATTTCAATCCTGAATTACAACACTTAAATGAAATTTCCTTCATGACCCTCAACAAGGGTTCCATATCTAATTCTGCAACACATTTCTAGAACCATGGAGGGAACACAAATCTGATCGGGTGACAACCAAGCATAACCAAGAGACAATAAACATACAAACTCATACATGGTTTACACAATAGGATCCGCAATGAATCAAAACTAGGGAAAGGTGGATTCCTCCAACCAGGAGAAGTCAAGCAAAACACCAACAAATGCCCAATCGGGGCTATATACCAAGAACTTTTGTTCTTCCATTTCAACATACCAGAATCATACAAGGTTTGTGCTGATAGGTAGGGGCCCATAACACCCTACCTTTTCTCCCTCTTCTCATCCTGAGAAGAGACTCTACACTAGATGGAGTCCAACTAAACATACCTTTTCCAAAATTGGTCACTTATGCCCTCCCCAAGGGTGAGTAATACCAAAACACCCATGTAAGAAAAATCTCAAAATTTCAAACATAAACATGGAAGGAAATCAACCAAAAATACATGGTTTCCAAAGCTTCCCTACATACCCACAAACATACAAACCTAGAAACAACAACAAGGTAACATGAACATGAAACAAACATAAAAACTGAATAAGGGAGATGAGAATTTCCTACCTTCACAAGAGGTAATGACAATGAACAAGTTTGAGTAGAGTATCCCTTTTCCTTCGTTCAACCTTCAAGAATTCCTCTCTAAATGTAGAGATTGGGTAACAACCTCTACTAGTCCAACAAAGGCCTCTAAATAAGCCTCAAACTCAACCACCAAAGGGGATCAATAACTTCTCCCACCCACTAGAAATTCTAGAAACTCCTAACTCTACCCTCACTATGGTTAGACACTAAAAGGAGGTGGGGTAAGAAAACTCATGAAAACCACTTGCAATTTTCGCACAAAGGCAAAAAGGGACTTTTTGAGTGATCTCCAGAGTCAACAAAAGGGGCTTAGGGGTTGGAAAAGACCCCTAACCCATACCCATACCCCTTGGGTATAATAATAACATGTTTTGAAGTCTTAGGAATAGGTTTAGAGCCATCCAAAAGCTAAGAATAAAATTAGGACCAACTAACAACTCTAAAAATTAGATTAAGCACTAATCTGAATTAAGGGATGACTAACCTCGATTAACAACTCAATTAGCAAACTGACACTAACTTAAACTGACTTAGGTCCATGGGTTGCACAACTAGCCCTAACTAGCATGCTGAGGAGCACAAACAATTCACGAGTGTCAAGTGACACTGAAAGAACATAGTTACGAACATTAATATTTACTGAACATAAAGAGATACATACATACATCTCATAATACAATACTTCAATTACGAACAACAAAGTTTCAAAAATTAGCACATGGAAATCAGTTATGTTCCTTTGTCAGTTTTCTCGACTAAAATATCTGCACACTCATTGCACACATCAGTAGTCCCAAAAAAATCACATGTACATACATATGTATCAGAAATTTACATAAATTGAAACATACATAAATCAGGGTTTCTTGCATCCTACTTATATCCTTAATCATAAAGATTCCAAAATCAATGTGTTAATCCTACATTTTACTTAATTTATCACATACATATACATAAAGCATTAAATGACAAACATCAATATCTGAAAACAACATCACACATCATGAAATAATATGATATGTTCAAGCATATGATAGTGTCTCGACCATCTCGAGCCGTGAGTAACAAAATGATAAAATAACAACTAGGGCTACGAAGGGTTGGGGCGAGGCCTCACATTGAAGTTCAGTCATAAAGGGAGATTCCCAAATTAAAGGGAGTTAACAGATTTAATTTGAGTAAAATAAGAGTTAACTGATTTAATTTGAGTAGAAAAAGGAGTTAATTGATTTAACTCATTTTTTATCAATAGTGAACTAAAAATTTCTCTTTTTGAACAGAAGAGAGATTTTATTGAGATATTTAATCTAATAAAATGAGATATGCTCTCATAATTAATTTTTCTATTTAATTAAATAATCTTTTAATTAATTAAAGACACCTTTCTTATTTAATTAAAAAACTTCATTTAATTAATTAGGAATGGCTTCCTATTTAATTAAATAATAGTGTTTAATTAATTAGAAGTAAGTACTCCATTTAATTAAATAATTTCATTTAATTAATTAGAAATATGTTTTCCATTTAATCTAATAATTACATTTAATTAATCAAGATAGGCATATTTATTAAATGTATGTAAAAATATGAGCAAATGTGAGTATGAATTCCAACAGCGATTCGATGCAAATTCTCCAAATTCATCCTCTCCTAAAATGAAGAGATGAAGGTCTCTTAAATAGACTTTCCTGGAATCCATCAACGGTTGAGATCAAATTCAATCAATAGTCAGGATTAAATTTGAAGTTCAGTCATAAAGGGAGATTCTCAAATTAAAGGGAGTTAATAGATTTAATTTGAGTAAAATAAGGAGTTAACTGATTTAATTTGAGTAGAAAAAAGGGTTAACTGATTTAACTCATTTTTTTTCAATAGTGAACTAAAAATTTTCCTTTTTGAACTAAAGAGTGATTTTGTTGAGATATTTTATTTAATAAAATGAGATATGCTCTCATAATGACTTTTTTTTATTTAATTAAATAATCTTTTAATTAATTAGAGACACTTTTCATATCTAATTAAATAACTTCATTTAATTAATTAGGAATGGCTGCCTATTTAATTAAATAACTTTATTTAATTAATTAGAAGTAAGTACTCCATTTAATTAAATAATTTTTTTTAATTAATTAGAAATACCTTTTCCATTTAATTAAATAATTACATTTAATTAATCAAGATAGGCGTATTTATTAAATGTATGTAAAAATATAAACAAATGTGAGTATGAATTCCAGCAGGGATTCGATGCAAATTCTCCAAATTCATCCTCTCCTAAAATGAAGAGATGAGGGTCTCTTAAATAGACTTTCTTGGAATCCATCAACGGTTGAGATCAAATTCAATTAGCGGTCAGGATTAAAGTTGAAGTTCAGTCATAAAAGAAGATTCCCAAATTAAAGGGAGTTAACAGATTTAATTTGAGTAAAATAAGGAGTTAACTGATTTAATTTGAGTAGAAAAAGGAGTTAAATGATTTAACTCATTTTTTTTATCAATAGTGAACTGAAAATTTCTCTTTTTGAACTGAAGAGAGATTTTAATGCCCTGCCAAGGGATTCAAAGAATTTCAGTAAGTTTGCAAAAACAATTTTTTTTTTTTAAACATGAAAGTAAAACCATTCATAACATTTGCGGAAACAATAGTAACATTCAACTAAAAGTAAACATTACATACATAATAGTTACATTCTTTAAAATCCCTTAACGGTGTATCACATCTAAATTAACCATTCATTTAACACCACATCCTTATGAAATAACAATGATACATCCAACTTTCCTAAACAATTTACAAGTATCCTTTTTGTAATTACATTTTAGATTGCTCAATCATCCACTGTACATGTCACAAGTGTGAAAGTGCTTAAAACAATAATCGTCCATGTAAATAAAGTACATCATCATCCAATATTAATCCATGATGCAATTAAAGTAAATGAAACCATACATCATACATGATACATCATCACAAAAAATATAAACATCCATCATAAAAGATAACCATGAATCACAAACATAAATAACTAAGTGCATGGTTCCTCCCAACCGTTAATAGCATCATTAAACCATCGTGAATCCTAGGCATCCCTCCGTGCATAACATTTCAAAGCACCGAAGAGATCATCGATATAAACATAGTAGGAATGTCACTCCTAAAACGTCCTACTAACATGCAAAGTAAAGCATAAGATAACATCATCTAACATATGAAAATCATCAATATAAGAACATACCAGTAAATACATCCATCATAAGGTATATCATCTATCATAATGCTCCAAGAACATAATAAAGATAAATACCAACCAAGAATACTCCAGCCATGGTGTTTCAAACGGATCTCAAATGATAAGAGTGAAAAAATACACTACCACCTGACTGCGTGGAACCTAAGTGGTCCACTCCCACCATACTAAGGAGATAATCTCAAGTCCCAAATAGGCTACCAAATCACAAAGCATAAATCTCTAATAGTCCAGGAATCCTAAAAGTATACTAACTCAAAGGTTCCATCACACAAAACTGACATCTAATTTCCAGAGGCCCAACAATGACATGTAGGAAACCTACTCTGCAAGTGAGAAAGTATCATCGCATTTATCACGTACAAGTTACCTTGGCAGTTAGCTAAACTCCATGGGTCCATACTGATCTCATGCGGCCACTAGTATCCTCTCATCCTGACGAGGCATACTACGGAATGCATGGTCGCAACCATGCGTTCTCACTACTCCCATCCTAGCCTGTACAAGCGCTCAAGGCATGGGCGAGAACATCAAAACAATTATCTTTTCAGGTTCATTTAATCCCCATTTAGTGTGTAAATGTTATCACTTATTAACACAACTTACAATGAGTTACCCTGGCAACCACATAGGGCCCCGACCTCCATTGCAAGCCACTTCCCGACACTACAAGTAGATTACCTACCCTAAGCTCATGGAATCATAAAATCACCATAGTCCCATACAAGCGACTGGAAAGAAAATCCAAAAGATAATTCATAAAAAGAATCATCAAATATCCACAATATAAGCATCAAATATCCATAATAAGAATCATCAAATCTTCAAGATAAGAATCATAAAATCTCCATGGGCATCTGAAAAAACATCCATAGAAAATTATAACCACAACAGTTCTCTATTGGCAACTGAAGGCATCACTGATAATCATAAGTATCCATTGGTTCTCAATAACCAAAATATATCTCAAAATAAAACACAATATCTAAGCAACCAAGGATATCTCAAAATCATACTGATTGAAGACTCCAAAAATGGTTGAGTCAAACATGTCACAACATGATATCATCAAGAAATAAATCCACATTTCAGTCCCATCATGGCGACTAAAAAATAATCCAAGGATAACTGACCAATGACCCAAAAAAATGATTAGCTCAAGTGTCTCATACACATACATCTCATCTTCACACATGAAGACTGATGCACAATAACAATCAGTAATACAAACATTTCATAGAGCATACGATCATATTACCATGGTTGGGCTTATAAAGATCGAGATCAAATAAAATCAACATGCCATCACATCTCATAACCCTCGAGCCTCTGGTAACAACCTAAGATTGGTCAACTCTAGTCAACCCAAAAACCCAAAACAAGAAGCATATAAAATACATGATGCAAACACATGTTTTGGTTTTGCTATATTACATAGTTGAATAATGTGTGGAGTTTTATTTTTTATTTTTAAGTATACTTCAAGTGTCTTAAGTTTCATCATTTGGCCTACAAGTCAACTCGTTTGTTCCCCGATAGCATTATCCTAAGAATAACTTAAAGATAGATATTCACTAAACTGATCATCACTGACCCTTTAATTAAATTGCTCTCTTTATTTAACTATGATCCATATTCTAATTGATTAACTCTTCTTTAATGTTACTTTAAATTTTCACATAAATCAAAGATCATTATTCATTTATAAGAGAACCAATTATCAATCTTCGAATAAGAAGAATATAACTTTATTAAAATGATCAATTTAATCAATCAATTAACATAGGTACACCATCCATGACCTATTAGCATTCTAATAGTTTTCAATTAGAAACTTAATTAAGTATTAATAAAGTTTGAGTCTTTTAAATTAATCGTTATCATCGTTGACAACCATATAATATCTAAAGTCATAATTCAAGTCATAAGACTTATCAACTCGATATCAATATTTCTACAATCTCATTTAAAGAATTATATCAATTAAATCTCCATTACATAACTTAATTATTAATATCATAGTTATAATATCAACTCAATGAATATCAATTAATTAAAAATCAATTATACTTCAAATCCAAAAACTAATATCTTTACAAAACTTCAACCATTAAATAATTTTCTAATCAAATTTATTAATAACTATTTAAACCATTATTTATTAATAGTTTGTTAGTCCCAACAAACATTAATAAATAATGAACTCATCAAACTATAAATACTCGATCTATAGAATCCTTCCTTATATTCATTAGTTAATAATTGGCTAACTCTTAACTCTATTAAGGTATATCAATAGGTTAAAAAATAACATAATAATTCAATCTTAGTCCACTATCATTTTGAGTCTCTAAATTTAAATAATTTTATATTAAAATTACCATCCCTAATTTATTTAATATATATTAAATGTTATGTTATTTAATATATCTTTTTCCCATCGGTTCTATCTACAATCATTCCTATTAAAATTCTCTATTAATTCATTTAGAACATTCTTATTAGTCTTTTAGACTAATTAAACAATTATTAAAATTCTAACTACATTGCTCTATTGAGATTTCAATATCTTAAATAAAATTTTATTAATATTACACACACACACACACGCACACGCACACGCACACGCACACGCACACACACACACACACACATATAATGATTAATATCCAATACTTCTTTATACTTACAAAATTGAATTATAATATTAATTATATATATATATGCATACTTTTATACCCATATATATACATATAATAATATTGATAACTTCATAAAAAAAAAAATTGAATTCAAAACATATTTCATAATATACTATATACATTATGCATTTATTGGCACGAGTTACAAATGGTACCGCCACTGCTTAATTATCACACGACAGTGAAAGCCTGCTGACACATCCCGTCGTGCGGTCTACGGGTTGCAGGTCCTCTGCGAACTCGCAGGCCTACACGGTAGGATGCCGTCGTAAACAAGGAAATGGGGTGCAGTGGGTATAAACCCCGTCCCCACCAAATGTTAAATATTTTATTTTTTTATATAACATTTTTAATAAAATGTTTACTCAATGCTAATTTTTATAAAACGATTTTACACCATGTGATCCAGATTTTTAATAGGGTTTCTCACTGCGAATTAAACAAATACATATATGTATGTGTGTGTGTGTGTGTGTGTGTGTGTGTGTGTGTGTGTGTGTGTGTGTGTACATGCAGTTTATCAAGCATTATTGTAGTTTTATATATATATTCAAATTTCATATGTAATAAAAAGAGGACATATAATTACTCTATACAAGAAGGGCATTTCATTTCGATGAATTAAGGATCTCACCTAAATGGTAATTGTTCTCTAAATTATCCATTAATCTATCCAATAGGTTTAACTATAAATTTGAAATCATCATTCTCAATTTGATTCTAATTTGAACCCAAACCCTTTTAGATCTAATTCTTTCCTTAATTGGATCTAGGGTTTTTTAATGTTTTCTTCACATTCAAATAAAAACTAACATGTATATCTAGATTCCAATTTCAAAATTGCAGATTCAATCACAAAGAAGATTCAGACACAAATAATAGACATGATGAAGACAGGAAGAGAAAGAGTCCAAAGGGAATATGAGAATATCACGAGTGCACCTGGAGACTGATGCTAATTCACCATGCCTCAAAAGTCCATAGAAAATCCTTTCTTTCACCATCATTCGCATTTCCTCTAAGATCCAAGCCAACCGAATCCTCCAAGTGACTAGAAGTGCTAAAAGGAGCATAGAAGCATGTAGAAAATATATGAGAATATGAACTTCTCCAATGCATGTAAGATTTGAAGCTTCCATTTTAAGCTTGTAGCTTGTAGCTTCCATTCAGCTTGTCCAAACACACTAGGAGAGTCTCAATTTAAAGGCCTCTAAGATGCATCTAGAGTGTGTCTAGAAGGAGCTAGAAGATAAGCATGACAACTGAGCATGAGTCTACTCCAACCTTTTAGATGAGTCTTAAGTTTGTAGACACCATGTGCTCAAATAAAATGCTAACTTCTAAGTGTAGACAGCTTGTGCATTCTTAGAGTGCAAACTCCTGTGTTGTCTACATGACAACTCTCGAGAATTTTTCAACTCCTATGTGAGCAAATATTAAAATAATGCACAATCATTAATATAATATTTACTTTACTCTTCCTAGTTTAATTTATTTATTTATTAAATATCATGCACTAACTTTAATAATTCCACTTTTCAATCTTAATATATTTATATTTTAATCACATGAGATTTAGAATCTTTTATTAATTTAAAATATATTTTCCACTTTTAAATTTTATTTTCCAAAACTTAATTGCTAAAATATTTATTAGCTTTAATAATAATATTATTTAGTCATTTATTTGAAAATGAGCTTCAAATATAATATTATTAAAATAAATATTGTCACATTCCAAATTTAAACTTTTAACTTTTTATTTTCAAATTTAATTATTTTATTTGATTAATTTCCCAATTAATTAAATAAAATAAATATTAAAATACCATATTAATTTTCCATTAAATTAAACCATTAATTAAATCTTTTAATTAGGTTTAATTAATAGAAAATACATCAAAGACTCACAAGGTAAAAATATGAAAATCTATCATAGCCAAAATACATACAAAATCAAACCAAGGGTTTATATCAAAAATTATGTCATCTGACGCATTCAGAGGGTAGTCAACTCAAATACTTGTCCTAATTTTTCAATTAGAACAAATGGCTTAAAGGGTTGAGATTTGGACTTGAGAATTTATCTCCCCTCTCTTATCATTGAGATAATATGATAGGGTATGCTCATCCTGGCAATTCAGGGAAGTCGATATCCGGTACCTGCAACCTGCATAAAAACTATGCATGTACAAACACAATATATACTTAACTAAATAGGCAATGGCAAGAAGTGGTGCATCATGTAGATCCCGACTAGCAGGTGACTGCCACTCCCTTCCTTAACCACATCAAACACGCCATACAAAAGCAAACATGCAAAGAAACACGCACACCATACACATGCAAGTATGGGGTAAGTATCCATAAGAAAAAACATGTGATAATAAACCATCTCATCTAATCATCATTAATAACTACAAACACTGAAAATAGTCATCATGCATACATGAAATGAAAAATTTAAGTAATCTCATCACATAATAAACTAAATCCATAGCACAATATCTATTAATCTCAAAAGAATGTTGCTAACCAACAACATAAAACCAACCCTAAAAGAGTTTAGCAATGATAACAAAATGTGAAACAGGGGCAGGCACTACATCCACCCCCCTTGGGATTAGGCTTACTCCTGGAAGCCTACAAGAATGAAAAACTAAGATACTCACTTTGTGGGTCCCATTGATCCCTTTTCCTTTGTAAAAAAACATGATTCCACTGAGGATGTTACAACACACTTAGAGCAATATGATTCTGGTTTAATGATAAATCGAAAATCATATCGATCTAACATTCATTCTTTAACAACTATAGAAATAGATCCCCTAATACATTCTAAACAAGAGCAACTTAATGCTTGCAAAGATAAAAAAAAATTTACTACCTTACAACATAGATAAAAGATACATGTTTTACAACTAGAATAAGTTTCAATTTTTCAATTTTGCCCATGTTTTGGGTTGGAGTAGAATTTTCAGTTAAGAAAGCTAAGTGTTGAAGTATGGAAAATATGCAAGTAACAGTTTTAAGTTCTATTTTAGTTCACCTAGTTTCAAGCTTTCAGTTTGAAAGAGACACATAATAGTTCAAAGTTTTCCTTTTGTTCAACTAGTTAACAACTAGTAGCATTCCAAATATACCCAGAGCTCCCAATGTTGAAACTCGAGCTCTAATACCAAATGTAATGCCCCGCCAAGGGATTTTCAAAAATTTCACTAAGTTTGCCAAACAATTTTTTTTTTTTAAACTTGAAAGTAAAACCATTCATAACATTTGCAGAAACAATAGTAACATTCAACTAAAAGTAAACATAACATACATAACAGTTACATTTTTAAAAATTCTTTAATGTTGTATCACATCTAAATTAACCATTCATTTAACATCACATCCTTATGAAATAACAATGATACATCCAACATTTTAAAACAATTTACAAGTATCTTTTTTGTAATTACATTTCAGATTGCTCAATCATCCACTGTACATGTCACAAGTGTGAAAACACTTTAAACAATAATCATCCATGTAAATAAAGTACATCATCATCCAATATTAATCCGTGATGCAATTAAAGTAAATGAAACCATACATCATACATCATACATCATCACAAAAGATATAAACATCCATTATAAAGGATAACCATGAATCACGAACATAAATAACTAAGTGTACGGTTCCTCCCAACCATTAATAGCATCATTAGACCATCGTAGATCCTAGCCATCCCTCTATGAGTAACATTCCAAAGCATCGAAGAGATCATCAGGATAAACATAGTAGGAATATCACTCTTAAAACATCCTACTAACATGAAAGTAAAGCATAAGATAACATCATCTAACATATGCAAATCATCAATATAAGAACATACCAGTAAATACATCCATCATAAGGTATATCATCTATCATAATACTCCAAGAATATAATAAAGATAAATACCAACCAAGAATACTCTAGCCACAGTGTCTCGGACGGATCTCAAATGATAAGAGTGGAAAAATACACTACCACTCGACCGCGTGGAACCTAAGTGGTCCACTCCCACCGTGCTGAAGAGATAATCTCAAGTCCCAAATAGGCTACCAAATCACAAAGTATAAATCTCTAATAGTCCAGGAATCCTAAAAGTATACTAACTCAAAGGTTCCATCACACAAAAATGACATCTAATTTCCAGAGGCACAACAATGACATGTAGGAAACCTATTCTACAAGCGGGAAAGTGTCATCGCATTTATCACATACAAGTTACCCTGGCAGTTAGCTAAACTCCATGGGTCCATACTGATCTCATGTGGCCACTAGTATCCTCTCATACTGACGAGGCATACTACGGAATGCACGGTCGCAACCATGCATTCTCACTACTCTCATCCTAGCCTGTACAAGCGCTCAAGGCATCAAAACAATTATCTTTTTAAGTTCATTTAATTTTTATTTAGTTTGTATATTTTATCACTTATTAACACAACTTACAATGAGTTACCAGGGTAGCCACTTAGGGCCCCGGCCCCCATTGCAAGCCACTTCCCGACACTACAAGTAGATTACCTACCCTAAGCTCATGGAATCATAAAATCACCATAGTCCTATACAAGCGACTGGAAAGAAAATTTAATCAAATATCCACAATATAAGCATCAAATATTTATAATAAGAATCATCAAATCTCCAAGACAAGAATCATCAAATCTTTATGAGCATCTGAAAAAGCATCCATAGAAAATCATGAACACAACAGTTCTCTATTGGCAACTGAAGGCATCACTGATAATCATAAGTATCCATTCGTTCTCAATAACCAAAATATATCTCAAGATAAAACACAATATTCAAGCAACCAAGGATATCTCAAAATCATATTGATCGAAGACTCCAAAAATGGTTGAGTCAAACATGTCACAACATGACATCATCAAGAAATAAATTCACATTTCAGTCCCATCATGGCGACTAGAAAATAATTCAAGGATAATTGATCGATGACCCCAAAAAATAATTAGCTCAAGTGTCTCATACACATACATCTCATCTTCACACATGAAGACTGATGCAAAATAACAATCAGTAATACAAACATTTCATAGAGCATACGATCATATTACCATGGTTGGGCTTATAAAGATCAAGACCAAATAAAATCAACATGTCATCACATCTCATAACCTCTGAGTCTCTGGTAACAACCTAAGATTGGTCAACTCTAGTCAACCCAAAAACCCAAAACAAGAAGCATATAGAATACACGAAGCAAATACATGTTTTGGTTTTGCTATATTACATAGTTGAATAATGTGTGGAGTTTCATTTTCCATTTTCAAGTATACTTAAAGTGTCTTAAGTTTCATCATTTGGCCTACAAGTCAACCCGTTTGTTCCTCGATAACATTATCCTAAGAATAACTTAAGGATAGATATTCACTAAACTGATCATCACTGACCCTTTAATTAAATTGCTCTCTTTATTTAACTATGATCCATATTCTAATTGATTAACTCTTTTTTAATGTTACTTCAATTTTTCACATAAATCAAAGATCATTATTCATTTATAAGAGAACCAATTATCAATCTTCGAATAAGAAGAATATAACTTTATTAAAATGATCAATTTAATCAATCAATTAACATAGGTACACCATCCATGACCTATTAGCATTCTAATAGTTTTCAATTAGAAACTTAATTAAGTATTACTAAGGTTTGAGTCTTTTAAATTAATCGTTATCATCGTTGACAACCATATAATATCTAAAGTCATAATTCAAGTCATAAGACTTATCAACTTGATATCAATATTTTTACAATCTCATTTAAAGAATTATATCAATTAAATCTCCATTACATAACTTAATTATTAATATCATAGTTATAATATCAACTCAATGAATATCAATTAATTAAAAATCAATTATACTTCAAATCCAAAAACTAATATCTTTACAAAACTTCAACCATTAAATAATTTTCTAATCAAATTTATTAATAACTATTTAAACCATTATTTATTAATAGTTTGTTAGTCCCAACAAATATTAATAAATAATAAACTCATCAAACTATAAATACTCGATCTATAGAATCCTTCCTTATATTCATCAGTTAATAATTGGCTAACTCTTAACTCTATTGAGGTATATCAATAGGTTAAAAAATAACATAATAATTCAATCTTAGTCCACTATCATTTAGAGTCTCTAAATTTAAATCATCTTCGTAATATAAAATTACCATCTCTAATTTATTTAATATATATTAAATGTTATGTTATTTAATATATATATTTTCCCATCAGTTCTATCTATAATCATTCCTATTAAAATCCTCTATTAATTCATTTAGAACATTCTTATTAGTCTTTTAGACTAATTAAACAATTATTAAAATTCTAACTACATTGCTTTATTGTGATTTCAATATCTTAAATAAAATTTTATTAATATTATATATATATATATAAATATAATGATTAATATCCAATACTTCTTTATACTTACAAAATCAAATTATAATATTAATTTTATATATATATATATATATATATATATATATATATATATATATATATATATATATATATATATATGCATACTTTTATACACATATAATAATATTGATAACTTCATAAAAGTAAAATTGAATTCAAAACATATTTCATAATATACTATATAAATTATGCCTTTATTGGCACGGGTTACAAATGGTACTGCCACTGCTTAATTATCACATGGCAGTGAAAGCCTGCTGACACATCCCACCATCGGTCTGCGGGTCGCAGGTCCTCTACGAACTTGTAGGCCTGCGTGGTACGATGCCACTGTAAACAAGGAAATGGGGTGCGGTGGGTATAAACCCCGCTCCCACCAAATGTTAAATATTTTTTTTTTTATATAAAGTTTTTAATAAAACGTTTACTCAATGTGAATTTTTATAAAATGATTTTACACCATGCGATCCAAATTTTTAATAAAGTTTCTCACTGCGAAATAAACAAATACATATATGTATATATATATGTATGTGTGTGTGTGTATATATATATGTATATATATACATGCAGTTTATCAAGCATTATTGCAGTTATATATATATATATATATTTGCAAATTTCTTATGTAATAAAAAGAGGACATATAATTACTCTATACAAGAAGGATCTTTCATTTCGATGAATTAAGGATCTCACCTAAATGGTAATTGTTCTCTAAATTATCCATTAATCCATCCAATAGGTTTAACTATAAATTTGAAATCATCATTCTCAATTTGATTCTAATTCGAACCCAAACCTGTTTAGATCTAATTTTTTTTTTAATTGGATCTAGGGTTTTTTAATGTTTTCTTCACATTCAAATAAAAACTAACATGTATATCTAGTTTCCAATTTCAAAATTGTAGATTCAATCACAGAGAAGATTCAGACACAAATAACAGACATGATGAAGACAGGAAGAGAAAGAGTGCAAAGGGAATATGAGAATATCGCGAGTGCACCTGGACATTGATGCTAATTCGCCATACCTCAGAAGTCCATAGAAAATCCTTTCCTTCACCATCATTCACATTTCCTCTAAGATCCAAGCCAACTGAATCCTCCAAGCGACTAGAAGTGCTAGAAGGAGCATAGAAGCATGTAGAAAATATATGAGCATATGAACTTCTCCAATGCATGTAAGCTTTGAAGCTTCCATTTTAAGCTTGTAGCTTGTATCTTCCATTCAGCTTGTCAAAACACACTAGGAGAGTCTCAATTTAAAGGCCTCTAAGATGCATCTAGAGTGTGTCTAGAAGGAGCTAGAAGATAAGCATGATAACTGAGCATGAGTCTACTCCAACTTTCTAGATGAGTCTTAAGGTTGTAGACACCATGTGCTCAAATAAAATGCTAACTTTTAAGTGTAGACAACTTGTACATTCTTAGAGTGCAAACTCATGTGTTGCCTACATGACAACTCTCGAAAATTTGCCAACTCCTATGTGAGCAAATATTAAAATAATCCACAATCATTAATATAATATTTACTTTAATCTTCTCAATTTTATTTATTTATTTATTAAATCTCATGCACTAACTTTAATAATTCCACTTTTCAATCTTTATATATTTATATTTTAATCGCATGAGATTTAGAATCTTTTATTAATTTAAAATATATTTTTCACTTTTAAGTTTTATTTTCCAAAACTTAATTGCTAAAATATTTATTAGCTTTAATAATAATATTGTAATTCCCCGTCAAGGGATCCAAAGAATTTCACTAAGTTTATCAAACAATTTTTTTTTTAAACATGAAAGTAAAACCATTCATAACATTAACATGATAGCGGAAGCAATAGTAACATCCATCTGAAAACAACATAGCATAACAGATTACATTATTTAAAGATCCTTTAATGTGGTATCACATCTAACATATCTAATCATCTAACATCACATCTTATGAAATAACAATGATACATCCAATTTTTTTAAACAATATACAAGTGTACATTTTAGATTGCTCAATCATCCACTATACATGTTACAAGGTATGAATAGCTTAAAAGAACTTACATCTGTGTAAATAAAGAACATCATCATCCAATACTAATCCATGATGCAATAAAAGTAAATGAAACCACATATCATACATGATACAACATCACAAAAGATATAAATGTCCATCGTAAAAGATAACCATATATCACAAACATAAATAACTAAGTACACGATTCTACCCAACCGTTAATAGCATCATTAGACCATCATGGATCCTAGCCATCCCTCCGTGTGTAACATTCCAAAGCACCGAAGAGATCATCGGCTATTAACATAGTAGGAATGTCACTCCTAAAACATCTTACTAACATGCAAAGAAAAGCATAATATATCATCAACTAACATATGCCAATCATCAATACAAGAACATACCAGTAAATACATCCATCATAGGGTATATCATCTATCATAATGCTCCAAGAACAGAATGAAGGTAAATATCAACCAAGAATACTCCAGCCACGGTGTCTCAGACGGATCTCAAATGATAAGAGTGATAAAACACTACCACCCAACCGCCTGGAACCTAAGTGGTCCACTCCCACCATACTGAGGAGATAATCTCAAGTCCCAAACAGGATATGAAAACCACAAAGCATAAATCTCTACAAGTCTAGGAATCCTAAAAAGTATACTACTCAAAGGTTCCAACCACAAAATCGACATCTACTTCCTAGAGGCACAACAATGACATGTAGGAAACCTACTCTGCAAGCAGGAAAGTGTCATCGCATTTATCACTACAAGTTACCCTGGTAGTTAGCTAAACTCCATGGATCTATACTGATCTCATGCGGCCACTAGTATCCTCTCATACTGATGAGGCATACTACGGAATGCACGGTCACAACCATGCATCTCACTACTCCCATCCTAGCCTGTACAAGCACTCAAGGCATGGGCGAGAACATCAAAACAATTATCTTTTTAGGTTCATTTAATCCCCATTTAGTGTGTAAATGTTATCACTTATTAACCAAACTTAGAATGAGTTACCCTGGCAGCCACTTAGAGCTTCGGCCGCCATTGTAAGCCACTTCTCGACACTACAAGTAGATTACCTACCCTAAGCTCATGGAATCATAAAATCACCATAGTCTTGTACAAGCGACTGTAAATAAAATCCAAAAGATAATCCATAAAAAGAATCATCAAATATCCATGATAAAAGCATCAAATATCCATAATAAAAAAATATAACAAATCTCCAAGATAAGAATCATCAAAATCTCCATGATCATCTGAAAAAATATTCATAAAAAATCATGACCACAACAGTTCTCTATTGGCAACTGAAGGCATCACTGATAATCATAAGTATCCATTAGTTCTCAATAATCAAAATATATCTCAAAATAAATCACAATATCCATTGGATCTCAATAAGCAACCAAGAATATCTCAAAATTATACTGATCGAAGACTCCAAAATGGTTGAGTCAAAACATGTCACAACATGACATCATCAGAAAATAAATCCACATTTCAGTCTCATCATAGCGACTAGAAATTAATCCAAGGATAACTGATCAATGACTCAAAAATGATTAGCTCAAGTGTCTTAGATACATATACATCTCAGCTTCACACATGAAGACTGATGAAAAATAACAAACATTTCATAGAGAATACGATCACATTACCATAGTTGGGCTTATAAAGATCGAGACCAAATAAAATCAACATGCCAACACATCTCATAACCCCCGAGCCTCTGGTAACAACCTAGGACTAGTCATCACTAGTCAACCCAAAAAACCCAAAACAAGAAGCATATAGAATACACGATGCAGACACATGTTTTGGTTTACTAAAATCTCATAGTTGAATAATGTGTAGAGTTTCATTTTCCATTTTTAAGTGTAGGGGTTTTTAGTTTCCATTTTTAAGTATACTTCAAATGTCTGAGTTTCATCATTTGACCTACAAGTCAACCCATTTATTCTCTGACAACATGATCCTTCTATTATTAAAAATTACATTCTAAGAATAACTTACGGATAAGTATTTACTTATTGGTCTTTAATTAAATTGATCTCTTGATTTAGCTATGATCCATATTCTAATTGATTAACTCTTCTTTTAAGGTTACTTCAACTTTCAACATAAAGCAAGGATCATTATTCGTTAAATTATAAGAGAGTCAATTATCAATCTTCGAATAAGAAGATTATAACTTTATTAAAATGATCAATTTAACTAATCAGTTAACATAGGTACACCATCCATGACCTATTAACATTCTAATAGTTCTCAATTAAATATTACTAAGTCTCACCATTTAAAATATCTAAAGTCATTATTCAAGTCATAAGAATAAGACCTATCAACTTTGATATTAGTATTTATATAATCTCATTAAAATAATTATATCAAATATAACTTAATTATTAATTAAATCTAATTAACTCTCATTAATTGATTTAATTAATAATTGCATAACTATAACAACGTTTCAATTAATATCAGTTGACTAATAACTAACTAGAATTCTGTAAGATAAAAGTCAACTATAATTCAATACCCAAATGATCATATTAATAATGCCTTGTTATTATAGCAAGTTATAGGAAATCTATATCGACCACATACGTCTTGATAATTATTTCAAGTTAAAACTCTATCACATTTAATTATATTGACAACTCATTAATTGATTAAAATCAATTATAATCCAAATTCAAAAATTATTATCTTTTGCAAAACTTTAATCATTAAATAATCTTCACTAGATTAAATCTAATCGAACTATTTACCCTATTATTTATTAATAGTTTGTTAGACCCAACAAAACATTAATAAATAATAAACTCATCAGAACTATCATTAATTGATCTTAAAGAAACTTTACAAACTTCATTGATTAATATTTAACTAATTTTTAGCACGATTAAGGTGTACCATTAATCTATTTAATAATACAAATGTATTAATAATTCAAATCGTTGCTATATTATAACAATGTTATAATGTAGCTATGACTCCTTGTCAATATAATAATTCTTATTTAAATTTAAATCCAATATTAATATCTAAACTAAATACCTCTTATGTCAGTTGATAAATAGATTAATTATACTTCTTCTACTATTAACTAATCTTAATTAAATTTGATTAGTTAATATATCATATAAAACTAATACATAAAAATAATATTTTACTAAGGGAAGATTGCAATAATATCTTTAATTCATTCCATGCTTTGGTATATATTATTTTTGTAAAGTTTAAGCATAAAGAACTCTTGGTTATGAGAAATGAAGAAATATTTGTCTTTGAATAAAACAGTCCCAGTAGGACAGCCATATCTCCATAATGAACCGTTGGATCGGGTTGAAATTGAAATATGTTGGAGAGGGCCAAGTTGTGCCAATTCTGACCAGAGCGATTGAATAAATTTGATCACGATAAAAAATTATGAATGACTGAGTTCGAGTCTATCCAAGAGGCAGCGACAGGGCAGTTTGTGATGAATTAATAATTTCTCTTAAAAGGTAATTGTTCTCTAAATTTATCCAATAATTTCACTAATGGATTTGGCTATAAATCTTGAAACCATTTTCAAATCTATTTCAATTTGATTTTAATTCGAACCCAAATCCGTTTAGAACTAATTTCTTCCTTAATTAGATCTAAGGTTTTTCTATTATTTTTTTCTCAACTAATAAAATATCTAAATTTTAATTTAATTGTAGATTCAATCACAAAGAGTATTCAGACACATATAACAGACATGATGAAGACAAGAAAAGAAATAGTGCAAAGAGAATATGCGAATATCACGAGTGCACCTGGACACTGATGCTAATCCGCCATGCCTCAGAAGTTCATAGACAATCTCTTCCTTCTCCATCATTCGCAATTCCTTTAAGATTCAAGCCAACCGAATCCTCCAAGTGACTAGAAGTGCTAGAAGAAGCATAAGAGTATGTAGAAACATATGAGCATGTAGAAGCATATGAGCTTCTCAAATGCAAGTAAGCTTGAAGCTTCCATTTTAGGTTGAAGCTTGTAGCTTCTAGCTTGTCCAAACACACTAGGAGAGCCTCTATTTAAAGGCCTCTAAGATGCATCTAGAGTATCTGTAGAAATAATTAGAAGATAAACATGACAACCAAGCATTGGTCTTCTCCAACTTTCTAGACGAGTCTTAAGGTTGTAGACATCATGTGCTCAAATAAAATGCTAACTTCTAAGTGTAGACAACTAGTGAATTCTTAAAGTGCAAACTCTAGTGTTGTCTACATGACAACTCTCAAGAATTTGCCAACTCCTATATGAGCAAATATTAAAATAGTGCACATTAATTAATTTAATATTTACTTTTACTCTTTCCAATTTAATTTATTTATTTATTAAATCTCATGCACTAACTTTAATAATTTCACTTTTCAATCTTAATATATTTATATTTTAATCACATGAGATTTAGAATCTTTTATTAATTTAAATATATCTTCCACTTTTAAATTTTATTTTTCAAAACTTAATTGCTAAAATACTTATTAGCTTTAATAATAATATTATTTAGTCATTTTTTTAAAAATGAACTCCAAATATATTATTATTAAAATAAATATTGTCACATTCCAAATTAAAAAAATTATAATATTTATTTTCAAATTTAATTATTTTATTTAATTAATTTTTCAATTAATTAAATAAAATAAATATTAAAATATCATATTAATTTTTCATTTAATTAAACCATTAATTAAATTTTTTAATTATGCTTAATTAATAGAAAATACATCAAAGACTCTCAAGGTAAAAATATGAAAATCCATCATAGCCAAAATACATACAAAATCAAACCAAAGGTTTAAATCACGAATTACGTCATCCAACATATTTGGAGGGTACTCAACTCGGATACTTGTCTTAATTTTCCAATTAGAACAAATGGCTTAAAAGGTTGAGATTTGGACTTGAGAATTTATCTCCCCTCTCTTATCATTGAGATAATGTGATAGGGTACGCTCATTCTGGCAATTCAGGAAAGTCGATACCCGGTACCTATAATCTGCATAAAAACCATGCATGTACAAGCACAATATATATTAAACTAAATAGGCAATGGTAGGAAGTGGTGCATCGTGTAGATCTCGACTAGCAGGTGACTACGACTCCCTTCCTTAACCACATCAGACACACCATACAAAAGCAAACACACAAAGAAAACATGCACACCATACACATGCAAGTATGGGGTAAGTATCCATAAGAAAACACATATGATAATAAATCATTTTACTAATCATCATTAATAACTGAAAACACTAAAAATAATCATCATACATACATGAAATGTAGAATCTAAGTAATCTCATCACATATCAACTGAATCCATATCACAATATCCGATAATTTCAAAATGATGTTGCTAACCGTCAACATAAAACTAGCTCTAAAAAAGTTCAACAATGATAACAAAATGTGAACTAGAGGTAGGCACTACATCCACCCCCCTAGGATTAGGCTTACTCATGGAAGCCTACAAGAATGAAAAACAAAGTTACTCACTTTGCGAGTCCCATTGACCCCTTTCTCCCTATAGGGAAACATGATTCCACTGAAGATATTACAACACCCTTAGAGCAATATGATTCTGATTTAATGGTAAATTGAAAACCATATCGATCCAACATCCATTCTTTTAACAACTACTAAAATAGATCCCTTAATATATTCTAGACAAGAGCAACTTAATGCGCACAAAAAAATCAAAGGTATACTACCTTAAAACATAGATAGAATGATACATGTTTTACAATTAGAATAAGTTTTCAATTTTTAGTTTGAAAAAGATACACATGATAGTTCAAAGTTTTTGTTTTGTTCAACTAGTTAACAACTAGTGACATTCAAATATACCCAGAGCTCTCAATGTTGAAACTCAGGCTCTGATACAAAATGTAATGCCTCGCCAAGGGATCCAAAAAATTTCACTAAGTTTATCAAACAATTTTTTTTAAAACATGAAAGTAAAACTATTCATAACATTAACATGATAGCGGAAGCAATAGTAACATCCATATGAAAATAACATAACATAATAGATTACATTCTTTAAAGATTCTTTAACGTGGTATCACATCTAACATATCTAATCATCTAACATCACATCTTATGAAATAACAATGATACATCCAATGTTCTTAAACAATATACAAGTGTACATTTTAGATTGCTCAATCATCCACTATACATGTTACAAGGTATGAAAAGCTTAAAAGAACTTACATCTGTGTAAATAAAGAACATCATCATCCAATACTAATCCATGATGCAATAAAAGTAAATGAAACCACATATCATACATGATACAACATCACAAAAGATATAAACGTCCATCGTAAAAGATAATCATATATCACAAACATAAATAACTAAGTGCACAGTTCCACCCAACCATTAATAGCATCATTAGACCATCATCGATCCTAGTCATCCCTCCGTGCATAACATTCCAAAGCACCGAAGAGATCATTGGCTATTAACATAGTAGGAATGTCACTCCTAAAATATCCTACTAACATGCAAAGCAAAGCATAATATATCATCAACTAACATATGCCAATTATCAATACAAGAACATACCAGTAAATACATCCATGATAGGGTATATCATCTATCATAATGCTCCAAGAATAGAATGAAGATAAATACCAACCAAGAATACTCCAACCATGGTGCCTCAGACGGATCTCAAATGATAAGAGTGATAAAAACTACCACCCGACCGCGTGGAACCTAAGTGGTCCACTCCCACCATGCTGAGGAGATAATCTCAAGTCCCAAATAGGATATCAAAACCACAAAGCATAAATCTCTACAAGTCCAAGAATCTTAAAAAGTATACTACTCAAAGGTTTCAAGCACAAAATTGACATCTACTTCCCAGAGACACACCAATGACATGTAGGAAACCTACTCTGCAAGCGGGAAAGTGTCATTGCATTTATCACATACAAGTTACTCTAGCAGTTAGCTAAACTCCATGGGTCCATATTGATCTCATGCGGCCACTAGTATCCTCTCATACTGATGAGGCATGCTACGGAATGCACAGTCGCAACCATGCATCTCACTACTCCCATCCTAGCCTGTACAAGCGCTTAAGGCATGGGCGAGAACATCAAAACAATTATCTTTTTAGGTTCATTTAATCCCCATTTAGTGTGTAAATGTTATCACTTATTAACCAAACTTAGAATGAGTTACCCTGGCAGCCACTTAGAGCCCCGACCCCCATTGCAAGCCACTTCCCGACACTACAAGTAGATTACCTACCCTAAGCTCATGGAATCATAAAATCACCACAATCCTGTACAAGCGACTGTAAATAAAATCCAAAAGATAATCCATAAAAAGAATCATCAAATATCCATGATAAAAGAATCAAGTATCCATAATAAAAAAACATCAAATCTCCAAGATAAGAGTCATCAAAATCTCCATGAGCATTTGGAAAAATATTCATAGAAAATCATGACCACAACAGTTCTTTACTGGCAACTGAAGGCATCACTGATAATCATAAGTATCCATTACTTCTCAATAATCAAAATATATCTCAAAATAAATCATAATATCCATTGGATCTCAATAAGCAACCGAGAATATCTCAAAATCATACTAATCAAAGACTCCAAAATGGTTGAGTCAAAACATGTCACAACATGACATCATTAGAAAATAAATCCACATTTCAGCCCCATCATGGCGACTAGAAAGTAATCCAAGGATAACTGATCGATGACTCAAAAATGATTAGCTCAAGTGTCTTAGATACATATACATCTCAGCTTCACACATGAAGACTGATGAAAAATAACAAACATTTCATAGAGCATACGATCACATTACCATGGTTGGGCTTATAAAGATCGAGACCAAATAAAATCAACATGCCAACACATCTCATAACCTCCGAGCCTCTGGTAACAACCTAGGACTAGTCATCACTAGTCAACCCAAAAAACCCAAAACAAGAAGCATATAGAATACACGATGCAGACACATGTTTTGGTTTACTAAAATCTTATAGTTGAATAATGTATAGAGTTTCATTTTCCATTTTCAAGTGTAGTGGTTTTCAGTTTCCATTTTAAAGTATACTTCAAATGTCTAAGTTTCATCATTTCACCTACAAGTCAACCCATTTATTCCTCGACAACATTATGTTTCTATTATTAAGAATTACATTCTAAGAATAACTTAAAGATAAGTATTTACTTAGTGGCCTTTAAATAAATTGATCTCTTGATTTAACTATGATCCATATTCTAATTGATTAACTCTTATTTTAAAGTTACTTCAACTTTCAACATAAAGCAAGGATCATTATTCGTTAAATTATAAAAGAGCCAATTATCAATCTTCGAATAAGAAGATTATAACTTTATTAAAATGATCAATTTAACCAATCAATTAACATAAGTACACCATCCATGACCTATTAACATTCTAATAGTTCTCAATTAAATATTACTAAGTCTCACCATTTAAAATATCTAAAGTCATTATTCAAGTCCTAAGAATAAGACCTATCAGCTTTGATATCAGTATTTCTATAAATCCATTAAAATAATTATATCAAATATAACTGAATTATTAATTAAATTTAATTAACTCTCATTAATTGATTTAATTAATAATTGCATAACTATAGAAACGTTCCAATTAATATCAGTTGACTAATAACTAACTAGAATTCTGTAAGATCAACTATAATTCAATACTCAAATGATCATATTAATAATGCCTTGTTACTATAGCAAGTTATAAGAAATCTATATTGACCAAATACGTCTTGATAATTATTTCAAGTTAAAAGTCTATCGCATTTAATTATATTGACAACTCATTAATTGATTACAATCAATTATAATCCAAATTCAAAAATTATTATCTTTTGCAAAACTTTAATCATTAAATAATCTTCACTAGATTAAATCTAATCGAACTATTTACACCATTATTTATTAATAGTTTTTTGGACCCAACAAACATTAATAAATAATAAACTCATCAAAACTATCATTAATTGATCTTAAAGAAACTTTACAAACTTCATTGATTAATATTTAACTAATTCTTAGCACGATTAAGGTGTACCATTAATCTATTTAATAATACAAATGTATTAATAATTCAAATCGTTGCTATATTATAACAATGTTATAATGTAGCTATGACTCCTTATCAATATAATAATTCTTATTTAAATCTAAATCTAATATTAATATCTCAACTAAATACCTCCTATTTCGGTTGATAAATAGATTAATTATACTTCTTCTACTATTAACTAATCTTAATTAAATTTGATTAGTTAATAAATCATATAAAACTAATGCATAAAAATAATATTTTACTAGAAGAAGATTGCAATAATATCTTTAATTCATTCCATGCTTTGGTATATATTATTTTTGCGAAGTTTAAGCATAAAGAACTCTTGGTTATGACAAATGAAGAAATATTTGTCTTTGAATAAAACAGTCTCAGTATGATGACCATATCTCCCTAATAAACTGTTGGATCGGGCTGAAATTGAAATATGTTGGAGAGGGCCAAGTTGTGCCAATTTTGACGAGAGCGATCGAATAAATTCAATCACGATAAAAAGTTATGAACGACTGAGTTCGGGTCTATCCAAGAGGCAGCGACAGGGCAGTTTGTGATGAATTAAGAATTTTTTTTAAAAGGTAATTGTTCTCTAAATTTATCCAATAATTTCACTAATGGATTTGGCCATAAATCTTGAAACCATTTTCAAATCTATTTCAATTTGATTCTAATTCGAACCCAAATCCGTTTAGATCTAATTTCTTCTTTAATTGGATCTAGGGTTTTTCTATTATTTTCTTCTCAACTAATAAAATATCTAGATTCCAATATAATTGTAGATTCAATCACAAAGAGTATTCAGACATATATAACAGACATGATGAAGACAAGAAGAGAAATAGTGCAAAGAGAATATGTGAATATCACGAGTGCACCTGGACACCGATGCTATCCCGTCATGCCTCAGAAGTCCATAGACAATCCCTTCCTTCTCTATCATTCGCAGTTTCTCCAAGATTCAAGCCAACCGAATCCTCCAAGTGACTAGAAGTGCTAGAAGAAGCATAAGAGTATGTAGAAACATATGAGCATGTAGAAGCATATGAGCTTCTCAAATGCAAGTAAGCTTAAAGCTTCCATTTTAGCTTGAAGCTTGTAGCTTTCATTAAGCTTATAGCTTCTAGCTTGTTCAAACACACTAGGAGAGCCTCTATTTAAAGGCCTCTAAGATGCATCTAGAGTGTCTGTAGAAACAATTAGAAGCTAAGCGTGACAACCAAGCATTGGTCTTCTCCAACTTTCTAGATGAGTCTTAAAGTTGTAGACACCATGTGCTCAAATAAAATGCTAACTTCTAAGTGTAGACAACTAGTGCATTGTTAGAGTGCAAACTCCAGTGTTGTCTACATGACAACTCTCGAGAATTTGCCAACTCCTATGTGAGCAAATATTAATATAGTGCACATTAATTAATTTAATATTTACTTTTAGTCTCTCCAATTTAATTTATTTATTTATTAAATCTCATGCACTAACTTTAATAATTTCACTTTTCAATCTTAATATATTTATATTTTAATCACATGAGATTTAGAATCTTTTATTAATTTAAATATATCTTTCACTTTTAAATTTTATTTTCCAAAATTTAATTGCTGAAATACTTATTAGCTTTAATAATATTATTATTTAGTCATTTTTTTAAAAATGAACTCCAAATATATTATTATTAAAATAAATATTGTCACATTCCAAATTTAAAAAATTATAACATTTATTTTCAAATTTAATTATTTTATTTGATTAATTTTTTAATTAATTAAATAAAATAAATATTAAAATATCATATTAATTTTTTATTTAATTAAACTATTAATTAAATATTTTAATTAGGCTTAATTAATAGAAAATACATCAAAGACTCTCAAGGTTAAAATATGAAAACCCATCATAGCCAAAATACATACAATATCAAACCAAGGGTTTAAATCATGAATTACGTCATCTAACATATTTGGAGGGTACTCAACTCGGACACTTGTCCTAATTTTTTAATTAGAACAAATGGCTTAAAAGGTTGAGATTTGGAGTTGAGAATTTATCTCCCCTCTCTTATCATTGAGATAATGTGATAGGGTACGTTCATCCTAACAATTCAGGGAAGTCGATACCCGGTACCTGCAACCTGCATAAAAACAATCCATGTACAAGCACAATATATATTAAACTATACAGGCAATGGTAAAAAGTGGTGCATCGTGTAAATCCTGACTAGCAGGTGACTACGACTCCCTTCCTTAACCACATTAGACACACCATAGAAAAGGAAACACACAAAGAAAACATGCACACCATACACATGCAAGTATGGGGTAAGTATCCATAAGAAAACACATATGATAATAAATCATTTTACTAATCATCATTAATAACTACAAACACTGAAAATAATCATCATACATACATGAAATGTAGAGTCTAAGTAATCTCATCACATATCAACTGAATCCATAGCACAATATTCGATAATCTCAAAATGATGTTATTAACCATCAACATAAAACTAGCTCTAAAAGAGTTCAGCAACGATAACAAAATGCGAACTAGGGGCAGGCACTACAAATATTATTTAGTCATTTATTTGAAAATGAGCTTCAAATATATTATTATTAAAATAAATATTGTCACATTCCAAATTTAAACTTTTAACTTTTTATTTTCAAATTTAATTATTTTATTTAATTAATTTTCTAATTAATTAAATAAAATAAATATTAAAATACCATATTAATTTTTCATTAAATTAAACTATTAATTAAATCTTTTAATTAGGCTTAATTAATAGAAAATACATCAAAGACTCACAAGGTAGAAATATGAAAATCTATCATAGCCAAAATACATACAAAATCAAACCAAGGGTTTATATCACGAATTACATCATCTGACGCATTCGGAGGGTACTCAGCTCAGATACTTGTCCTAATTTTTTAATTAGAACAAATGGCTTAAAGGGTTGGAATTTAGACTTGAGAATTTATCTCCCCTCTCTTATCATTGAGATAATATGATAGGGTATGCTCATCCTGGCAATTCAGGAAAGTCGATACCTGGTACTGTCAACTTACATAAAAATCATGCATGTACAAACACAATATATACTTAACTAAACAGGCAATGGCAGAAAGTGGTGCATCATGTAGATCCCGACGAGTAGGTGACTACGACTCCCTTCCTTAACCACATTAGACATGCCATACAAAAGTAAACACGCAAAGAAACACGCACACCATACACATGCAAGTATGGGGTAAGTATCCATAAGAAAGAACATGTGATAATAAACCATCTCATCTAACCATCATTAATAACTGAAAACACAAAAAATAGTCATCATGCATACATGAAATGCAAAATCTAAGTAATCTCATCACATAATAAATTGAATCCATAGCACAATATCTATTAATCTCAAATGAATGTTGCTAACCAACAACATAAAACTAGCCCTAAAAGAGTTCAGCAACAATAACAAAATGTGAACCAGGGGCAGGCACTACAGAGATTTTGTTAAGATATTTAATTTAATAAAATAAGATATGCTCTTATAATTACTTTTTCTATTTAATTAAATAATCTTTTAATTAATTAGAGACACTTTTCTTATTTAATTAAATAACTTTATTTAATTAATTAAGAATGGCTTCCTATTTAATTAAATAACTTTGTTTAATTAATTAGAAGTAAGTACTCCATTTAGTTAATGTAATGCCTTGCCAAGGGATCCAAAGAATTAACCTAAAGTTTTTCAATCATTTTTTTTTAAAACATGAAAGTAAAACCATTCATAACATTTGTGAAAGCAATAGTAACATCCAACTGAAAGTAAACATAACATAACAAATTACATTTTTTAAAGATCCTTTAACATTGAATTACATCTAAATCAACCATTCATCTAACATCGCATTTTTATAAAATAACAATGATACATCTAACATTCTTGAACCATATACAAGTGTCCTTTTTGTAACTACATTTTAGTTTAGCTCAATCATCCACTGCATATGATACAAGGTATGAAAGGCTTAAAAGAATATACAATAAAGTACATCATCATCTAGTATTAATCCATGATGCAATTAAAGTGAATGAAACCACATGTCATAAATGATACATCATCACAAAAGATATAAACATCCATCATAAAAGATAACTATCTATCACAAAGATAAATAACTAAGTGCATGGTTCCTCCCAACCGTAAATAGTATCATTAGACTATCGTGGATCTTAGCCATCCCTCCATGCGTAACATTCCAAAGCAGCAAAGAGATCATCGATATTAACATAGTAGGAATGTCAGTCCTAAACATAGTACATCATATGTAGAAAGTAATCTAGCATGCAAAGTAAAGCATAAGATAACATCATCTAACATATGCAAATCATCAATATAAGAAATATACCAGTAAATACATCCATCATAAGATATATCATCTATCATAATGATCCAAGAATAGAATGAAGATAAGTACCAACCAAGAATGCATCAGCCATGGTGTTTCAGATGGATCTCAAATGATAAGAGTGAAAAAATATTACCACCCGACTATGTGAAACCTAAATGGTCCACTCCCACCATGCTGAGGAGATAATCTCAAGTCCCAAAAATAGAATATCAAATCACATATCACAAACACTTTCTAAAATCAAAATCCTAAAAGTATACTAACTCAAAAGTTCCAATCACAAAATTGACATCTAATCTCTGAGGCACAACAATAAGTACACCACCAGAGGTACACAAAATCTATAGAGGAGACTCAGGCTACATACTAGGGAGTGTCATCACATGGCTGCTTGAGTTACCCTGGACTGGTCTCTCATTAGACCTCAGACCCTCAAGCGTTGAGTTACTCTGAAGTGGTTACTCTGAACTCCAGACCCTCAACGTGGCACATGTGAAAACCAAGAAGCCCTCTGAAGAAGATGAGACACTTCTCCCATCTTTAGTCTATACAAGCACTCAAGACATGGGTGATTTAAATATCTCTAACTTATCTTTTTAGTGTGTTTTCCCCTCATAAATTTTAATTACTAGATTATCACTTATTACATAATTTGCATTAGGTTACCCTGGTACTGACCACTTTGAGCTTCAGACCCCTATGCAAGCCACTCCCATAGTCATGTACCTAGACAACCTCTCCTAGGCACATAAAACCACAGTTGTGTACCATACCACAACACTCATAAAGATCAAACTCGGTTCTTTAACAGACAACTTGATAATAAGATAGTTCTCCCATCGAAGAACACATAAAAGCTCGACAAAATAAACTTCATAAATATAATCTCCAATATGAATCACAATATCCATTGGTTCTTAACAAGCAACCAAAAACATCTCAAAATAATACTGATCAAAGACTCCAAAATAGTTGAGTCAAACATGTCACAACATGACATCATCAAGAAATAAATCAACGTTTCAGTTCCATCATGGCGATTGGAAGCAATCCGAGGATAACTGGTTGATGACCCAAAAATGGTTAAATCAAGTGTCTCAAATACACATAACTCAGCTTCACTCAAGAAGATTGATGAACAATAAAAATTAATAAATACAAACATCTCATAGAGGATTCTATCACATAACCATGGTTGGGTTTATAAATATCAGAATACGACATTATCATGACATCACAATCATAAATCCTGAGTCTCTGGTAGACATCCTATAACTGGTCAACACTAGTCAACCCAAAACTCAAAACAAGAAGCATAGAGAAAACACAATGCAAACACTTATTTTGGTTTATTAAGATCACATAGCTGAATAATGTGTAGAGCTTCAATTTTTCATTTCAAATATAAATGTGTAAGGTTCTTCATTTGACCTACACGTCAACCCGTTTGTTTCTCCGATAACATTATTCTTTCCATCATTAAAATAATATTCTAAGAATAGCTGAAGGATAAATATTAAATTATTTGACACTTAATAAAATCATTCACTTTATTTTGCTAAGAGCAATGCTACAAATTGAATGACTCTTCTTAATGTTACCTCAATTTTTAACATAAATCAAGGATCATTAATCATCTAAATTATAAGAGAGCCAATTACTAGTCTTCGAATAAGAAGATTATAACTTTATTAAAATGATCAATTTAATCAACCAATTAACATAGGTACACCATCCATAACCTATTAACATTCTAATAGTTGTCAATTAAATACTACTTTCACTATTAAAATATCTAAGGTCATTATTCAAGTCATGAGAGTACGACTTGTCAACTTCGATGTAATTACTTAACAACTTCACTAAAAGAATCGATATTAGCATATCAATTAAAATTTTATTACATAACTTAATTATTAATTAAATCTAATTAACTCTAATTAATTTAATTAATAATTATATATCCGTGGCAACGTTCTAATTAATATCAATTGACTAATAACTAATTATAATTTTGTAAGTTAAAAATCAACTATAATCTAGTACACAAATATTCATATTTATAGTTCAATAATAATAACTTGTTAATATTTAATAACAAGCTATATTAGGAATCTTATTAATAAATCTATAATGACCACATTCGTCACTCTGCAATAATGTTCCCATTTATATTTTAATAATAACAAGTTATAATAAATCTCCAATACCAAGTATTATTATCTCAAATAAGTTTCCCCTATGTATGTTGATTCAGTTAATTGATACTCCTCCAAATTATTAACCAATTCAATTTGACTAATATCTTTTACAGTACTTTAATCATTAACTAATCTTATCTAGATTAACTCTGATCGTATTAATTGATAACTATTTAGACTATTTATATTGTTATTTATTAATAGTTTGTTAGATCCAACAAACATTAATATATAATAAACTCATCAAAACTATTATTAATCGATGTAGAGAACTTTACATAAACTTCATTAGCTAACTCTTAATACCATTAATGTATATCAATAATTTAGTTAATAATATATAACGTATTAATAATACCATAGTAATTTAAATTATAACAATATTATAATAGTGACTCCATGTCAATTAAATCTTAATCTATTATCATTAAAGTCTTCTCATTTAAAAACGTAATATAAAATTACTATCTCTAAATTATTTAATATATATTAAATAGTATTTAATATACATTATAAAAAGTACACTATATAAACTCTATTAAAATCTCTTTTCTTTTAATTTTCTCTCATTTAAAAATCTATTTACTTAGATTGACTAATAATTAATTACACTTCTTCTACTATTAACTAATTTTAATTAAATTTGATTTAATTAGATTAGATAATAAACTAAATAAAACTAATGCATATTAATAAGATTCCACTAAGGAAAGATTGCAATAATATCTTTAATTCATTCCATGCTTTGATATATTATTTTTGTGAAGTTTAAGCATAAAGAACTCTTGATTATGAGTCTTTGAATAAAACAGTCTCAGTACGAGGGCCATATCTCCCTAATGAACCATTGGATCAGGCTGAAATTGAAATATGTTGGAGAGGGTTAAGTTGTGTCAATGTTGAATGGAGTGATTGAATAAATTTGATCACGATAAAAAATTATGAATGACTGAGTTCGTGTCTGTCCAAGGGGCAGCGACAAGATAATTTGTGATGAATTAAGAATTTCCTCTTAAAATAATTGTTCTCTAAATTTAACTATAAAAGGATTTGTTCATACACATGTAAAAATATAATTGATAGAAAGATTACATCTAATCATTCGAATTTTCACTATAAAATTTTTATTTTAATTCCAAATCTTGTCTTTCTAATTTAATATAAATTCAAACTCAAACTCGATTCATATTTAATTATTTCTCCTTAACTAGATCTAGGGTTTTTCTATTGTTTTCTTCTCAACCAAATAGCATATCTAGATTCTAATTTCAAAATTGCAGATCCAATCACAGAGAATATTCAGACACATATAGTAGACACGATGAAGACAAAAAGAGAAAGAGTGCAAATAAATTATGTGATTATCACGAGTGCACCTGGATACTGATGCTAATTTGGCATGTCTCAGAAGTTCATAGAGAATCTCTTCCTTCTCCAACATTCGCAATTCCTCCAAGATCCAAGCCAACCGAATCTTTCAAGTGATTAGAAGTGCTAGAAGAAGCATGAAAGTATATAGAAGCATGTGAGCATGTAAAAATATATGAGCATGTAGAAATATATGAGCATGAAGGAGCATATGAGCATGAAGAAGAATATGAGCATGTAAGCTTGAAGCTTCCATTTTTAGCTTGAAGCTTGTAGCTTGTAGTTTCTATTAAGCTTGTCCAAACACAATAGGAGAGCCTCTATTTAAAGGCCTCTAAGAAGCATCTAGAGTGTCTCTAAAAACTACTAGAAGATAAGCATGACAACCAAGTATGGGTCTTCTCCAACTTTCTAGATAAGTCTTAAGGTTGTAGAGACCATATGCTCAAATAAAATGCTAACTTCTAAGTGTAGAAAACTTGTGCATTCTTAGAGTACAAACCCCTGTGTTATCTACATGACAACTTTCAAAAATTTGCCAACTCCTATGTGAGAAAATATTAAAATAATGCACAATCATTAATATAATATTTACTTTTCTCTTTCCAATTTAATTTATTTATTTATTAAATTTCATGCACTACCTTTAATAACTCTACTTTTCAATCTTAATATATTTATATTTTAATCACATGAGATTTAGAATCTTTTAATAATTTTAAATATATTTTCCACTTTTAAATTTTATTTTTTAAAACTTAATTGCTAAAATATTTGTTAGCTTTAATAATAATATTATTTAGTCATTTATTTAAAAATAAGCTCCAAATATATTATTATTAAAATGAATATTGTCACATTCCAAATTTAAACTTATAACTTTTATTTTCAAATTTAATTATTTTATTTAATTAATTTCTCAATTAACTAAATAAAATAAATATTAAAATATGATATTAATTTTTCATTATATTAAATCATTAATTAAATATTTTAATTAGGCTTAATTAATAGAAAATACATCAAAGACTCACAAAGTAAAAATATGAAAACTCATCATAGCCAAAATACATACAAAATTAAGCCAAGGGTTAATATCATGAATTACGTCATCCAATGGATTCGAAGAGTACTCAACTTAGATACTTGTCCTAATTTTCAATTAGAAAAAATGGCTTAAAAGGTTGGGATTTGAACTTGAGAATTATCTCCCCTCTCTTATCATTGAGATAATGTGATAGGGTACACTCATTCTGGTAATTTAGAGAAGTCGATACCCTGTACCTGCAACCTGCATAAAAATCATGCATGCACAAGCACAATATATACTAACTAAACAGGTAATAGCAGGAAGTGGTGCATCGTGTAAATCTTGACTAGCAGGTGACTACGACTCCCTTCCTTAACCACATCAAACACGCCATATAAAAAAAAACACGCAAAGAAAACAGACACACCATACACATGCAAGTATGGAGTAAGTATCTATAAGAAAACACATATGATAAATCATCTTACTAATCATCATTAATAACTACAAACATTAGAAATAATTATCATACATACATGAAATGTAAAGTACCAAGTAATCTTATCATGTATTAACTGAATCCATAGCACAATATCTGATAGTTTCAACACAATGTTGCTAACCATCCACATGAAACCAACTCTAAAAGAGTTTGACAATGTTAGCAAAAATGCGAACAAGGGGCAGGCACTACAATTAAATAATTTCGTCTAATTAATTAGAAATAACTTTTTTATTTAATTAAATAATTACATTTAATTAATCAAGATAGGTGTATTTATTAAATGTATGTAAAAATATGAGCAAATGTAAGTATGAATTCCAGCAGTGATTCGATGCAAATTCTCCAAATTCATCCTTTCTTAAAATGAAGAGATGAGAGTCTCTTAAATAGGCTTTCTTGAAATCCATCAACAGTTGAGATCAAATTCAATCAATGGTCAAGATTAAAGTTAAAGTTCAGTCATAAAGAAAAATTCCCAAATTAAAAGGAGTTAACAGATTTAATTTGAGTAAAATAAGGAGTTAACTCATTTAATTTGAGTAAAAAAAGCAGTTAACTGATTTAACTCATTTTTTATCAATAGTGAACTGAAAATTTCTCTTTTTGAACTGAAGAGAGATTTTGTTGAGATATTTAATTTAATAAAATGAGATATGCTCTCATAATTACTTTTTCTATTTAATTAAATAATCTTTTAATTAATTAGAAACACATTTTTTATTTAATTAGGAATGGCTTCCTATTTAATTAAATATCTTTATTTAATTAATTAGAAGTACTCCATTTAATTAAATAATTTTATTTAATTAATTAGAAATACCTTTCCCATTTAATTAAATAATTAAATTTAATTAATCAAGATAGGCGTATTTATTAAATGTATGTAAAAATATGAGCAAATGTGAGTATGAATTCCAGCAGCGATTCGATGCAAATTCTCCAAATTCATCCTCTCCTAAAATGAAGAGATGAGGGTCTCTTAAATAGACTTTCCTAGAATCCATCAACGATTGAGATCAAATTCAATCAACGATCAGGATTAAAGTTGAAGTTCAGTCATAAAGGGAGATTCCCAAATTAAAGGGAGTTAACAGATTTAATTTGAGTAAAATAAGGAGTTAACTGATTTAATTTGAGTAGAAAAAGGAGTTAACTAATTTAACTCATTTTTTATCGATAGTGAATTGAAAATTTCCCTTTTTGAATTGAAGAAAGATTTTGTTGAGATATTTAATTTAATAAAATGAGATATGCTCTCATAATTACTTTTTCTATTTAATTAAATAATCTTTTAATTAAGTAGAGACACTTTTCTTATTTAATTAAATAACCTCATTTAATTAATTAGAAATGGCTTCCTATTTAATTAAATAACTTTGTTTAATTAATTAGAAATAAGTACTCCATTTAATTAAATAATTATATTTAATTAATCAAGATAATCGTATTTATTAAATGTACGTAAAAATATGAGCAAATGTGAGTATGAATTCCAGTAGCGATTCAATACAAATTCCCCAAATTCATCCTCTCCTAAAATGAAGAGATAAGGGTCTCTTAAATAGACTTTCCTAGAATCCATCAACGGTTGAGATCAAATTCAATCAATGGTCAGGATTAAAGTTGAAGTTCAGTCATAAAGGGAGACTCCCAAATTAAAGGGAGTTAAAAGATTTAATTTGAGTAAAATAAGGAGTTAACTAATTTTATTTGAGTAGAAAAAAGAGTTAACTCATTTAACTCATTTTTTATCAATAGTGAACTGAAATTTTCCTTTTTTGAACTGAAGAGAGATTTAGTTGAGATATTTAATTTTATAAAATGAGATATGCTCTCATAATTACTTTTTCTATTTAATCAAATAATCTTTTAATTAATTAGGGACACTTTTCTTATTTAATTAAATAACTTTATTTAATTAATTAGGAATGGTTTCCTATTTAATTAAATAACTTTGTTTAATTAATTAGAAGTACTCCATTTAATTAAATAATTTCATTTAATTAATTAGAAATACCTTTTCCATTTAATTAAATAATTACATTTAATTAATCAAGATAGGCATATTTATTAAATGTATGTTAAAATATGAGCGAATGTGAGTATGAATTCTAGCAGCGATTCGATGCAAATTCTCCAAATTCATCCTCTCCTAAAATGAAGAGATGAGGGTCTCTTAAATAGACTTTTCTGAAATCCATCAAGGGTTGAGATCAAATTCAATCAACGGTCAGGATTAAAGTTGAAGTTCAGTCATAAAGGGAGATTCCCAAATTAAAGGGAGTTAACAGATTTAATTTGAGTAAAATAAGGAGTTAACTAATTTAATTTGAGTAGAAAAAGGAGTTAACTGATTTAACTCATTTTTTATCAATAGTGAACTGAAAATTTCTCTTTTTGAACTGAAGAGAGGTTTTGTTGAGATATTTAATCTAATAAAATGATATATGCTCTCATAATTACTTTTTCTATTTAATTAAATAATCTTTTAATTAATTAGAAACACTTTTCTTATTTAATTAAATAGCTTCATTTAATTAATTAGGAATGGCTTCCTATTTAATTAAATAACTTTGTTTAATTAATTAGAAGTAAGTACTCCATTTAATTAAATAATTTCATTTAATTAATTAGAAATACCTTTTGAACATTTGATTGAAGATGAATATTTGATGGAAAAATAAGCATCCAATGGTAAAAATTTTGAGAGGAGCGATGGTTGGCGACGGGTTTTTGAGACGCTATTTGAGCTAGGGCACCCGTGCCCTAGCTCTGTACATTTTCTTTCTGTGCTGGGAAGGCTGGGTTTTTGTGGTTGCAAGGTGTGGAGTGCGTGACTCTGCTGTCGAGTTATGGATTGGGCCAGACTTTCGGCAGTCAAGCATTCAAATTGGTGGAGGTGGAGTGTTGTGTGTGGAGAGTTTTGTCTTCTTCATGCTACAGATTAGTTAGTTCGAGGCGTGGTGTGCTGGGTCGAGGCTTTGGTCTGCCCCCTTTTCCTGGTTCAGGCGAACTACTGGTGTGGGGGAATTTAGGGTGGGTAAAGGCCCTTTCTGCATTCTTTGTTTATATGAATGGCGGATGCCAAGGGTGCGATGGTTGGAAGTAGTTCCCAAATAGATTTTTGGGCAGTTGTAGGCCCTAAGGTTTTAAGTCAGGGGATGAAGACCTTTGACAACAATCTATTTGTCTCGAAATCTAGTCCTTGTGATTTTGGGATATCGAATGCCTTAAGGATTGCAAAGACTAATGGATGCCTCGAGAGGTGTGCAAAGAGGCTGAAGCTAGTTATTCCAACTGAAATGATTGCTAAAGATGTGGAGTATTATTCACAACACTCCTTATACTGTAAGTTTTTGGGGATGAGAGTCTCTTTTAAATTTTTGGAGGTTTGGGCACGGAGGACTTGGGAACCAAAAGGGGAAATGGAGATAAATTTTTTGGCAAATAGCTATTTCATGGTAACTTTTAATTGCACAACAGATCACAACCGGGTATTTGAGGGAGGCCCTTATTTTCACAATAAGGTCAGGTTATTCATTAAGCCATGGCATGCTGGTTTCAATCCTGCAGAGGAGCTTCCAAATCGGTTTCTAGTGTGGGTTCTCTTGTCGAGATTTTTGGTGGAATTCTGTCGAGAAGATGTGTTACACCTTTTGGCCTCGATGCTTGGAAAACCTGTCGGGACGTCATCCCAGACCTCGGGTAAAAAGGTAATGATTTTTATACACATTTATGTTTAAATTGACCTAAGTAGGCCTTTACGAGATGCAATAGAGATTTGTGCGGGTTCTTATTCTTGGGTGCAGCATTTAGACTATGAAACTCTTCCTTTTCACTGTTGGTTGTGTCGAGAATATGGTCATTTGCAAAGGCGATGCCCAAGAAACATGCCTCGAGAATCCTAGCCCTTACAGCCTATGAGCAACCCTCCAGAGACAGATAAAGGGAAGCGTATTTCTCATGATGAGGTAGGTACTTCTGATGGATTTGCTCCGGTTAGGGCTCGCAATAGGAACAGAGGTCAAAAGAGGTCATTTAAGGAAAGGCAAGAGGACAATACATTCAATCGATTTGAGATTTTGGATGAGCTCAGCCAATAGGAAGTCAATCCAAGTTTGGTCAATTTGGATCAAGGGCAGGTGGGCTTAACCCAAGAGGATCCTATTCTTGATTCCTCTATGGATCTATTGGGGGAGGATTGTTAGCAACTGGTAGCAGATCAACAAAAGGGGATTTCTGAAGTGCAGGAACCCTTGGCCTTTGGTTCTATAGTTGGAGTCGATGCCCCATCTATTGGACAGATCAGTGGATCAGCATTGGCAGCAAAGCTTAAGCCTCCTCCCAAATTGGGCATTTTGCAGAAAGATATCAAGAAGGGTGGGGCAGAGAAATTTGTTAAACCTAGCAGGAAAAAGGATATGGAAAAGATTAAGTTGACTGGGGGAAATTTGGTCGAGTCAAGGGCAATTAAACCTCTGGATTCTATCTTTTCAGGCCCCTTGAAATGATTGTTATATCATGGAATGTAGCTTGAGCAGTGGCAAGGTCCTGATGTTGTATTTTTATAGGTAACTAAATTATCTATTGAGAGTATGCAAGGTGTGATGCCTAGGTTGTGGAGAAGTGGGGAGTGCCAGTGCATTGGAGCTCTTGGAGCTTCTGGAGGGTTGGTATGTTTATGGAATCCTTGAAAAATTCAGCCTCTTTGGTGGATTTCCTCTAAAGCCTCTTTGTCTATGATTGCTACCTGCCTAGAGTCAGGGGTTGTCATATTATTTTCCAATATTTATGCTCCTACTACTCTATAAGGTGAACTAGTTTTGTGGTCTCACATCAGGTTGATCCGTAGCATGCTGCCCTTTCATCCTTGGATTTTCGCTGGAGATTTCAATGCTATTTGTGATTTAGCTGAGAAGCGCGGAGGAAATGGGAGGTTGGATCCTTTTGCACCGTTGCTTTGAGATAATATCAATGCCCTAAACCTCATGGATGTCAAACCCAACAATGGTCAGTTTACCTAGAACAACTATCAGGTGGGAGAGTTTTGTGTTGCAGAAAGGTTAGATCGGTTTTTAGTCTCTTGTTACTAGGTTGGAGGAATGTGGACTTCTTACTCTAAAATTTTGGACTGGAGAGGTTCAGACCATTGGCCTATTAAATTATGTATGAAATCAGCTCAGATGCTTCGAAAACCTTCTTTTAGGTTCCAAATTATGTGGTTACAGGACTCAACTTTGTATGACTTGGTTTCTAAGTGGTGGAAGAAAGGTAGACCAGTTTATGGCACCTCAATGTATGTCTTTGCTAAATTACTTCAATATGTTAAATTCAAGCTCAAACAGTGGAATTGTTTGCATTTTGGGAACATCTTCCTTGAAAAGGCTTTGGCTCAGGCAGAGTTGGATGGTGTCATGCGAAGGATAAGGGAGGAAGGGGTAACTGCTGAATTGCTTCAAGAGGAGGCTCAGGCTAACAAACTATTGGAAGAGTGGGAGCTATGAGAGGAATTGTATTGGAAATAGAAGGCGCATATTGAATGGCTTTAGGAGGGGGACAAAAATACAACTTTCTTCTTTAACTCTGTGAAAGCCAGGTGCCGTGGTAACTCTATTTCTAGATTGGTGAATGATAGGGGAGATTGTCTTTCTTCCTTTCTAGATATGTCTAGGGAGGCAGTGCAGTACTTTGAATCCCTCTTTTGTGAATACTCACAGGGGGGATCTCCTGAGGAAGTGCAGATTCTTTCTTGTATTCCATCTCTTGTATCTGGAGATTTGAATCAGCAGCTCATGAAAGATATCTCGCTGGATGAGCTTAAAGGGTTTGTGTTTAATATGAAGAAAGGGAAAGTGCCAGGGCCAGATGGTTTCCCAATAGAGTTTTTCTAAGAATTCTTGGGTATAATCAAGCTTGATCTTCTTGCAGTGGTTTAGGAGTCTCAACACAATAGGCAGATGTTAAGGGCTCTGAATGCTACCTTCCTTACCCTTATTCCCAAGAATGAGGGGGCTAATAAGTTAAGACAATTTTGGCCCATCTCTTTATGCAATGTTATCTATAAAATTATTGCCAAAATTATTGCAGACAGGTTAAAGAAGGGGCTTGTGGAACTGATCTCTGAAGAGCAAGGTGGTTTTGTTGCAGGCAGGAAAATTTTGGACGAAATTGTTATTGCAACTGAGGTTATCCATTCTATGGCTAATTCAAATGAAAAAGTGATGTTTATCAAGCTTGACATGGCTAAGGCTTATGATAGGGTGAGGTGGTCCTTCCTTCATCGGATTTTGAGTGCTTTTGGTTTTGCGGAGCAATGGATTCAATGGGTTTGGAGCTGTGTAACTTCAGTGTCCTTTTCGGTGCTTATTAATGGAAGTCATTCTGAGCCTTTTGAAGCTTCTAGAGGGCTTCATCAGGGAGATCCTCTTTCCCCTTATCTATTCATTCTTTTAGCAGAAGGCTTGGGGAGGTGGATTAAGCAGAATGTGGAGGAAGGCTTCATTCAAGGTTGGAAATGGGGTGGCACCTTACCTACGCAGACTCATCTACAATTTGTAGATGTTATTGCTTTGATAGGGATGGCTACTATGCGAGAGGCCTTTAATCTGAAAAGGGTCTTGGATGTTTATTTGGTTGCTTCTGGGCAGCAAATTAATGAAGGAAAATCTTCCATTTTCTTCTTTAATACTCCAGGCCGCATTCAACAAAGGATTGCTCGCACGTTAAGATTTCAGATCAGCAACCTCCCTTTGACTTACCTTGGTATTCCCATCTCAGTGAGGAGACTTCCTAAGGAGTCTTGGTAGATAATTTTGGATAAGTTTCAGGCTAAAGTTAATCACTGGACTCATCGTTGGCTATCCTTTGCTAGTCAGGTCCAGTTGATTAAGTCAGTTGTGCAGGCTTTACCCATTTATAGATGCATGCTTCAGGTTGCCCCTATTCAATTCCTAAAAGACCTTGATTATGTGGTGAGACAATTTTTATGGGTGGGTTGCTTAGAGTCTTCTAAATGGAGCTTGGTTAGTTGGGAAGTGGTTTGTAGCCTGAAACATTATGGTGAGTTAGGTTTGAGGCAATCAACTGTGACTGGGGAGGCCTTGGCTGCTAAACTTTACTGGAGGTGGTGTAATGAGCAGGATGAAAGATGGTCCAAAATTCTCTCCCAGAAGTATCTCCCTGGGATTCCTCAACTTGAAATCTCTAGGTAACCCCTTGTTGGTAAGGGATCAGTGATATGGGATACCCTTAAGAAAGGGGCCATGCTTATTAAGGATGGATTATTCTGGATCTGCAAGAGGGGGTCAGAGGCCCAATTTTGGTTTGATTTTTGGGATGGCTTTCCTCCCATTGTCTCTCAATTTCCCAACTTAGCGGGTCTTTGTCAGAGATTCCTGGAGGCTGGTTGGTCACGGGTGAGAGATTTTAAATCTTCTGTCCCCTATGGTCAACTGGTGGTGGCTAGTTGGAAGTCCCCAGAGGAGTGGCTAGTTGTAGGCTTGTAGGAGGAATGTGCTATGTTGTAGAACATCCTTTCCAGTAGAAGATGCTACTCTCTCATAGAGGATGATGTGCTTGCCTAGTCCCCTAATCCCAAAGGGATCTATACTGTTACATCTGGCTATGATAGGTTATTATCTCAGAAGTTGGTTGGGCCTAAAATTCAGTGGTGGAAGAAGGTATGGAACAAGCTTTCCTAGCCAAAATGTAATTGTTTTGCTTGGATGTTGGCTTGGAATAAATGCTTGACTTGGGATAACATTCAGAAGAGAGGTTTTCTCGAGCCTTCTGTTTGTGTTATGTGTGGGGCTAGTAAGGAGGATTCTTCCCATTTGTTCTTCCGCTGCTCCTTTGTCCTACAGCTTTGGCATGTTTGGTGGGATGTTTGGATAGTGCCTTGTGTTCATGCTTCTTCATTGATTGAGTTTTGGTAGGGGATGGGCCGACCTCCTTCTGTGCCACCTTTTCTACAGGAGGTTTGGTTTGTGGGTCCTATTTCTTTATTGTGGTAGATTTGGCTAGAATGTAACTGAAGGATTTTTAAAAGAGAACAAAGACTGGTGCAGCAAACTTGGCAAAGTTCATTAGGTATGGTTCAAGAGATAGTGGGAGCTAGATACGATGTGGAATTCCCTTTGGGGAAAAGGGGCATAAAGTTGGTGGAAAGATTGGGGATTATGGGCTCTTCCTTGGCCTTGTCTTGTGCTAAGAGAAGGGGTTAGGAGAAAAATAAAATTAATAGGAATGGTAAATGGCAATTTCCTTCCTATGGTATTTTGAAGATCAATATTGATGGTTCCTCCAAAGGCAACTCAGGGCCAGTTGGTATTGGTGGGATAGGTAGGGATTCCTTGGGTTCAAGGATCTTTCTCTTTTCGAGATATGAAGGAATACAAACTATCAAACTAGTGGAAGGGTTGGCTATCTTGGGCACTCTTGAGAGAGCATATGCTATGGGGTGGCAGAGAGTTGTTTGTGAATTTGATTCACAGGTGTTGATCAATTTTCTTATTGAGCAAAAAGTAGCTAATGTGAACTGGCAGTTGGCTAGTGTGGTGCAACAAATTTTACGGGTTGGTTCTTTGATGAACATGGAAACATTTGTCCATATCCCTAGAGAATGGAATAGGGAAGCTGAATGTTTGGCTAAATGGGCTTCAGAGCGTGTTGAGGGTTGGAGAGCTGAGGAGTGGGAATCAGTTCCCTAGGAGATCCGCATAGATTTAATGAATATAATTGATGAAGATAAGGATGAAAATGGCCACAATAGATGTTGTTGGTTCTTTTGCTTTTGCCTTTCTTTGGGACTTCGTTCCCTTGTCTATTTTGTAATGTTGTTCTCTAATATTCAATAAAGTTTTTACCCCATTTTAAAAAAAAAAATTAGAAATACCTTTCCCATTTAATTAAATAATTACATTTAATTAATCAAGATAGGTGTATTTATTAAATGCATGTAAAAATATGAGCAAATGTGAGTATGAATTCTAGCAGCGATTCGATGCAAATTCTTCAAATTCATCCTCTCCTAAAATGAAGAGATGAGGGTCTCTTAAATAGAGTTTTCTGGAATCCATCAAAGGTTGATATCAAATTCAATCAACGGACAGGATTAAAGTTGAAGTTCAGTCATAAAGGGAGATTCCCAAATTAAAGAGAGTTAATAGATTTAATTTGAGTAAAATAAAGAGTTAACCAATTTAATTTGAGCAGAAAAAGGAGTTAACTCATTTAACTCATTTTTTATCAATAGTGAACTAAAAATTTCTCTTTTTGAACTGAAAAGAGATTTTGTTGAGATATTTAATTTAATAAAATGAGATATGCTATCATAATTACTTTTTCTATTTAATTAAATAATCTTTTAATTAATCAGAGACACTTTTCTTATTTAATTAAATAACTTCATTTAATTAATTAGGAATAGCTTTCTATTTAATTAAATAATTTTTTTTAATTAATTAGAAGTAAGTAATCCATTTAATTAAATAATTTCATTTAATTAATTAGAAATATCTTTCCCATTTAATTAAATAATTATATTTAATTAATCAAGATAGGCGTATTTATTAAATGCATGTAAAAATATGAGAAAATGTGAATATGAATTCCAGCAGCGATTCGATGCAAATTCTCCAAATTCATCCTCTCCTAAAGTGAAGAGATGAGGGTCTCTTAAATAGACTTTCCTAAAATCCATCAACGGTTGAGATCAAATTCAATCAACAATCTCGATTAAAGCTGACATTCAGTCATAAAGGGAGATTCCCAAACTAAAAGGAGTTAACAGATTTAATTTGAGTAAAATAAAGAGTTAACTAATTTAATTTGAGTAGAAAAATAAGTTAACTGATTTAACTCATTTTTTATCAATAGTAAACTGAAAATTTCTCTTTTTGAACTGAAGAGAGATTTTTTTGAGATATTTAATTTAATAAAATGAGATATGCTCTCATAATTACTTTTTCTATTTAATTAAATAATCTTTTAATTAATTAGAGACACTTTTCTTATTTAATTAAATAACTTCATTTAATTAATTAGGAATGGCTTCCTATTTAATTAAATAACTTTGTTTAATTAATTAGAAGTAAATACTCCATTTAATTAAATAATTTTGTTTAATTAATTAGAAATACCTTTTCCATTTATTTAAATAATTACATTTAATTAATCAAGATATGTGTATTGATTAAATGTATGTAAAAATATGAGCAAATGTGAGTATAAATTCCAGCAGCGATTCGATGCAAATTCTCCAAATACATCCTCTCCTAAAATGAAAAGATGAGGGTCTCTTGAATAGACTTTCATGGAATCCATCAACGGTTGAGATCAAATTCAATCAACGGTCAGGATTAAAGTTGAAGTTCAGTCATCAAAGTAGATTTCCAAATTAAAGGGAGTTAACAGATTTAATTTGCGTAAAATAAGGAGTTAAATGATTTAATTTGAGTAAAAAAAGGAGTTAACTCATTTAACTCATTTTTTATCAATAGTGAACTGAAAATTTCCCTTTTTGAATTGAAGAGAGATTTTGTTGAGATATTTAATTTAATAAAATGAAATATGCTCTCATAATTACTTTTTCTATGTAATTAAATAATATTTTAATTAATTAGAGACACTTTTCTTATTTAATTAAATAACTTCACTTAATTAATTAGGAATGGCTTCCTATTTAATTAAATAACTTTGTTTAATTAATTAGAAGTAAGTACTCCATTTAATTAAATAATTTTGTTTAATTAATTAAAAATACCTTTCCCATTTAATTAAATAATTACATTTAACTAATCAAGATAGGCATATTTATTAAATGTATGTAAAAATATGAGAAAATGTGAGTATGAATTCCAGCAGCGATTTGATGCAAATTCTCCAAATTCATCCTCTCTTAAAATGAAGAGATGAGGGTCTCTTAAATAGACTTTCCTGAAATGCATCAACGGTTGAGATCAAATTCAATCAACGGTCAGGATTAAAGTTGAAGTTTAGTCATAAAGGGAGTTAACAGATTTAATTTGAGTAAAATAAAGAGTTAACTGATTTAATTTGAGTAGAAAAAGGAGTTAACTCATTTAACTCATTTTTTATCAATAGTGAACTAAAAATTTCCCTTTTTGAATTGAAGAGAGATTTTGTTGAGATATTTAATTTAATAAAATGAGATATGCTCTCATAATTACTTTTTCTATTTAATTAAATAATGTTTTAATTAATTAGAGACACTTTTCTTATTTAATTAAATAACTTCATTTAATCAATTAGGAATGGCTTCCTATTTAATTAAATAACTTTATTTAATTAATTAGAAGTAAGTACTAGATTTAATTAAATCATTTGATTTAACTAATTAGAAATACCTTTCCCATTTAATTAAATAATTACATTTAATTAATCAAAATAAGCGTATTTATTAAATTTATGTAAAAATATGAGCAAATGTGAGTATGAATTCCAACAGCGATTCGATGCAAATTCTCCAAATTGATCCTCTACTAAAATGAAGAGATGAGGGTCTCTTAAATAGACTTTTTTGTAATCCATCAACGGTTAACATCAAATTCAATCAACGGTCAAGATTAAAGTTGATGTTCAGTCATAAAGGGAGATTTCCAAATTAAAGGGAATTAACAGATTTAATTTGAGTAAAATAAGGAGTTAACTGATTTAATTTGAGTAGAAAAAAGAGTTAACTCATTTAACTCATTTATTCATCAACAGTGAACTGAAAATTTCCCTTTTTGAATGGAAAAGAGATTTTGTTGAGATATTTAATTTAATAGAATGAGATATGCTCTCATAATTACTTTTTCTATTTAATTAAATAATCTTTTAACTAATTAGAGACACTTTTCTTATTTAATTAAATAACTTCATTTAATTAATTAGGAATGGCTTCGTATTTAATTAAATAACTTTGTTTAATTAATTAGAAGTAAGTACTCCATTTAATTAAATAATTTCATTTAATTAACTAGAAATACCTTTCCTATTTAATTAAATAATTACATTTAATTAATCAAGATATGCATGTTTATTAAATGTATGTAAAAATATGAGCAAATGTTAGCATGAATTTCAGCAGTGATTCGATGCAAATCCTCCAAATTCATCCTCTCCTAAAATGAAGACATGAGGGTCTCTTAAATAAACTTTCTTGGAATCCATCAATGGTTGAGATCAAATTCAATCAACGGTCAGGATTAAAGTTGAAGTTCAATCATAAAGGGAGACTCCCAAATTAAAGGGAGTTAACAGATTTAATTTGAGTAAAATAAAGAGTTAACTTATTTAATTTGAGTAGAAAAGTGAGTTAACTGATTTAACTCTTTTTTTATCAATAGTGAACTGAAAATTTCCCTTTTTGAACTGAAGAGAGATTTTGTTTGAGATATTTAATTTAATAAAATGAGATATGCTCTTATAATTACTTTTTCTATTTAATTAAACAATATTTTAATTAATTAGAGACTCTTTTCTTATTTAATTAAATAACTTTGTTTAATTAATTAGAAGTATGTACTCCATTTAATTAAATAATTTCATTTCATTAATTAGAAATACCATTCCAATTTAATTAAATAATTAGATTTAATTAATCAAGATAGGCATATTTATTAAATGTATTTAAAAATATGAGCAAATGTGAGTATGAATTCTAGCAATGATTTAATGCAAATTATCCAAATTCATCCTCTCTTAAAGTGAAGAGATGAGGGTCACTTAAATAGACTTTCCTAAAATCCATCAACAGTTTAGATCAAATTCAATCAATGATCAGGATTAAAGATGAAGTTCAGTCATAAAGAGAGATTCTCAAACTAAAATGAGTTAACAGATTTAATTTGAGTAAAATAAGGAGTTAACTTATTTAATTTGAGTACAAAAATGAGTTAATTGATTTAGCTCATTTTTTATCAATAGTGAATTGAAAATTTCTCTTTTTGAACTAAAGAGAGATTTTGTTGAGATATTTAATTTAATAAAATGAGATGTGCTCTCATAATTACTTTTTCTATTTAATTAAATAATCGTTTAATTAATTAGAGACACTTTTCTTATTTAATTAAATAACTTCATTTAATTAATTATGAATGGCTTCCTATTTAATTAAATAACTTTGTTTAATTAATTAGAAGTAAGTAATCCATTTAATTAAATAATTTTGTTTAATTAATTAAAAATAACTTTTCGATTTAATTAAATAATTACATTTAATTAATCAAGATATGCATATTTATTAAATTTATGTAAAAATATGAGCAAATGTGAGTATGAATTCCAGCAGTGATTCGATGCAAATTCTCCAAATTCATCCTCTCCTAAAATGAAAAGATGAGGGTCTCCTAAATAGACTTTCATGGAATCCATCAACGGTTGAGATCAAATTCAATCAACGGTTAAGATTAAAGTTGAAGTTCAGTCATAAAGGGAGATTCCCAAATTAAAGGGAGTTAACAGATTTAATTTGAGTAAAATAAGGAGTTAACTAATTTAATTTGAGTAAAAAAAGGAGTTAACTCATTTAACTTATTTTTTATCAATAGTGAATTGAAAATTTCTCTTTTTGAATTGAAGAGAGATTTTGTTGAGATATTTAATTTAATAAAATGAGATATGCTCTCATAATTACTTTTTCTATTTAATTAAATAATCTTTTAATTAATTAGAGACACTTTTTTTATTTAATTAAATAACTTCATTTAATCAATTAGGAATGGCATCCTATTTAATTAAATAACTTTTTTTAATTAATTAGAAGTAAGTATATTTAATTAAATAATTACATTTAATTAATTAAGATAGGCGTATTTATTAAATGTACATAAAAATATGAGAAAATGTGAGTATGAATTCCAGTAGCGATTTGATGCAAATTCTCCAAGTTCATCCTCTCTTAAAATGAAGAGATGAGGGTCTCTTAAATAGACTTTCCTTGAATCCATCAACGGTTGAGATCAAATTCAATCAACGGTCAGGATTAAAGTTGAATTTCAGTCATAAAGGGAGATTCCCAAATTAAAAGGAGTTAATAGATTTAATTTGAGTAAAATAAGGAGTTAACTGATTTAATTTGAGTAAAAAAAAGAGTTAACTGATTTAACTCATTTTTTATCAATAGTGAACTGAAATTTTTTCTTTTTGAACTGAAGAGAGATTTTGTTGAGATATTTAATTTAATGAAATGAGATATGCTCTCATAATTAGTTTTTCTATTTTGTTAAATAATCTTTTAATTAATTAGAGACACTTTTCTTATTTAATTAAATAACTTCATTTAATTAATTAGGAATGGCTTCCTATTTAATTAAATAACTTTATTTAATTAATTAGAAGTAAGTACGCCATTTAATTAAATAATTTTGTTTAACTAATTAGAAATACCTTTCTCATTTAATTAAAAAATTATATTTAATTAATCAAAATAGGCATATTTATTAAATTTATTTAAAAATATGAGCAAATGTGAGTATGAATTCCATCAGTGATTCGATGCAAATTGTCCAAATTCATCTTCTACTAAAATGAAGAGATGAGGGTCTCTTAAATAGACTTTCCTGAAATCCATCAATGGTTGACATCAAATTCAATCAACGGTCAAGATTAAAGTTGAAGTTCAGTCATAAAGGAAGATTTCCAAATTAAAGGGAGTTAACAGATTTAATTTGAGTAAAATAAGGAGTTAACTGAGTTAATTTGAGTAGAAAAAAGAGTTAACTCATTTAACTCATTTTTTTATCAATAGTGAACTGAAAATTTCCCTTTTCGAACTGAAAAGAGATTTTATTAAGATATTTAATTTAATAAAATGAGATATGCTCTCATAATTACTTTTTCTATTTAATTAAATAATCTTTTAACTAATTAGAGACACTTTTCTTATTTAATTAAATAACTTTATTTAATTAATTAGGAATGGCTTCCTATTTAATTAAATAACTTTGTATAATTAATTAGAAGTAAGTACTCCATTTAATTAAATAATTTTTTTTAATTAATTAGAAATATTATTCCTATTTAATTAAATAATTACATATAATTAATCAAGATAGGCATATTTATTAAATGTTTGTAAAAATATGAGCAAATGTGAATATGAATTCTCGCAGCAATTTGATGCAAATTCTCCAAATTCATCCTCTCCTAAAATGAAGAGATGAGGGTCTCTTAAATAGACTCTCCTGGAATCCATCAACGGTTGAGATCAAATTCAATCAACGGTCAGGATTAAAGTTGAAGTTCATTCATAAATGGAGATTCCCAAATTAAAGGGAGTTAACAAATTTAATTTGAGTAAAATAAGGAGTTAATTGATTTAATATTAGTTGTAGTGCTTGCCCCTGGTTCACATTTTGTACCATTGCTAAACTCTTTTAGAGCTAGTCTCATGTTGATGGTTAGCAACATTGTTTTGAGATTATCAGATATTGTGCTATGGATTCAGTTTATTATGTGATGAGATTACTTAGACTCTACATTTCATGTATGTATGATGATTATTTTTAGTGTTTGCAATTATTGATGATGATTATTACATTGCTTCCAGTTATTAATGACAATAAGTAAGATGATTTATTATCATATGTATTTTCTTATGAATACTTACCTCATACTTGCATATGTATGGTGTGCGTGTTTGCTTTGCGTGTTTGCTTTTGTATGGTGTGTCTGATGTGGTTAAGGAAGGGAGTCGTAGTCATCTGCTAGTTGAGATCTGCATGATGCACCACTTCTTGCCATTCTCTATTTAGTTTAGTATATTGTGCTTGTACATGCATGATTTTTATGCAAGTTGCAGGTACCAGATATCGACTTCTGTAAATTGCTAAGATGAGCGTACCCTATCACATTAAATCAATGATAAGTGAGGGGAGATAAATTCTCAAGTCCAAATCCCAACCCTTTAAGCCATTTGTTCTAATTAGAAAATTAAGACAAGTATTTGAGTTGAATACCCTCCAAATGCGTCAGATGACGTAATTCGTGATATTAACCTTTAGTTTGATTTTGTATGTATTTTGGCTATGATGAGTTTTCATATTTTTACCTTGTGAGTCTTTGATGTATTTTCTATTAATTAAGCCTAATTAAAAGATTTAATTAATAGTTTAATTTAATAAAAAATTAATATGGTATTTTAATATTTATTTTATTTAATTAATTAGAAAATTAATTAAATAAACTTATTAAATTAAAAAATAAAAGTTATAAGTTTAAATTTGGAATGTGACAATATTTATTTTAATAATAATATATATTGGAGTTCATTTTTAAATAAATGACTAAGTAATATTATTATTAAAGCTAATAAATATTTTAGCAAATTAAGTTTTGAAAAATGAAATTTAAAAGTGGAAGATATATTTAAATTAATAAAAGATTCTAAATCTCATGTGATTAAAATATAAATATATTAAGATTGAAAAGTGGAGATATTAAGGTTAGTGCATGAGATTTAATAAATAAATAAATTAAATTGGAAAGAGTAAAAGTAAATATTAAATTAATTAATGTGCATTATTTTAATATTTGCTCACATAGAAGTTGGCAAATTCTCAAGAGTTGTCATATAGACAACATAAGAGTTTACATTCTAAGTATGCACTAATTGTATACACTTAGGAGTTAGCATTTTATTTGAGCACATGGTGTCTACAACCTTAAGACTCATCTAGAAGGTTGAAGAAGACCCATGCTTGGTTGTCATGCTTATCTTCTAGTTGTTTCTAGAGACAATCTAGATGCATCTTAGAGACTTTTAAATAGAGGCTCTCCTAGTGTGTTTGGATAAGCTTAATGAAAGCTACAAGCTTCATGCAAGCTACAAGCTTAATGGAAGCTACAATCTTGAAGCTAAAATGGAAGCTTCAAAGATTACATGCATTGGAGAAGATTCATATGCTCATATATTTTTACATGTTTCTATACTTCTTCTAGCACTTCTAGTCACTCGGAGGATTCAGTCGGCTTGGATCTTGGAAGAATTGCGAATGATGGAGAAGAAAGGGATTTTCTATGGACTTCTGAAGTATGAAAAAATTTGGCATTAGTGTTTAGGTGCACTCGTGATATTCGCATACTCTCTTTGCACTATTTCTCTTCCTGTCTTCATCGTTCTTGTTATATGTGTCTAAATACTCTCTGTGATTGAATCTACAATTTGAAATTAGAATCTAGATATTTTATTTGGTTGAAAAAAAAATAATAGAAAAACCCTAGTTCCAAATGAGAAAGAAATTACATCTTAATCGGGTTTGGGTTCGAATTTATATTATAAAATTAAATAGACAAGATTTGAAATTAAATTAGAAATTCTAAGTTGAAAATTTGAATGGTTAGATGTAATATTTCTATCAAATTATATTTTAAGATGTGTATGGACAAACCTATTGGATGGATGAATGAGTAAATTTAGAGAGAAATTACATATTAGAAAAATTCTTAATTCATCACAAACTGCCCTGTCACTGCCCCTTGGATAGATCCGAACTTAGTCATTCATAACTTTTTATCGTGATTGAATTTATTCGATCGCTCTGGTCAAAATTGGCTCAACTTGGCCCTCTCCAACATATTTCAATTTCAGCCCAATAAAATGGTTCATTAGGAAGATATAGCCGTCGTACTGATACTGTTTTATTCAATGACAGATATTTTTCTATTTCTCATAACCAAGAGTTCTTTATGCTTAAACTTCACAAAAATAATATATCAAAGCATGGAATGAATTAAAGATATTATTGCAATCTTTCTTTAATATAATCTTATTTTTATGCATTAGTTTTATATGATTTATTATCTAATCTAATTAAATTAAATTTAATTAAGAGTAGTTAATAGTAGAAGAAGTATAATTAACCTATTTATCAACCAAAATAGGAGGTATTTAGTTGAGATATTAATATTGGATTTAGATTTAAATAAGAATTATTATATTGACAAAGAGTCATAGCTACATTATAACATTGTTATAATATAGCAACGATTTGAATTATTAATACATTTGTATTATTAAATAGATTAATGGTACACATTAATTGTACTAAAAATTAGTTAAATATTAACCAATGAAGTTTGTAAGGTTTCTTTAAGATCAATTAATGATAGTTTTGATGAGTTTATTATTTATTAATGTTTGTTGGGTCTAACAAACTATTAATAAATAATAGTATAAATGGTTTAAATAGTTATCAATTAATTCGATTAGAGTTAATCTAGTGGAGATTATTTAATGATTAAAGTTTTGTAAAAGATAATAATATTTGGATTTGGATTATAATTGATTTTAATCAATTGATGTTCATTGAGTTGTCAATATAATTAAATACAATAGAAATGATTATCATGATGAATGCGATCTATTAATAAGATTTCCAATATAGCTTGTTATTAAATATTAACAAATTATTATTATTGAATTATTAAAATGAATATTTGTGCATTGGATTGTAGTTGACTTTTAACGTACAAATTATAGTCAGTTATTAGCCAACTGATATTTATTGGGTTGACGGTATGGAGTGTGTAATTATTAATTAAATCAATTAACTAGAGTTAATTGGATTTAATTAATAATTATGTTATGTAATAGAGATTTAATTGATATAATTTTTTTAACGAAATTGTAAATATTTATATCGAAGTTGATAAGTCGTACTCTCACGACTTGAATAATGCCCTTAGATATTTTAATGGTGAGACATAGTAATATTGAATTAAAAATTATTAGAATGTTAATAGGTCATGGATGGTGTACCTATGTTAATTGATCATTTTAATAAAGTTATAATCTTCTTATTTAAAGATTGGTAACTGGCTTTTTTATAACCTAAACGAATAATGATCCTTGATTTATGTTAAAAGTTGAAGTAACATTAAAGAAGAGATAATCAATTAGAATATGGATTATGGTTAAAAATAGAGAACAATTTAATTAAAGGTCAATGATGAAAAGTTTAGTGAGTATTTACCCTTGATTTATTCTTAGAATATTATAATAGAAAGAATAATGCTATCGGAGAACAAATGGGTTGACGTGTAGATCAAATGGTAAATCCTATATAGTTGAAGTATTCTTGCAAACAAAAAATTGAAAACCTTTACACTTAATTCAACTATGTGAATTTTGTAAACCAAAACATGTGTTTGCATCATGTATTCTATATGCTTCTTGTTTTGAGTTTTTGGGTTGACTAGTGTTGACCAGTCTTAGGTTGTTACCAAAGGCTCAGGAGTTATGAGATGTGTTGGCATGTTGATCTTATTTGGTCTCGATATTTATAAGCCCGACCATGGTTATGTGATCATGTACTCTATGAAATATTTGTATTGACTGACTGTTATTGTTCATCAGTCTTCATGTGTGAAGCTGAGATATATGTGTATGAGACACTTGAGCTAATCATTTTTTAGTCATCGATCAGTTATCCTTGGATTACTTTCTAGTCGCCATGATGGGACTAAAATGTTAATTTATTTCTTGATGATGTCATGTTGTGACATGTTTGACCCAACCATTTTGGAGTCTTTGATCAGTATGATTTTGAGATATTTTTGGTTGCTTGTTGAGAACCAATGGATATGGTGATTTATTTTGAGATATATTTTGGTTGTTGAGAACCAATGGATATTTATGATTATCAGTGATGCCTTCAGTTGCCAATAAAGAACTGTTGTGGTGATGATTTTCTATGGATGCTTTTCAGATGCTCATGGAGATTTGATGATTCTTATCTTAGAGATTTGATGATTCTTATGGATATTTGATGCTTTTATGCATATTTGATGATTTTATTATGGATTATCTTTTGGATTTTTTTTACAGTTGCTTGTACAGGACTATGGTGATTTATGATTCCATGAGCTTAGGGTAGGTTATCTACTTGTAGTGTCGGGAAGTAGCTTGCAATGGGGGTCGTAGGCCCTAAGTGGCTACCAAGGTAACTCATTGTAAGTTTGGTTAATAACTGATAACATTTACACACTAAATGGAGATTAAATGAACCTAAAAAGATAATTGATTTAGTTTTTGCCCATGCCTTGAGTGCTTGTACAGGCTAGGATGGGAGTAGTGAGAATGCATGGTTGCGATCGTGCATTCTGTAGTATGCCTCGTCAATATGAGAGGATACTAGTGGCTGCATGAGATCAGTATGGACCCGTGGAGTTTAGCTAACTACCAGGGTAACTTGTACGTGATAAATGCAATGATACTTTCTCGCTTGCAAAATAGGTTTTCTACATGTCATTGTTGTGCCTCTGAGAATTAGATGTCGATTTTGTGTTTGAAACCTTTGAGTTAGTATATTTTTAAGATTCTTGGACTTATAGAGATTTATACTTTGTGATTTTGATAGCCTGTCTAGAACCTAACATTATCTCCTTAGCACGGTGGGAGTGGACCACTTAGGTTCCACACGGTCGGGTGGTAGTGTTTTTCCACTCTTATCATTTGAGATCCATCCGAGACACCGTGGCTAGAGCATTCTTAGTTGGTATTTATCTTCATTTTGTTTTTGAATCATTATGATTGATGATATACCTTACAATGGACGTATTTTACTGGTATATTTTTTATATTGATGATTTGCATATGTTAGATGATGGTATCCTATGATTTACTTTGCATATTAGTAGGATGTTTTTTTCTTAAGAGTGACATTCCTACTATGATAATATCGATGATCTCTTCGGTGCTTTGGAATGTTACGCATGGAGGGATGGCTAGGATCCACGATGGTCTAATGATGTTATTTACGATTGAGAAGAACCATGCACTTAGTTATTTATGTTTGTGTTATATGGTTATCTTTTATGATGGGTGTTTATGTATTTTGTGATGATGTATCATGTATGATATGTGGTTTCATTTATGTTATTGCATCATGGATTAATATTGAATGATGATGTACTTATTCACATAGATGTTTATTTTTTTAAGCTTTTCATACCTTGTAACATGTACAGTGGATGATTGAGCAATCTAAAATGTAATTACAAAAAGGACACTTGTATATGCTTTAAGAAGATTAGATGTATCATAGTTATTTCATAAGGATGTGATGTTAGATGAATAGTTAATTTAGATGTGATTCAATGTTAAGGGATTCTTAAATAATGTAATTTGTTATATTATGTTTGCTTTCAGTTGGATGTTACTATTGCTTCCGCGAATATTGTAAATGGTTTACCTTTCATGTTTTAAAAAAAAAATTATTTGGAAAACTTAGTGAAATTCTTTGGATCCTTTGCCAGGGCATTACATGAGTAGAAAAAGGAGTTAACTGATTTAACTCATTTTTTTATCAATAGTGAACTAAAAATTTCCCTTTTTGAACTGAAGAGAGATTTTGTTGAGATATTTAATTTAATAAAATGAGATATGCTCTTATAATAACTTTTTCTATTTAATTGAATAATCTTTTAATTAATTAGAGACACTTTTTTTATTTAATTAAATAACTTCATTTAATTAATTAAGAATGGCTTCTTATTTAATTAAATAACATTATTTAATTAATTAGACGTAAGTACTCCATTTAATTAAATAAGTTTGTTTAATTAATTAGAAATACCTTTCCCATTTAATTAAATAATTACATTTAATTAATCAAGATAGGCATATTTATTAAATGTATGTAAAAATATGAACAAATGTGAGTATGAATTCCAGTAGCAATTGGATGCAAATTTTCCAAATTCATTCTCTCCTAAAATGAAGAAATGAGGGTCTCTTAAATAGACTTTCTTAGAATCTATCAACGGTTGAGATCAAATTCAATCAACGGTCAGGATTAAAGTTGAAGTTCAGTCATAAAGGGAGATTCTCAAATTAAAGGGAGTTAACAGATTTAATTTGAGTAAAATAAGGAGTTAACTGATTTAATTTGAGTAGAAAAAGGAGTTAACTGATTTAACTCATTTTTTAACAATAGTGAACTGAAAATTTCTTTTTTAAAACTGAAGAGAGATTTTGTTGAGATATTTAATTTAATAAAATGAGATATGCTCTCATAATTACTTTTTCTATTTAATTGAATAATCTTTTAATTAATTAGAGACACTTTTCTTATTTAATTAAATAACTTCATTTAATTAATGAGGAATAGCTTCCTATTTAATTAAATAAATTTATTTAATTAATTAAAAGTAAGTACTCCATTTAATTAAATAATTTCATTTAAATAATTAGAAATAATTTTTCCATTTAATTAAATAATTACATTTAATTAATCAAGATAAGCGTATTTATTAAATGTATGTAAAAATATGAGCAAATGTGAGTATGAATTCCAGCAGTGATTCGGTGCAAATTCTCCAAATTCATCCTCTCTTAAAATGAATAGATGAGGTTCTCTTAAATAGACTTTTCTAGAATCCATCAATGGTTGAGATCAAATTCAATCAACGGTCAGGATTAAAGTTGAAGTTCAGTCATAAAGGGAGATTCCCAAATTAAAAGGAGTTAATAGATTTAATTTGAGTAAAATAAAGAGTTAACTGATTTAATTTGAGTAAAAAAATGAGTTAACTGATTTAACTCATTTTTTATCAATAGTGAATTGAAAATTTCCCTTTTTGAACTAAAGAGAGATTTTGTTGAGATATTTAATTTAATAAAATGAGATATGCTCTCATAATTACTTTTTCTATTTAATTAAATAATCTTTTAATTAATTAGAGACACTTTTCTTATTTAAATAAATAACTTCATTTAATTAATTAGGAATTGCTTTCTATTTAATTAAATAACTTTGTTTAATTAATTAGAAGTAAGTACTCCTTTTAATTAAATAATTTCATTTAATTAATTAGAAATACCTTTCCCATTTAATTAAATAATTATATTTAATTAATCAAGATATGCATATTTATTAAATATATGTAAAAATATGAGCAAATATGACTATGAATTTCAGCATCAATTCGATGCAAATTTTCGAAATTCATCCTCTCTTAAAGTGAAAAGAAGAACGTCTCTTAAATAGACTTTCCTGGAATCCATCAATGGATGAGATCAAATTCAATCAACGGTTAGGATTAAAGTTGAAGTTCAGTCATAAAGGGAGATTCCCAAACTAAAGGGAGTTAACATATTTAATTTTAGTAAAATAAGGAGTTAACTAATTTAATTTGAGTAGAAAAAAGAGTTAACTCATTTAACTTATTTTTTATCAATAGTGAACTAAAAATTTTCCTTTTTGAATTAAAGAGAGATTTGTTGAAATATTTAATTTAATAAAATGAGATATGCTCTCATAATTACATTTTCTATTTAATTAAATAATCTTTTAATTAATTAGAGTCAGTTTTCTTATTTAATTAAATAACTTCATTTAATTAATTAGAAATGGCTTCCTATTTAATAAAATAACTTTTTTTAATTAATTAGAAGCAAGTACTCCATTTAATTAAATAATTTTGCTTAATTAATTAGAAATACCTTTCTCATTTAATTAAATAATTACACTTAATTAATCAAGATAGGCATATTTATTAAATATATGTAAAAATATGAGCAAATGTGAGTATGAATTCCAGTAGCGATTCGATACAAATTCTCCAAATTCATCCTCTTCTAAAATGAAGAGATGAGAGTCTCTTAAAGAGACTTTTCTGGAATCCATCAACGGTTGAGATCAAATTCAATCAACGGTCAGGATTAAAGTTGAAATTTAGTCATAAAGTGAGATTCCCAAATTAAAGGAAGTTAATAGATTTAATTTGAGTAAAATAAGGAGTTAACTGATTTAATTTGAGTTAAAAAAGGAGTTGATTGATTTAACTCATTTTTTTTCAATAGTGAACTGAAAATTTTCCTTTTTGAACTGAAGAGAGATTTTGTTGAGATATTTAATTTAATAAAATGAAATATGCTCTCATAATTACTTTTTCTATTTAATTAAATAATTTTTAAATTAATTAGAGACACTTTTCTTATTTAATTAAATAACTTCATTTAATTAATTAGGAATGGCTTCCTATTTAATTAAATAACTTTGTTTAATTAATTAGAAGTACTCAATTTAATTGAATAATTTTATTTAATTAATTAGAAATACCTTTCCCATTTAATTAAATAATTACATTTAATTAATCAAGATAGGCATTTTTATTAAATGTATGTACAAATATGAGCAAATGTGAGTATGAATTCTAGCAGCGATTCGATGCAAATTCTCCAAATTCATCCTCTCCTAAAATGAAGATATAAGGGTCTCCTAAATAGACTTTCTTGGAATCCATCAACGGTTGAGACCAAATTCAATCAATGATCAAGATTAAAGTTGAAGTTCAGTGATAAAGGGAGATTTCCAAATTAAAGGGAGTTAACAGATTTAATTTGAGTAAAATAAGGAGTTAACTGATTTAATTTGAGTAGAAAAAAGAGTTAACTAATTTAACTCAATTTTTTATCAATAATGAACTGAAAATTTCCCTTTTCGAATTGAAGAGAGATTTTGTTGAGATATTTAATTTAATAAAATGAGATATGCTCTCATATTTACTTTTTCTATTTAATTAAATAATCTTTCAATGAATTAGAGACACTTTTCTTATTTAATTAAATAACTTCATTTAATTAATTAGAAATGGCTTCCTATTTAATTAAATAAATTTGCTTAAGTAATTAGAAGTAAGTACTCTATTTAATTAAATAATTTTGTTTAATTAATTAGAAATACCTTTCCCATTTAATTAATCAAGATAGGCGTATTTATTAAATGTATGTAAAAATATGAGCAAATGTGAGTATGAATTTCAGCAGCGATTTGATGCAAATTCTCCAAATTCATCCTCTCCTAAAATGAAGAGATGAGTGTCTCTTAAATAGACTCTCTTGAAATCCATCAATGTTGACATCAAATTCAATCAACAGTCAGGATTAAAGTTGAAGTTCATTCATAAAGGGAGATTCCCAAATTAAAGGGAGTTAATAGATTTAATTTGAGTAAAATAAGGAGTTAACTGATTTAATTTGAGTTGTAGTGCCTACCCCTGGTTCGCATTTTGTTACTATTGCTGAACTATTTTAGAGCTAGTCTCATGTTGATGGTTAGCAGCATTGTTTTGAGATTATCAAATATTGTGCTATGGATTCAGTTTATTGTGTGATGAGATTACTTAGACTCTACATTTCATGTATGTATGATGATTATTTTTAGTGTTCACAATTATTGATGATGATTATTACATTGCTTCCAGTTATTAATGAGGATTAGTAAGATGATTTATTATCATATTTTTTCTTATGGATACTTACCTCATACTTGCATATGTATGGTGTGCGTGTTTGCTTTGCGTGTTTGTTTTTGTATGGTGTGTCTGATGTGATTACTTAGACTCTACATTTCATGTATGTATGATGATTATTTTTAGTGTTCGCAATTATTGATGATGATTATTATATTGCTTCTAGTTATTAATGAGGATTAGTAAGATGATTCATTATCATATGTGTTTTCTTATGGATACTTACCTCATACTTGCATATGTATGGTGTGCGTGTTTTCTTTGCGTGTTTGTTTTTGTATGATGTGTCTGATGTGGTTAAGGAAGGGAGTCATAGTCATCTGCTAGTCAGGATCTACACGATGCACCACTTCCTGTCATTGTCTGTTTAGTTTAGTATATTGTGCTTGTACATGCGTGATTTTTATGCAGGTTGCAGGTACCAGATATCAACTTCTCTGAATTGCTAGGATGAGCATACCCTATCACATTATCTCAATGATAAGAGAGGGGAGATAAATTCTCAAGTCCAAATCCCAACCCTTTAAGCCATTTGTTCTAATTGAAATATTAAGACAAGTATCTGAGTTGAGTACCCTCCAAATGCATCAGATGACGTAATTCGTGATATTAACCCTTAGTTTGATTTTGTATGTATTTTGGCTATGATGGGTTTTCATATTTTTACCTTGTGAGTTTTTGATGTATTTTCTATTAATTAAGCCTAATTAAAAGATTTAATTAATAGTTTAATTTAATAAAAAATTAATATGGTATTTTAATATTTATTTTATTTAATTAATTGGAAAATTAATTAAATAAAATAATTAAATTGAAAAATAAAAGTTATAAGTTTAAATTTGGAATGTGACAACATTTATTTTAATAATAATATATATTGGAGTTCATTTTTAAATAAATGACTAAATAATAATATTATTAAAGCTAATAAATATTTTAGCAAATTAAGTTTTGGAAAATAAAATTTAAAAGTGGAAGATATATTTAAATTAATAAAAGATTCTAAATTTTATGTGATTAAAATATAAATATATTAAGATTGAAAAGTGGAGATATTAAAGTTAGTGCATGAGATTTAATAAATAAATAAAATTGAAAAGAGCAAAAGTAAATATTAAATTAATTAATGTGCATTATTTTAATATTTGCTCACATAGGAGTTGGCGAATTCTCGAGAGTTGTCATGTAGACAACGTAGGAGTTTGCACTCTAAGTATGCACTAATTGTCTACACTTAGGAGTTAGCATTTTATTTGAGCACATGGTGTCTACAACCTTAAGACTCATCTAGAAGGTTGAAGAAGACCCATGCTTGGTTGTCATGCTTATCTTCTAGTTGTTTCTAGAGACACTCTAGATGCATCTTAGAGACCTTTAAATAGAGGCTCTCCTAGTGTGTTTGGACAAGTTTAATGGAAGCTACAAGCTTAATGCAAGCTACATGCTTAATGCAAGCTACAAGCTTGAAGCTAAAATGGAAGCTTCAAAGATTACATGCATTGGAGAAGATTCATATGCTCATATATTTTCTACATGTTTCTATGCTTCTTCTAACACTTCTAGTCACTCGAAGGATTCAGTCGGTTTGGATCTTGGAAGAATTGCGAATGATGGAAAAGAAAGAGATTTTCTATGGACTTCTGAAGTATGAAAAATTTAGCATTAGTTTTCAAGTGCACTCGTGATATTCGCATACTCTCTTTGCAATATTTCTCTTCATATCTTCATCGTGTTTATTATATGTGTCTAAATACTCTCTGTGATTGAATCTACAATTTGAAATTAGAATCTAGATATTTTATTTGATTGAAAAGAAAATAATAGAAAAACTCTAGTTCCAAATGAGAAAGAAATTAGATCTTAATCGGGTTTGGGTTCGAATTTATATTGTGAAATTAAATAGACAAGATTTGAAATAAAAATAAAAATTCTAAGTTTAAAATTTGAATAGTTAGATGTAATCTTTCTATCAAATTATATTTTCAGATGTGAATGGACAAACCTATTGGATGGATGAATGAGTAAATTTAGAGAGCAATTACCTATTAGTAAAATTCTTAATTCATCACAAACTGCCCTATCGCTGCCCCTTGGATAGATCCGAACTCAGTCATTCATAACTTTTTATCGTGATTGAATTTATTCAATCGCTCTAGTCAAAATTGGCTCAATTTGGCCCTCTCCAACATATTTCAATTTCAGCCTGATCCAACGGTTTATTAGGGAGATATGGCCATCATACTGAGACTATTTTATTCAATGACAGATATTTTTCTATTTCTCATAACCAAGAGTTCTTTATGTTTAAACTTTATAAAAATAATATATCAAAGCATGGAATGAATTAAAGATATTATTGCAATCTTTCCTTAGTAGAATCTTATTTTTATGCATTAGTTTTATATGATTTACTATCTAATCTAATTAAATCAAATTTAATTAAGATTAGTTAATAGTAGAAGAAGTATAACTAATCTATTTATCAACCAACATAGGAGGTATTTGGTTGAGATATTAATATTGGATTTAGATTTAAATAAGAATTATTATATTGACAAAGAGTCATAGCTACATTATAACATTGTTATAATATAGCAACGATTTGAATTATTAATACATTTGTATTATTAAATAGATTAATGGTACACGTTAATTGTACTAAAAATTAGTTAAATATTAACCAATGAAGTTTGTAAGGTTTCTTTAAGATCAATTAATGATAGTTTTGATGAGTTTATTATTTATTAATGTTTGTTGGGTCTAACAAACTATTAATAACTAATAGTATAAATGGTTTAAATAGTTATCTCTTAATCCGATTAGAGTTAATTTAGTGGAGATTATTTTATGATTAAAGTTTTGTAAAAGATAATAATTTTTGGATTTGGATTATAATTGATTTTAATCAATTGATGTTCATTGAATTGTCAATATAATTATATGCAATAGAAATGATTATCATTATGAATGTGATCTATTAATAAGATTTCCAATATAGCTTGTTATTAAATATTAACAAGTTATTATTATTGAATTATTAAAATGAATATTTGTGCATTGGATTGTAGTTGACTTTTAACGTACAAATTATAGTTAGTTATTAGCCAACTGATATTTATTGGGTTGACGGTATGGAGTGTGTAATTATTAATTAAATCAATTAACTAGAGTTAATTGGATTTAATTAATAATTATGTTATGTAATAGAGATTTAATTGATATAATTTTTTTAACGAGATTGTAAATATTTATATCGAAGTTGATAAGTCGTACTCTCACGACTTGAATAATGCCCTTAGATATTTTAATGGTGAGACTTAGTAATATTGAATTGAAAATTATTAGAATGTTAATAGGTCATGGATGGTGTACCTATGTTAACTGATCATTTTAATAAAGTTATAATCTTCTTATTTGAAGATTACTAACTGGCTTTCTTATAACCTAAACGAATAATGATCCTTGATTTATGTTAAAAGTTGAAGTAACATTAAAGAAGAGTTAATCAATTAGAATATGGATTATGGTTAAAAATAGAGAACAATTTAATTAAATGTCAATGATGAATAGTTTAGTGAGTATTTACCCTTGATTTATTCTTAAAATATTATAATAGAAAGAATAATGCTATCAGAGAACAAATGGGTTGATGTGTAGATCAAATGGTAAATCCTATACACTTGAAGTATTCTTACAAACAAAAAATTGGAAACTTTTACACTTAATTCAACTATGTGAATTTAGTAAACCAAAACATGTGTTTGCATCGTGTATTCTATATGGTTCTTGTTTTGGATTTTTGGGTTGACTAGTGTTGACCAGTCTTAGGTTGTTACCAAAGGCTCAGGAGTTATGAGATGCGTTGGCATGTTGATCTTATTTGGTTTTGATCTTTATAAGCCCAACCATGGTTATGTGATCATGTGCTCTATAAAATGTTTTTATTTACTGATTGTTATTGTTCATCGGTCTTCATGTGTGAAGCTGAGATGTATGTGTATGAGACACTTGTGCTAATCATTTTTTAGTCATTCATCAGTTATCCTTGGATTACTTTCTAGTCGCCATGATGGGACTAAAATGTTGATTTATTTCTTGATGATGTCATGTTGTGACATGTTTGACCCAACCATTTTGGAGTCTTCGATCAGTATGATTTTGAGATATTTTTTGTTGCTTGTTGAGAACCAACGAATATGGTGATTTATTTTGAGATATATTTTGGTTGTTGAGAACCAATGGATATTTATGATTATCAGTGATGCCTTCAGTTGCCAATAGAGAACTGTTGTGGTGATGATTTTCTATGGATGCTTTTCAGATGCTCATGGAGATTTGATAATTCTTATCTTAGAGATTTGATGATTCTTGTGGATATTTGATGCTTTTATGCATATTTGATAATTTTATTATGGATTATCTTTTGGATTTTCTTTATAGTTGCTTGTACAGGACTATGGTGATTTATGATTCCATGAGCTTAGGGTAGGTTATCTACTTGTAGTGTCAGGAAGTAGCTTGCAATGTGGGCCGGGGGCCCGAAGTGGCCGCTAGGGTAACTCATTGTAAGTTTGGTTAATTAGTGATAATATTTACACACTAAATGGAGATTAAATGAACCTAAAAAGATAATTGTTTTGGTTCCTGCCCATGCCTTGAGTTCTTGTACAGGCTAGGATGGGAGTATGCCTCGTCAATATGAGAGGATACTAGTGGCCGCATGAGATCAATATGGACCCATGGAGTTTAGCTAACTGCCAGGGTAACTTGTACATGATAAATGAAATGACACTTTTCCGCTTGTAGAGTAGGTTTTCTACATGTCATTGTTGTGCCTCTGAGAATTAGATGTCAGTTTTGTGTTTGAAACCTTTGAGTTAGTATACTTTTAGGATTCCTAGACTTATAGAGATTTATACTTTGTGATTTTGATAGCCTGTCTAGGACTTGAGATTATCTCCTCCGCACAGTGAGAGTTGACCACTTAGGTTCCACACGGTCGGGTGGTAGTGTTTTTCCACTCTTATCATTTGAGATCCATCTGAGACACCGTGGCTAGAGCATTCTTAGATGGTATTTATCTTCATTTTGTTCTTGGATCATTATGATTGATGATATACCTTATGATGCATGTATTTTACTGGTATGTTTTTTATATTGATGATTTGCATATTTTAGATGATGGTATCCTATGCTTTACTTTGCATGTTAGTAGAATATTTGGCAAACTTGTTTTTAAAAAAAAAAATTGTTTGGCAAACTTAGTGAAATTCTTTGGATCCTTTGGCGAGGCATTACATGAGTAGAAAAAGGAGTTAACTCATTTAACTCATTTTTTTAACAATAGTGAACTAATAATTTTCCTTTTTGAACTGAAGAGAGATTTTGTTGAGATATTTAATTTAATAAAATAAGATATGCTCTTATAATAACTTTTTCTATTTAATTGAATAATCTTTTAATTAATTAGAGACACTTTTTTTATTTAATTAAATAACTTCATTTAATTAATTAGGAATGGCTTCTTATTTAATTAAATAATATTATTTAATTAATTAGAAGTAAGTACTCCATTTAATTAAATAATTTCATTTAATTAATTAGAAATACCTTTCCCATTTAATTAAATAATTTAATTTAATTAATTAGAAATACCTTTCCCATTTAATTAAATAATTACATTTAATTAATCAAGATAGGCGTATTTATTAAATGTATGTAAAAATATGAATAAATGTGACTATGAATTCCAGCAGCAATTGGATGCAAATTTTCCAAATTCATTCTCTCCTAAAATGAAGAAATGAGGGTCTCTTAAATAGACTTTCTTAGAATCCATCAATGGTTGAGATCAAATTCAATCAACGGTCAAGATTAAAGTTGAAGTTCAGTCATAAAGGGAGATTCTCAAATTAAAGGGAGTTAACAGATTTAATTTGAGTAAAATAATGAGTTAACTAATTTAATTTGAGTAGAAAAAGGAGTTAACTGACTTAACTCATTTTTTATCAATAGTGAACTGAAAATTTCTTTTTTTAAACTGAAGAGAGATTTTGTTGAGATATTTAATTTAATAAAATGATATGCTCTCATAATTACTTTTTCTATTTAATTGAATAATCTTTTAATTAATTAGAGACACTTTTATTATTTAATTTAATAACTTCATTTAATTAATTAGGAATAACTTCCTATTTAATTAAATAACTTTGTTTAATTAATTAAAAGAAAGTACTCCATTTAATTAAATAATTTTGTTTAATTAATTAGAAATACCTTTCCCATTTAATTAAATAATTACATTTAATTAATCAAGATAGGCGTATTTATTAAATGTATGTAAAAATATGAACAAATGTGAGTATGAATTTCAGCAGCGATTCAATGCAAATTCTCCAAATTCATCCTTTCTTAAAGTGAAGAGATGAGGGTCTCTTAAATAGACTTTTCTAGAATCAATCAACGATTGAGATCAAATTCAATCAACGGTCAGGATTAAAGTTGAAGTTCATTCATAAAGGGAGATTCCCAAACTAAAATGAGTTAACAGATTTAATTTGAGTAAAATAAAGAGTTAACTGATTTAATTTGAGTAAAAAAATGTGTTAACAGATTTAACTCATTTTTTATCAATAGTGAACTAAAAATTTCCCTTTTTGAACTAAAGAGAGATTTTGTTGAGATATTTAATTTAATAAAATGAGATATGCTCTCATAATTACTTTTTCTATTTAATTAAATAATCTTTTAATTAATTAGAGACACTTTTCCTATTTAATTAAATAACTTCATTTAATTAATTAGGAATGGCTTCCTATTGAATTAAATAACTTTGTTTAATTAGTTAGAAGTAAGTACTCCATTTAATTACATAATTTCGTTTAATTAATTAAAAATATCTTTTTTATTTAATTAAATAATTACATTTAATTAATCAAGATAGGTGTATTTATTAAATATATGTAAAAATATTAGCAAATGTGAGTATGAACTCTAGCAGCGATTTGATGCAAATTCTCCAAATTCATCCTCTCCTAAAGTGAAGAGATAAGGGTCTCTTAAATGGACTTTTCTGGAATCCATCAATGGTTGAGATCAAATTCAATCAATGGTCAGGATTAAAGTTGAAGTTTAGTCATAAAGGGAGATTCCTAAACTAAAGGGAGTTAACAGATTTAATTTGAGTAAAATAAGGAGTTAACTGATTTAATTTGAGTAGAAAAAGGAGTTAACTGATTTAACTCATTTTTTATTAATAGTGAATTAAAAATTTCCCTTATTGAACTTAAGAGAAATTATGTTGAGATATTTAATTTAATAAAATGAGATACGCTCTCATAATTACTTTTTCTATTTAATTAAATAATCTTTTAATTAATGAGAGACACTTTTCTTATTTAATTAAATAACTTCATTTAATTAATTAGGATTAGCTTCCTATTTAATTAAATAACTTTGTTTAATTAATTAGAAGTAAGTACTTCATTTAATTAAATAATTTTGTTTAATAAATTAGAAATACTTTTTCCATTTAATTAATCAAAACAGGCATATTTATTAAATGTATGTAAAAATATGAGCAAATGTGAGTATGAATTCCAGCAGCAATTCAATCCAAATTCTCCAAATTCATCCTCTCCTAAAGTAAAGAGATAAGGCTCTCTTAAATAGACTTTCTTGAAATCCATCAACGGTTGAGATCAAATTCAATCAATGGTCAGGATTAAAGTTGAAGTTCAGTCATAAAAGGAGATTCCCAAACTAAAGGGAGTTTATAGATTTAATTTGAGTAAAATAAGGAGTTAACTAATTTAATATGTGTAGAAAAAGGAGTTAACTGATTTAACTCATTTTTTATCAATAGTGAATTGATAATTTCCCTTTTTGAACTGAAGAGAGATTTTTTTGAGTTATTTAATTTAATAAAATGAGATATGCTCTCATAATTATTTTTCTATTTAATTGAATAATCTTTTAATTAATTAGAGACAATTTTTTTAGATAATTAAATAACTTCATTTAATTAATTAATAATGGCTTCCTATTTAATTAAATAACTTTGTTTAATTAATTAGAACTAAGTACTCCATTTAATTAAATAATTTTTTTTAATTAATTAGAAATACCTTTTCCATTTAATTAAATAATTACATTTAATTAATCAAGATAGGTGTATTTATTAAATGTATGTAACAATATGAGCAAATGTGAGTATGAATTTCAACAACAATTCGATTCAAATTCTCCAAATTCATCATCTCCTAAAGTGAAGAGATGAGGGTCTCTTAAATAGACTTTCCTAGACTCCATCAATAGTTGAAATCAAATTCAATCAAAGGTCAGGATTAAAGTCGATGTTCAGTCATAAAGGGAGATTCCCAAACAAAAGGGAGTTAACAAATTTAATTTGAGTAAAATAAGGAGTTAACTAATTTAATTTGAGTAGAAAAAAGAGTTAACTGACTTAACTCATTTTTTATCAATAGTGAAGTGAAAATTTCCCTTTCTGAACTGAAGAGAAATTTTGTTGAGATATTTAATTTAATAAAATGGGATATGCTCTCATAATTACTTTTTCTATTTAATTAAATAATCGTTTAATTAATTAGAGACACTTTTCTTATTTAATTAAATAACTTCATTTAATTAAATAGTAATGGCTTCCTATTTAATTAAATAACTTTTTTTTAATTAATTAGAAGTAAGTACTCCATTTAATTAAATAATTCCATTTAATTAATTAGAAATACCTTTCTCATTTAATTAAATAATTACATTTAATTAATCAAGATAGGCATATTTATTAAATGTATGTAAAAATATGAGCAAATGTGAGTATGAATTTCAGCAGCGATTCGATGCAAATTCTCTAAATTCATCCTCTCCTAAAGTGAAGAGATGAGGGTCTTTTAAATAGACTTTCTTGGAATCCATCAACGGTTGAGATCATATTCAATCAACGGTCAGGATTAAAGTTGAAGTTCAGTCATAAAGGGAGATTCCCAAACTAAAGGTAGTTAACAGATTTAATTTGAGTAAAATAAGGAGTTAACTAATTTAATTTGAGCAGAAAAATGAGTTAATTGATTTAACTCAATTTTTATCAATAGTGAACTGAAAATTTCCCTTTTTGAGCTGAAGAGAGATTTTGTTGAGATATTTAATTTAATAAAATGAGATATGCTTTCATAATTACTTTTTGTATTTAATTAAATAATCTTTTAATTAATTAGACACACTTTTCTTATTTAATTAAATAACTTCATTTAATTAATTAAGAATGGCTTCCTATTTTATTTTATTTCAAAAAAAAAGGGTAAAATTTTATTCAATTAAATATGAATTATAGGAGGCCTCAGGCCCAACAACCAAATCACCAACCCAACACAGTTACGATCTATCCATATGCACTACTTGCTTGAAGATCCCACTAAGATCAGCAGGAAGATCATCTCTATCAGAAATTTCCCAACCAGCACCCTTCTCTGATGCCCATTTTGCCAAAACATCAGCCACTCCATTCCATTCCCTAGGAATATCATAGAAAAGGATCCCATCCACAGAGCTACTCAAGTGGAGAATCTCTCTATCAATATATGTAATTTGCTAGCTAGATTCATCCACTCTTCGGTTATTAATCATATCCACAAATATCTTAGAGTCAGACTCACACACCATTCTCCTCCATCCAAGAGAGCACGCTTGCTCCATAGCCACTTTAATGGCCAAAGCCTCCATCATGTTATTGGAATGAACTCCTTTGTGTATAGAGAATTTGAAAATAACATTACCATCTGCATCTCTCCCATTCCCCCCCACTCCAGCCTATCCAGGGTTCCCACGGCAGGAGCCATCAGTGTTAATCTTTAAGACTGCCACAGGAGGAGGGCTCCATCTCCCCACTCTACAAACCTTCCTCTTTCGTGGCTGATATCTCTTACTACTAATATTTTTAGATCCTTTATCCACTAATCCTAAATTTCTAATAATATGAGAATCCCCAGGATCCATCGGGTCTGACATATCACATTTAGCAAAGATAGTCTCTTGAAGCTTGGATAGGATCAACTGCCATAGTTTAGTGGCTCCCAAGCTAGAATTACAAAAAAATTGATGGTTACGCTCCAACCAAAGATTCCACAGAATGAAAGAAGGTCCAATAGCCCAGGCCACTTGAAGGAATGAAGTTTTCATAGGGGGTCTACCAAGGCTGGCCCAAAATTCAATAAGAAATACGACTTGAATACATCTATGGCACCATGCCTCCCACCATTTATGCCAGATCTCACTAGAGAGAGGACATAAGAAAAAACCTTGAAGTGAGCAACCGTGGTCCAACCTGCAGAAGAAAAAACTTGATACAGAGGCTGAACGTGCAGAAAACTGGAGAGAATAGGAGGGTGGCCATCCCAAGAATCCTGCTAGAATAACACACTTGACCCCTCATTACAGATCTAGAAAAGACCATCCTTAATTAAAGGAGCACCCCTTTTAAGGGTATCCCAAATAAAGGACCCCTTACCATCAAGCTCAAGTTTGGGAATATCCTGAACCTCCACTCTTGGGAAATACTTATGGGTGAGAATCTTGGCCCAATCCCGGTCTTGATTCTTGCAATATCTCCAGTATAACTTTGCAGCAAGAGATTTGACACCTAGAGCCATACATTTAAGGTCCAGACCCCCAGCAAACTTAGGCAAGCAAACAGTGTCCTAGTTGACTAAGCTCCATTTAGAAGATTGAAGGTTTCTTAACCAAAAGAATTGTCATGACAAAGCATCAAAATATTTCATAACTCCCACGGGAGGGGTTTGCACTAAGCACCTATAAATAGGGAGGGCCTGAATCACAGTCTTGAGCAGGGTAACCCTCTTAGCTGGGGAGAGCCATCTATGTGTCCAATGCGTCACTCTACTACAAAATTTGTCAACAAGACCTTACCAATACTCTTTCCATTGAGTCCCCAAAGCTAAAGGAACTCAGAGATAGATCAAAGGGAGGAATCCAACTTGAAACCTGAGAATTCTAGCAATATTGTGCTAAATCAACTAAGGAGTATTAAAGAAATAAATAGAAGATTTCCCTTCATTAATTTTCTATCTAGAAGCTTTTAAATAAATATCCAAAATATTTCTAATGTTCCTTGCCTTGTTGGCAGTAGCCAAGCCCATCAGGCCAGTATCATCCACAAATTGGAGGTGCATGTATGAAGGAATATCATTACCCAACTTCCACCCTTGAATAAGTCCCAGTTGTGCTTGAGATTTTATAAATCTACCTAAGCCCTTTGCCATAATAATAAATAGATAAGGAGAGATAGGATCCCCCTAGCGAAGTCCTCGAGAAGCAGAGAAAAGGTCAGTAGGTTCTCCATTGATAAGAACCAAAAAGGATGGGGAAGGCACACAACTGAGAACCCAATCCACCCATTCTGTAGTAAATCCAAAAGCTAGAAGCACACGACCCAGAAAGTCCCAACTAACTCGATCATATGCTTTAGCTAAGTCCAGCTTAATAAACATAGCCTTTTCCTTGGAGGAGGCCATAGAATGAATAGCTTCTGTAGCAATCACCACCCCATCAAGAATCTGTCTCCCATTGACAAAACGTCCCTGTTCCTCAGAAATCATAGTGGTAAGGAAAGGCTTGAGCCTTTCAACAATTAATTTGGTGATGATTTTTTACGTGACATTACATAGAGAAATGGGTGTGAACTGGTCCAACCTATTAGCGCCATCAATCTTGGGAATGAGAGCCAAAAAAGTAGCATTCATAGACTTTTGCATTTGTTTATTTTGATATGACTCCTGGACCACATCTAGAAGATCAAATTTAATAATCTCCCAAAACTCCTAGAAAAATTCAATGGGAAACCCATCTGGGCCCGGGGCTTTACCTTTCGACATACCAAAAACCACTTTCTCCAATTCCTCAAACATAATAGGTTTTAAAAGATCTCTCTTCATATTGCTGGAAACAAGATGAGGAATGCAGTCTAAAATAGACCTAGTCTCTTCCAAGGAAGCAGGGTCTTCCTTAGAGAAGAGTTGAGAAAAGTATCCGATGGCCTTTGAAGCAATCACCTCCTTAGAACATAGCTGATCACCAGAAGTAGAGACTAGAGAAGTGATAGAATTCCCAAACCTGCGGGCCTTGACAGTGTTGTGCAAGAAAGTAGTGTTTCTATCTCCCTGCAACCAGTCTACTCGAGAATTTTGTTTCAAAAATATTTCCTCTCGAAGCTCGCATTCTTCAACTTCCTTCAGAGATGAGGATTCTTGAGACATCAAATCTGGAGTCATGCCTAGGTCCCTGATCTGGCGAGTGACATTATTCAACCTAGCTTGAGCATCACTCAAATGCTCTTGCAGGTTTCCAAAACACTATTTTTTCCACTTCTTCAACCTGAACTTAACATGCTAAAGTCTCTTCACGAAGGTGTACATAGAAGTTCCATGTGAAGGCTTACCCTGATACCACCAGGCAATCATAAGCTCCTGAAGGGAGTGATCCCTCAACCACATCAGATGAAACTTGAAAGAGGGATTCTTGGAGGTCTTGAAAGGGGTGACAGAGAGCCTAATAAGCCAGTGATCAGAGCCTCTCCAATCAAGAATTTCTAAACTAGTAGTCCATCTACTATGCATCCAATAGCAAGATACTAGGAATCTATCGAGACTTTCAAAGATAGCCTCAATCCCACTCCTTCTGTTGTTCCAGGTGAATATACCAGAGTTGGGTTTAACATCAATAAGATTCAAAGAACCAATATTATCGCTAAGCATTTTAGAAGAAGGACCCAGATGGAAATGTCCACCCCTCTTCTCATCTAGACTCATAACAGCATTAAAATCTCCAGCCACAATCCATGGAAGAAAGGGGTCCAGAGAACAGACAAACATAATATGAGACCAAATATGAGATTTACCAACCAAGTCATTAGGAGCATAAATATTAGAAAATAAGCACCTTTCACCTGTCTCAAAATGAGAAGCCAGGAAGGAGATAGAAGACCTGCTCGTAATCCACCACAAAGGAGTCACCTTTGTAGGATTCCAAAGACAAGCAAGGCCCCCTGAGTTCCCATGAGATCTTACTCCTTGCCAGCAACCTTGGGGCCAAATCTTTGGTCCACAATTATTCAATTCATCAACTGAAAGCTTAGTTTCCTGAATGAACAAAACATCTGGAGAATGAGACTCTATCAATCTACGAATAGCCTTTTGTCTAGGGATGCTGCTCAACCCCCTCACATTCTAGGATAGAATAATCATTTAGAGAACTGAGAGAAATGAGACTCAATGGGCATCACTAACCCCACCTCAACCAAAGTCTCACCCATCATCTTGACCTTCTCCTGATCCATCTTCCTTCGCTTCTTAGCAGACTTCTCTGCAGTCCCCTTTTTAAAAGGCTTCTATTGTAAACCTAAAGTGGAAGCAGTTTTAGTGCCTTTTGTATTATTGGGCACCCCTTTCTTGCTGGGAAGATTTGCACCTATGATAGCTAGAGCTTCACCAGGATGTGACCCTCTAGGAATATCACAACTAATCTCCTAAACCACTCCATCTAATCTAACTGGCTAGCCTTGTTCTTTCTCAGCAACCTGGATTAGAACCCCATCCTCCTGGAGATGGGGAGTAGAAAAGGACCCATCACCCAGAGGTAACTCCATAGGGATTCCTTCCTCTTGAATCAAATTCTCTAGAACATTAAACCTGTTAAAAGTACCATCATTTTGTCTATCTATCCAAGCTCTCTTCTGCCCCTTTCCTTTATTACGTGACTTAACTGGGATAAAACCTTCCTTATCCATAGAGGGACCATTTGGCATCTGGGCCTTACCCTTGTCTTCCTTAGGAGACAAAATAGCGACCGTAGCTAACTGAGAAGATTTATACCTGGGGTATTTGCGCTGTAGGTGCCCATACTCATGGTAAATCCTGCATCTAAAGGGTAAAGTCTCATATTCCAACTACTGAACCCATGAAGAAGTGCCCATACAAATTTTCATAGAGTCAGGAAGCGGATTATTCAGATCCACTTCCACACAATCGAGCATATGAAATTACTTTTTGCTCTTGGGTTAGTGTGGCTGACCCAATCAGTTTCCCTAGTAGAAGCAATATTGAATGAAAGATGTCCCCTCTCCAAAATTCTAGAGGCAATCGAGGAAGCCTAACCCACACAGGGACCCAAGATGGGATCTCCTCAACGGAGTTAAATCCAATGTGCCAAGGTTTGAGGAAAAGCCCAACCTGGTTAAAGAAATATGGGCCTCCCTCAAAGACCTTGTTCCTGTCTCACATACTTGAAAAAATGACCAAAAAATAGTTGTTAGCCGCTAGAAGAATTTCCATATCTCCTTTCAGGTTCCATATCCGATGCACCCACGATTCCAGCATAGGAAGGGAGAGCCAGAGACCCAAAAACTTACAAATGAGCGCATGCTTGCCCCAATACTCCACATCCTCTAAAATTTGTTTTGGTTGAATGATTAACACCGGTTGATCATCAGAGCGCTCCAAACATCCATTCTTCTTCTTGATACAGACAGAATCTTTCGATGATGATGCATGCATCCCAAACGAAGTATTGAAACCCTTGCCTTCAGGATTAAAGTTGAAGTTCAAGTCATAAAGGGAGATTCACAAATTAAAGGGAGTTAACAGATTTAATTTGAGTAAAATAAGGAGTTAACTAATTTAATTTGAGTAGCAAAAGGAGTTAACTGATTTAACTCAATTTTTATCAAAGTGAACTAAAAATTTCCCTTTTTCAACTGAAGAGAGATTTTGTTGAGATATTTAATTTAGTAGAATGACATATGCTCTCATAATTACTTTTTCTATTTAATTAAATAATCTTTTAATTAATTAGAGACACTTTTCATATTTAATTAAATAACTTCATTCAATTAATTAAGCATGGCTTCCTATTTAATTAAATAACTTTGTTTAATTAATTATAAGTACTCCATTTAATTAAATATTTTTGTTTAATTAACTATAAATACCTTTCCCATTTCATTAAATAATTACATTTAATTAATCAAGATAGGCATATTTATTAAATGTATGTAAAAATATGAGCAAATGTGAGTATGAATTCCAGTAGCGATTCGATGCAAATTCTCCAAATTCATCCTCTCCTAAAATGAAGAGATGAGGGTCTCTTAAATAGACTTTCCTAGAATCCATCAACAGTTGAGATCAAATTCAATCAATGGTCAGGATTAAAGTTGAAGTTCAGTCATAAAAGATGATTCTCAAATTAAAGGGAGTTAACAGATTTAATTTGAGTAAAATAAGGAGTTAACTGATTTAAGTTGAGTAGAAAAAGGAGTTAACTGATTTAACTCATTTTTTATCAATAGTGAACTTAAAATTTCCTTTTTTGAACTGAAGATATATTTTGTTGAGATATTTAACTTAATAAAATGAGATATGCTCTCATAATTACTTTTTCTATTTAATTAAATAATCTTTTAATTAATTAAAGACACCTTTATTATTTAATTAAATAACTTCATTTAATTAATTAGGAATGGCTTCCTATTTAATTAAATAACTTTGTTTACTTAATTAGAATTAAGTACTCCATTTAATTAAATAATTTTGTTTAATTAATTAGAAATTCCTTTTTCATTTAATTAAATAATTACATTTAATTAATCAAGATAGGTGCATTTATTAAATGTATGTAAAAATATGAGCAAATGTGAGTATGAATTCCAGCAGCGATTCGACGCAAATTCTCCAAATTCATCCTCTCCTCAAATGAAGAGATGAGGGTCTCTTAAATAGACTTTCCTAGAATCCATCAATGGTTGAGATCAAATTCAATCAACGGTCAGGATTAAAGTTGAAGTTCAGTCATAAAGGAAGATTCTCAAAGGAAAGGGAGTTAACAGATTTAATTTGAGTAAAATAAGGAGTTAACTGATTTAATTTGAGTAGAAAAAGGAGTTAACTGATTTAACTCATTTTTTATCAATAGTGAACTTAAAATTTCCTTCTTTGAATTGAAGAGATATCTTGTTGAGATATTTAACTTAATAAAATGAGATATGCTCTCATAATTACTTTTTCTATTTAATTAAATAATCTTTTAATTAATTAGAGACACTTTTATTATTTAATTAAATAACTTCATTTAATTAATTAGGAATGGCTTCTTATTTAATTAAATAACTTTGTTTACTTAATTAGAAGTAAGTACTCCATTTAATTAAATAATTTGGTTTAATTAAATAGAAATACCTTTTTCATTTAATTAAATAATTACATTTAATTAATCAAGATAGGTGTATTTATTAAATGTATGTAAAAATATGAGCAAATGTGAGTATGAATTTCAGCAGCGATTCGAAAAAAATTCTCCAAATTCATCCTCTCCTAAAATGAAGAGATAAGGGTCTCTTAAATAGACTTTCCTAGAATCCATCAACGGTTGAGATCAAATTCAATCAATGGTCAGGATTAAAGTTGAAATTCAATCATAAAGGGAGATTCTCAAATTAAAGGGAGTTAACAGATTTAATTTGAGTAAAATAAAGAGTTAAATGATTTAATTTGAGTAGAAAAAGGAGTTAACTGATTTAACTCTTTTTTAATCAATAGTGAACTGAAAATTTCCCTTTTTGAACTAAAGAGAGATTTTGTTGAGATATTTAATTTAATAAAATGAGATATGCTCTCATAATTACTTTTTCTATTTAATTAAATAATTTTATTTAATTAATTAGGAATGACTTTCTATTTTAATTAAATAACTTTGTTTACTTAATTAAAAGTAAGCACTCCATTTAATCAAATAATTTCGTTTAATTAATTAGAAATACCTTTCAAATTTAATAAAATAATTACATTTAATTAATCAAGATAGACATATTTATTAAATGTATGTAAAAATATGAGCAAATGTGAGTATGAATTCCAGCAACGATTCAAAAAAAATTCTCCAAATTCATCCTCTCCTAAAATGAAGAGATAAGGGTCTTTTAAATAGACTTTCCTAGAATCCATCAACGGTTGAGATCAAATTCAATCAACGGTTAGGATTAAAGTTGAAATTCAGTCATAAAGAGAGATTCTCAAATTAAAGGGAGTTAACAGATTTAATTTGAGTAAAATAAGGAGTTAACTAATTTAATTTGAGTAGAAAAAGGAGTTAACTGATTTAACTCATTTTTAATCAATAGTGAATTGAAAATTTCCCTTTTTGAACTAAAGAGAGATTTTGTTGAGATATTTAATTTAATAAAATGAGATATGCTCTCATAATTACTTTTTCTATTTAATTAAATAATTTTTTAATTAATTAGAGACACTATTCTTATTTAATTAAATAATTTCATTTAATTAATTAGGAATGACTTCCTATTTTAATTAAATAACCTTGTTTAATTAATTAAAAGAAAGTACTCCATTTAATTAAATAATTTCGTTTAATTAATTAGAAATACCTTTCCCATTTAATTAAATAATTACATTTAATTAATGAAGATAGGCGTATTTATTAAATGTATGTAAAAATATGAGCAAATGTTAGTATGAATGCTAGCAGCGATTCGATGCAAATTCTCCAAACTCATCGTCTCCTAAAATGAAGAGATGAGGGTCTCTTAAATAGACTTTCCTGGAATCCATCAACGGTTGAGATAAAATTCAATTAACGGTCAGGATTAAAGTTGAAGTTCAGTCATAAAGGGAGATTCCCAAATTAAAGGGAGTTAGCAGATTTAATTTCAGTAACATAAAGAGTTAACTGATTTAATTTGAGTAGAAAAAGGAGTTAACTAATTTAACTCATTTTTTATCAATAGTGAACTAAAAATTTCCCTTTTTCAACTGAAGAGAGATTTTGTTGAGATATTTAATTTAATAAAATGTGATATGCTCTCATAATTACTTTTTCTATTTAATTAAATAATCTTTTAATTTATTAGAGACATTTGTCTTATTTAATTAAATAACTTCATTTAATTAATTAGGAATGCCTTCCGATTTAATTAAATAACTTTGTTTAATTAATTAGAAGCAAGTACTCCATTTAATTAAATAATTTTATTTAATTAATTATAAATGTCTTTCAGATTTAATTATATAATTACATTTAATTAATAAAGATAGGCGGATTTTTTACTGTATGTAAAAATATGAGCAAATGTGAGTATGAATTCTAGCAACAATTCGATGCAAATTCTCCAAATTCATCCTCTTCTAAAATGAAGAGATTAGGGTCTCTTAAATAGACTTTCTTGGAATCCATCAACGGTTGAGATCAAATTCAATCAGCGGTCAAGATTAAAGTTGAAGTTCAGTCATAAAGGGAGATTCGCAAATTAAAGGGAGTTAACAGATTTAATTTGAGTAAAATAAGGAGTTAACTGATTTAATTTCAGTAGAAAAAGGAGTTAACTCATTTAACTCATTTTTTAATAATAGTGAACTGAAAATTTTCCTTTTTGAACTGAAGAGAGATTTTTTTGAGATATTTAATTTAATAAAATGAGATCTGCTCTCATAATTACTTTTTCTATTTAATTAAATAATCTTTTAATTAATAGATACACTTTTCTTATTTAATTAAATAACTTCATTTAATTAATTAGAAATGGCTTCCTATTTAATTAAATAACTTTGTTTAATTAATTAGAAGTAAGTACTTCATTTAATTAAATAATTTTGTTTAATTAATTAGAAATACCTTTCTCATTTAATTAAATAATTACATTTAAATAATCAAGATGGACGTATTTATTAAGAGTATGTAAAAATATGAGCAAATGTGAGTATGAATTCCAGCAGCGATTCGATGCAAATTCTCCAAATTCATCCTCTCCTTAAATGAAGAGATGAGGGTCTCTTAAATAAACTTTCCTGGAATCCATGAACGGTTGAGATCAAATTCAATCAACGGTCAGGATTAAAGTTGAAGTTCAGTCATAAAGGGAGATTCCCCAATTAAAGGGAGTTAACAGGTTTAATTTGAGTAAAATAAGGAGTTAACTGATTTAATTTGAGTAGAAAAAAGAGTTAACTTATTTAACTCATTTTTTATCAATAGTAAACTAAAAAAAATTCTTTTTGAACTGAAGAGAGATTTTGTTGAGATATTTAATTTAATAAAATGAGATATGCTCTCATAATTACTTTTTCTATTTAATTAAATAATCTTTTAATTAATTTGAGACACTTTTCTTATTTAATTAAATAACTTCATTCAATTAATTAAGAATGGGTTCCTATTTAATTAAGTAACTTTGTTTAATTAATTATAAGTAAGTACTCCATTTAATTAAATATTTTTTTTTAATTAACTTGAAATACGTTTCCCATTTAATTAAATAATTACATTCAATTAATCAAAATCGGCGTATTTATTAAATGTATGTAAAAATATTAGCAAATATGAGTATGAATTCCCGCAGCGATTCGATGCAAATTCTCCAAATTCATCCTCTCCTAAAATGAATAGATGAGGGTCTCTTAAATAGACTTTCCTGCAATCCATCAACGGTTGAGATCAAATTCAATCAACGATCAGGATTAAAGTTGAAGTTCAGTCATAAAGGGAGATTCCTAAATTAAATGGAGTTAACAGATTTAATTTGAGTAAAATAAAGAGCTAACTGATTTAATTTGAGTAGAAAAAGGAGTTAACTGATTTAAGTCATTTTTAATTAATAGTGAATTGAAAATTTTCCTTTTTGAACGGAAGAGAGATTTTGTTGAGATATTTAATTTAATGAAATGTGATATGATTTCATAATTACTTTTTCTATTTAATTAAATAATCTTTTAATTAATTGGAGACACTTTTCTTATTTAATTAAATAACTTCATTTAATTAATTAGGAATGGCTTCCTATTTAATTAAATAACTTTATTTAATTAATTAGAATAAAGTACTCTATTTAATTAAATAATTTCATTTAATTAATTAGAAATATCTTTCCCATTTAATTAAATAATTACATTTTATTAATTAAAATGGGCATATTTATTAAATGTATGTAAAAATATGAGCAAATGTGAGTATGAATTCCAACAACGATTCGATGCAAATTCTCCAAATTCATCCTCTCTGAAAATGAAGAGATGAGGGTCTCTTAAATAGACTTTCTTGGAATCCATCAACGGTTGAGATCAAATTCAATCAACGGTCAGGATTAAAGTTGAAGTTCAGTCATAAAGGAAGATTCCCAAATTAAAGGGAGTTAATAGATTTAATTTGATTAAAATAAGGAGTTAACTGATTTAATTTGAGTAGATAAAGTAGTTAACTGATTTAACTCATTTTTTATCAATAGTGAACTAGAAATTTACCTTTTTGAACTGAAAGGAGATTTTGTTGAGATATTTATTTTAATAAAATGAGATATGCTCTCATAATTACTTTTTCTATTTAATTAAATAATGTTTTAATTAATTAGAGATACTTTTCTTATTTAATTAAATAACTTCATTTAATTAATTATGAATGGCTTTCTATTTAATTAAATAAATTTGTTTAAATAATTAGAAGTAAGTACTCCATTTAATTAAATAATTTTGTTTAATTAATTAGAAATACTTTTTTCATTTAATTAAATAATTACATTTAATTAATCAGGATAGGCGTATTTATTAAATGTATGTAAAAATATGAGCAAATGTGATTATGAATTCCAGCAGTGATTCGATGCAAATTCTCCAAATTCATCCTCTCCTAAAATGAAGAGATGAGGGTCTCTTAAATAGAATTTCCTGGAATCTATCAATAGTTGAGATCAAATTCAATCAACGGTTAGGATTAAAGTTGAAATTCAGTCATAAAGGGAGGTTCCCAAATTAAAGGGAGTTAATAGATTTAATTTGAGTAAAATAAGGAGTTTACAGATTTAATTTGAGTAGAAAAAGGAGTTAACTGATTTAACTCATTTTTTATCAATAGTGAACTGAAAATTTCCCTTTTTGAATTGAAGAGAGATTTTGTTGAAATATTTAATTTAATAAAATGAGATATGCTCTCATAATTACTTTTTCTATTTAATTAAATAATTTTTTAATTAATTAGAGACACTTTTTTTATTTAATTAAATAACTACATTTAATTAATTAGGAATATCTTCCTATTTAATAAAATAACTTTATTTAATTAATTAGATGTAAGTACTCTATTTAATTAAATAATTTCATTTAATTAATTAGAAATACCTTTCTTATTTAATTAAATAATTACATTTAATTAATCACGATAGGCGTATTTATTAAATGTATGTAAAAATATGAGCAAATGTGAGTATGAATTCTAGCAATGATTCGATGCAAATTCTCCGAATTCATCCTCTCCTAAAATGAAGAGATGAGGGTCTCTTCAATAGACTTTCCTAAAATCCATCAACGATTGAGATCAAATTCAATCAACGGTCAGGATTAAAGTTGAATTTCAGTCATAAAAGGAGATTCCCAAATTAAAGGGAGTTAACGGATTTAATTTGAGTAAAATAAGGAGTTAACTGATTTAATTTGAGTAGAAAAAAGAGTTAACTAATTTAACTCTTTTTTTATCAATAGTGAACTAAAAATTTCCCTTTTTGAACTAAAGAGAGATTTTGTTGAGATATTTAATTTAATAAAATGAGATATGCTCTGGTAATTACTTTTTTTATTTAATTAAATAATCTTTTAGTTAATTAGAGACACTTTTCTTATTTAATTAAATAATTTCATTTAATTAATTAGGAATGGCTTCCTATTTAATTAAATAACTTTGTTTAATTAATTAGAAGTAAGTACTCCATTTAATTAATGTAATGCCCCGCCAAGCGATCCAAAAAATTAACCTAAAGTTTGCCAACTATTTTTTTTTAAACATGAAAGTAAAACCATTCATAACATCTACGAAAGCAATAGTAACATCTTACTGAAAGTAAACATAACATAACAAATTACATTCTTTATAGATCCTTTAACTATGTATTATATCTAAATCAACCATTCATCTGACATCACATTCTTATAAAATAACAATGATACATCCATGATTCTTGAACCATATACAAGTGTCATTTTCGTAACCACATTTTAGCTTAGCTGAATCATCCACTATATATGATACAACGTATGAAAGGCTTAAAAGAATATACAATAAAGTACATCATCATCTAGTATTAATCCATGATGCAATTAAAGTGAATAAAACCACATGTCATACATGATACATCATCACAAAAGATATAAACATCTATCATAAAAGATAACCATATATCACAAACATAAATAACTAAGTGCACGGTTCCTCCCAACCGCAAATAACATCAATAGACCATCGTGGATCTTAGCCATCCGTCCGTGCATAACATTTCAAAGCACTAAAGAGATCATCGGTATTAACATAGTAGGAATGTCACTCCTAAACATAGTAAATCATATGTAGAAAGTAATCTAGCATGTGAAATAAACCATAAGATAACATCATCTAACATATGCAAATCATCAATATAAGAAACATACCAGTAAATACATCCATCATAAGGTATATCATCTATCATAATTATCCAAGAATAGAATGAAGATAAATATCAACCAAGAATGCATTAGCCACGGTGTCTTAGATGGATCTCAAATGATAAGAGTGGAAAAACACTAGCACAGTCCGCCCCTATGGCCAAAACGTTGCGCGAACACCACCACCGACGGACGTCCAACACTATGCCTAGGGCACACAGGCCCTTGCACCTGCAAAACTAACAATGGTCGCCATCCCCCAGTCATTAATTTCTTAAATTCTCAAGAATGGCTTCTTATTTAATTAAATAACTTTTCTTAATTAATTAAAAGTAAGTACTCCATTTAATTAAATAATTTTGTTTAATTAATTAGAAATACCTTTCCCATTTAATTAATCAATTGCATTTAATTAATCAAGATAGGCGTATTTATTAAATGTATGTAAAAATATGAGCAAATGTGAGTATGAATTCCAATAGTGATTCGATGCAAATTCTCCAAATTCATCCTCTCCTAAAGTGAAGAGATGAGGGTCTCTTAAATAGACTTTCCTAGAATCCATCAACGGTTGAGATCAAATTCAATCAATGGTCAGGATTAAACTTGAAGTTCGGTCATAAAGGGAGATTTCCAAACTAAAAGAAGTCAACAGATTTAATTTGAGTAAAATAAAGAGTTAACTGATTTAATTTGAGTAGAAAAATGAGTTAACTAGTTTAACTCATTTTTATCAATAGTGAATTGAAAATTTCCCTTTTTGAACTGAAGAGAGATTTTGTTGAGATATTTAATTTAGTAAAATGAGATATGCTCTCATAATTACTTTTTCTATTTAATTGAATAATCTTTTAATTAATTAGAGACACTTTTCTTATTTAATTAAAGAACTTCATTTAATTAATTAGGAATGGCTTCCTATTTAATTAAATAACTTTATTTAATTAATTAGAAGTAAGTACTCCATTTAATTAAATAATTTTGTTTAATTAATTAGAAATACCTTTTCTATTTAATTAAATAATTACATTTAATTAATCAAGATAGGCATATTTATTAAATGTATGTAAAAATATGAGCAAATGTGAGTATGAATTCCAACAGTGATTCGATGCAAATTTTCCAAATTCATCCTCTCCTAAAGTGAAGAGATGAGGGTCTCTTAAATAGACTTTCCTGGAATCCATCAACGGTTGAGATCAAATTCAATCAATGGTCAGGATTAAAGTTGAAGTTCAGTCATAAATGGAGATTCCCAAATTAGAGGGAGTTAACAGATTTAATTTGAGTAAAATAAGGAGTTAACTAATTTAATTTGAGTAGAAAAAGGAGTTAACTCGTTTAACTCATTTTTTTATCAATAGTGAACTGAAAATTTCCCTTTTTGAACTGAAGAGAGATTTTGTTGAGATATTTAATTTAATAAAATGAGATATTCTCTCATAATTAATTTTTCCATTTAATTAAATAATCTTTTAATTAATTAGAGACACTTTTCTTATTTAATTAAATAACTTCATTTAATTAATTAGGAATGGCTTCCTATTTAATTAAATAACTTTGTTAATACTCACATTATTACTCACATTTTTTCCACAATTATTCTGATTTAATTAATTATAATCAAAATATCAAATAACATGATATTTTATATTAATTTTCTCAAATAATTAATTTATTAATTAAATCTATTTATTAAGAATTAATTAATAGAAAATTCACCATAGACCTCCAAGATAAAATATGAAAACCCATCATAGAGCAGATCACACAAAATCAGTCTAAAGGGTTAAAAATCATGAACATACAATATATAATGCTAAGCTAAACAGACAATGGCAGGAAGTGGTGCATCGTGTAGATGTTGACTATGCAGGTGACTACGACTCCCTTGCTTAACCACATCAGAAATGCCATACAATAAGAAAACACACACACCATACACATGCAAGTATGGGGTAAGTATCTATAATAAAACACATGAGATAATAAACCATCTAACTAATCATCAACAATAACTGAAAACAATATAATAATCATCATGTATGCATTAAATGTAATGTCTAAATGATCTCATCACATAACCTCTGAATCCATAACATAATGTCTGATAGTGTCAAAATAATACCACTAATCCATCAACATAAAACTAGTCCATCATACTCTGATAATAATAGCAACAATATGTCCAAAAAAGATGTGAACGAGGGTAGGTACTACATCCACCCCCTCTTGGGTTAGGCTTACTCCTGGTAGTCTACAAACAAGTAGGGATATAACTCTCTCAATCTAGCTGCATCCTCCCTAGTAGGTAAAGAATCATCAGTAGGGTCCCATTGGACCCTTCCTTGCTCGATGGTTCGACCCCTGAGGGTCAACTCCTACTGCTCAAGAATATGAACTGGTTCCAAAGCCAGCTGCCCGTCCTCTACCTGCAACACATTCCAATTAAGAACATGTACAATATCAGGTATATACTGTCGAAGTACTGAAACATGGAAAACATCATGAATGCGAGATAGGCTAGGTGGTAGAGCAAGGCAATAAACAATCGGCCAATCCTCTCTAAAATATTGAATGGTCCCACAAAGTGAGGTGCTAGCTTAGAACCCTTTCCGTACCAGATTGGACTCTTTCATAGATGCACTCTCAAAGAAACCTTATCTCTCACAGCAAACTGCTTATCAGTCCTATGAGCATCGACATACTTCTTCTGCCTATCCTGTGCCATAGTCAAATGCTCATGGATACGCACCACCTATTGCTCCATATGACGAAGTATCTCAAGACCCAACAAGATGTGATCCTCAAGACTATCCCAACTCAATGGTGTACACCAAGGACATCCATATAATGCCTAAAATGGTTCCATACCAATAGAACTATGATACCCGTTGTTGTAAGAAAACTCCACTAGGTAGAGATAATCCTCCCAATGTGTTTGCCTATCCATCACATACATCCGTAACATATGCTCCAAAACTTGATTCACCCTCTCTATCTAACCATCAGTCTCTGAATGATATGCCAAACTGAAGTTTAACTGCACTCCAAGCTCATGCTGCAGTGATTTCTAGAATGTAGATGTGAATACAGGATCCCTGTCAGAAATAATATTTCTAGGAATATCATGTAATCTCACAATGTCACGCATGAAGACATTAGCTACAGAAACTGTTGTGTAGGAAGACCTGATCGGTGAGAAATGCGCCACCTTAGTTAACCGATCAACGGTAACCATGATAGCATCATGACACCGAACTATCATAGGTAATCCTTCTATAAAATCTATGGAGATGATATCCCACTTCCAAGAAGGAATGAGATTAGGCTGCAAAAGTCCAGCCAGGTGTTGATGTTCTACCTTAACTCTTTGACACTCAAGGCACCTAGCCACAAAATCAGCAATATCTCGCTTTATCCCAGACCAAAAGAACAAATGTCTCAAATCAGCATGCATCTTCTTAACACCTGGATGTGCTGAGTAAGGTGTACGATGGGCTTCTACTAGTATCAAGGTGTGAAGCTCATCTGAAAATGGCACATAAATCTTCCCCAAATGTCTCAAAAGGCCATTTGATTCTCAAACGTAACCTGCAAACTTACCTTCCAAAGGTCTTCCTAAATCTATCTCTCTGCACACTTCCTGATACCATGAATCCATAGGAAGTGCCTGAAGAATTTGACTCCTCAAATCCACTCTACGAGTCATTGATGATACCACATGTCTCTTGCGACTCAAAGCATCCGCCACCACATTCTCCTTACCTTGAATACACTTAACCTCAAAATCATAATCACATAGAAACTCCATCCATCACCTCTAACGAGAATTCAAATTAGGCTGAGTAAAAATGTACTAAAGACTATGATAATCACTGTGCAGCTCAAATTTGTGCCCCAACAAGAAATGTCTCCAGCTAGTCAAAGCATGAACTATTGCTACTAACTCAAGATCATGCATAGGATAATTTAACTCATGATCCTTGAGCTTACATGATTCATACGCAATCTCTCATCATTTATGCATCAACACTGCCCTAATCCCTTCAAGAGAAGGATCTGTACATAACATAAAATCACCTTCCAAATCAGGTACAGCTAAAATCGATGCACTGGTCAAAAGCTCCTTGAGCTTCTCAAAAGCTTCCTCACATTTCTCTGTCCATACAAACTTCTTTCCTTTCCTTTGAAGAGAAGTGATAGGATGTGCTATCCAAGAGAAGTTCTAGACAAATCTGCGATAATAACTGGCTAAACCCATGAAACTATGAATCTCTAACACATTAGGTGGTGTAGGCCAATCTATTATCGCCTGAATCTTTGCAGGATCCACTGAAATATCATCACCTAAAATAACATGCCCTAAATACTGAATCTTTGACTTGAAGAATTTGTACTTAGCTGCATTAGCATAAAGCTGATTGTCTCTCAAACACTGCAATACCAACCGTAGGTGTTCCTCATGCTCCTTCTGAGTCTTCGAATATATCAATATGTCATCAAGAAACACGAGTACAAACCTGTCTAGATAAGATCAAAACACACCATTCATCACACTCATGAAAACTGATAGAGCATTAGTCAATCCAAATGGTACCACTATGAACTCATAATGCCCATAGCGAGTTCGAAAAGCGATCTTGTGAATATCTGCTTCCTTAATGCGAAGCTGGTGGTATCCTGACTTAAGGTCAATCTTGGAGAATACTATAGCTCCCTTGATCTAATCAAATAGGTCATCAATCCTAGGCAAAGGATACCTATTCTTAATAGTCACCTTATTCAACTGTCTATAGTCAATACAAAGGCACAAAGAATCATCTTTCTTCTTCACAAAGAGCACTGGAGCTCCCCATGGTGATACACTAGGTCAAATGCTCCCTTTGGCAAGAAGTTCCTCTAGCTGAAGACGTGGCTCATCCAATTCCTATGTCATCATGCAATAAGGAGCTTTAGAGATAGGCTTCACTCCAAGAATCAGATCAATACTAAAGTCAATGTCCCTCTTTGGAGGCATGCCTGGAACCTCACTTGGAAAAACATTTGCGTACTCTTACAAAATTGGGTGATCTAAAGTCTCCCTCATAGGATCTTCCTCATCAAGATCATTTACCATAACAAAAAATATCTGACATCTCTTATGAAAACTTTGCTTCAATTGCATAGCAGAAATCATCCGCAGAGATATAGGTCTCGGTATCCCAACTATTTGCACATCATTCCATTGGTCATCTTGGCACAAAATGATCTTCTTTCTACAATCAATACTGGCTCTATGAAATCCAATCTAGTCCATGCCTAAAACTACATCATAGGAACCAAGGGGTATGACTCGAAGATCCACTGTAGTATCAAAGCTTCCTAAGCTGAGCTCGCAATTATGAACTACAGAGTCTGTGGAGACCTTAATGCTTGAGGCTAGTTCCACTTGCCAACCACAATCTTGCTTCACTGCATCCAGCTTACACTTAGAAACTATAGATGGTGAAATAAATGAATCTGTAGCTCCTAAATAAAATAATACTAAAAGAGATATACCTCTAATAGCACCTATGGTACCTAAGTGGTCCACTACCACCGTGCTGAGGAGATAATCTCAAGTCTCAAATAGGCTATCTAAAATCACATAGCACAAATCTCTATAAGTTCAGGAATCCTAAAAGTATACTAACTCAAAGGTTCCTAACACAAAATCTAACATCTAATCTCCAGAGGCACACAATGACATGTAGGAACCTACTATGCAAGTGGGAAAGTGTCATCGCAATTATCATTTACAAGTTACTCTGGCAATTAGCTAAACTCCACGGGTCCATACTGATTTCATGCGGCCACTAGTATCCTCTCATACTAACAAGGCATACTACGAAAATGCAAGGTCGTAACCATGCGTCTTATAACTCCCATCCTAGCTTGTACAAGCACTCAAGGCATGGGCAAGAACAAAACTCTTATCTTCTTAGGTTCATTCAATTAGTATTAGGTGTGAATGTTATCACTTATTAATCCAACTTACAATGAGTTACCATGGTAGCCTCTTAGAGCCTCGGCCCCCATTGCAAGCCACTTCCTATCACTACATGAAAATATCCTACCCTAATTCTCATGGAATCAAAAATCTCAAAATCACAAAAGATAATCCATAATCAAATCATCAAATATGCATAAAAGCATCAAATCTCCATGAGCTAACATCTATAGAAAATCATGAACACAACAGCTCTCTATTGGCAACTGAAGTATCACTGATAATCAAAGTATCCAATGGTTCTCGATAACTAAAATATATCTCAATAAAACTCATAGGTCAACGTCCTATAATTAGATACTTTGAATCTCAAGCCTCTGGTAGACGTCCTATAATTGGTCAACACTAGTCAACCCAAAACTCAAAACAACAACATAAGAATACACAATGTAAACACATATTCTAGTTTTGCTAAAATTACATACTTGAATTAAATGTGGAGGTTTCTAGTTTACGTTTTCCAACTTAGATATCAAGAGGAGAAATTTCATGTTTTACCTAACCCATGTATTTGTTTTATAGATAAAAGTTTCTCCCCCAAAACCACTAGACTCAATTCTAATTTATCTAATAGTATTTTTTTTGAAAATAACATTTCCAATGAAATCAACATATTTTGAAACTTCGATTTATAACACGTTCTAATAATCAACCTTAATTAAACTAAGTTTAATTAAGTTAATTATTAATATCTCTTCATTTTAATAATAATTGATAAATTATTATTCATATTTTTTAAATCATTTATCTTTACAAATTGATCCATCTATACAAATCATTTTAAATAAAATAATTAGTTATAATTAATAATATATATACATATATACTTATATATATATATATATTTATATATATATACATATATAAATACACACACATATATATATAATAATAACATATAAGAATATTTAATAAAGAAAATACTTAATAACATTATATGTAAGATCGAATAAGGAAAATTATTATACAAAAGCGATATCTCATCGCTATCGCCCGTACCCTATGCTTGAATGTATTCGGCATAGGTGTTAGGTCTATACTAACCATGATCGTAGAAAACACCTATGACTGCTGTCGCTAAGCCGTATATAGGTCATGACGTCAGTCGTGTCAGCCGTGACAGTCCCTCCATTAATAACAATAGTGGAAAGGGAGGGAGTACGCGGTATAACTCGCCCCTCCAAATGAACTTTTACATATATATATTTTTTTCAATTGCAATTTCAAGAACGTTTTGAATAAATATTTTTTCACTATCATTCAGTTTTTAACAAATATATAAATATATATTATATATACATATGTATGTATATATATAAAGGTATATGTGTATATATATATATATATATATATATATATGTATGTATGTATATATGTATATATATATATATATATATATGAATATATACAAAATTAAAAATATCACAGTACATGAACATATATACATATATGTATGTATAAGAAAATTGACAATATATGAATACAAACTTCAATTTTCAGAATTCCTCCATAGACCTCTGATCTCCAAAATTTCCAATAATTAATCTAATGGGTTTGACTATGAATTTCAACCCTAGCCTCGTGTTCTTTTCAAATCTATGCATATAAAATTCTCAAATAAATTAATCTACCCATATTGAGAATGAACAGTAAATTATGAAATTCTTCAGAAGACATATGGAAGACATGAAGAAGACAGGAAATGCATGATGCAAAAATAGCATAAGTAAAATCAAAAGAATCTACCCAGATTCTGATGCTAAATCGCTCTTACTTAAAAAATTCGCAGATCAAGCTCCCTTCTTCAAAATTCTCGAATCCTCCAATGCTCCAAATTGCACTCCAAACGCTATGTCTAGGCTTCTAAGAATACCTGAATATAAAGAGCTCTCAGGAAACATCTAGAATGGCTCTAGAAACAGCTAGAAGGTGTCACCAACTAAGCATGGGTCCTTTCCAACCTTTTTGATGAGCCATAGGGTTGTAGACACCATGTGCTTAATTGATGCACTAACATCCATGTTGTTGACACTTGAGAAATAAAAAAGTGCGTTAATTCCCGTGCAAGCTTATAACTCCAATTCACTCTTTATATAATTTCTATTTAAATATTTATAACTTTTATTTTAATTTCTATCACTTTTATTATTATTATTTATTTATTACTCTATTATTATTTTATAATTATTATTAATTTTAATTTTCTAATTTTCTTTATTTAATTCTTTTTCCTCAATTATTCTCATTTAATTAATTATAATCAAAATATCAAATAACATGATATTTTATATTAATTTTATCAAATAATTAATTTATTAATTAAATCTATTTATTAAGACTTAATTAATAGAAACTTCGCCATAAACCTCCAACATAAAATATGAAAACCCATCATAGAGCAAATTACTCAAAATTAGTCTAAAGGGTTAAAAATCAGGAATTATGTCATCTGACACATTCGGTGGGTAAAATATCCAGATACTTGTCCTACCTCACTAGGACAATTGGCTTAATGGTTTGGGATTTGAACTTGAAAATTTATCTCCCTTCTCTTATCATTGAGATAGTATAATAGGGTACGCTCATCCTGGCAATTCAAGAAAGTCGATACCTAGTACTGGCAACTTGCAGAAAAAACCATGCATGTACATACAATATATAATGTTAAGCTAAACAAACAACGGAAGGAAGTGGTGCATCATGTAGATTCTCAAACTAAAGAGAGTTAACAGATTTAATTTGAGTAAAATAAGGAGTTAACTGATTTAATTAGAATACAAAAAGGAGTTAACTGATTTAACTCATTTTTTATCAATAGTGAACTGAAAATTTCTCTTTTTGAACTGAAGAGATTTTGTTGAGATATTTAATTTAATAAAATGAGATATGCTCTCATAATTACTTTTTCTATTTAATTAAATAATCTTTTAATTAATTAGAGACACTTTTCTTATTTAACTAAATAACTTCATTTAATTAATTAGGAATGGCTTCCTATTTAATTAAATAACTTTGTTTAATTAATTAGAAGTAAGTAGTCTATTTAATTAAATAATTTTGTTTAATTAATTATAAATACCTTTCTCATTTAATTAAATAATTACATTTAATTAATGAAGATAGGCGTATTTATTAAATATATGTAAAATTATGAGCAAATCAGAATATGAATTCCAGCAGCGATTCGATGCAAATTCTCTAAATTCATTCTCTCTTAAAATGAGGAGATGAGAGTCTCTTAAATAGACTTTCTTGGAATCCATCAACAATTGAGATCAAATTCAATCAACATTCAGGATTAAACTTGAAGTTTAGTCATAAAGAGAGATTCCCAAATTAAAGGGAGTTAACAGATTTAATTTGAATAAAATAAGGAGTTAATTGATTTAATTTGAGTAAAAAAAGGAGTTAACTGATTAAACTCATATTTTATCAATAGTGAACTAAAAATTTTCCTTTTTGAACTGAAAAGAAATTTTGTTGAGATATTTAATTTAATAAAATGAGATATCCTCTCATAATTACTTTTTCTATTTAATTAAATAATCTTTTAATTAATTAGAGAAACATTTTTTATTTAATTAAATAACTTCATTTAATTAATTAGGAATGGCTTCCTATTTAATTAAATAACTTTGTTTAATTAATTAGAAGTAAGTACTCCATTTAATTAAATAATTTCATTTAATTAATTAGAAATACTTTTTCCATTTAATTAATCAAGATAGTCGTATTTATTAAATGTATATAAAAATATGAGCAAACGTGAGTATGAATTCCAGCAGCGATTCGATGCAAATTCTCCAAATTCATCCTCCTAAAATGAGAAGATGAGGGTCTCTTAAATAGAATTTTTTGAAATCCATCAACGGTTAGGATTAAAATTGAAGTTTAGTCATAAAGGGAGATTCCCAAATTAAAGCATCTTAACAGATTTAATTTGAGTAAAATAAGGAGTTAACTGATTTAATTTGAGTAAAAAATGGAGTTAACTGATTTAACTCAATTTTTATCAATAGTGAACTGAAAATTTCAATTTTTGAACTGAAGAGAGATTTTGCTAAGATATTTAATTTAATAAAATGAGATATGCTCTCATAATTACTTTTTCTATTTAATTAAATAATCTTTTAATTAATAAGAGACACTTTTATTATTTAATTAAATAAATTTGTTTAATTAATTAGAAGTAAGTACTCCATTTAATTAAATAATTTCATTTAATTAATTAGAAATACCTTTTTTATTTAATTAAATAATTACATTTAATTAATCAAGATAGGCGTATTTATTAAATGTATGTAAAAATATGAGCAAATGTGAGTATGAATTCTAGCTGCGATTCGATGCTAATTTTCCAAATTTATCCTCTCCTAAAATGAGGAGATGAGGGTCTCTTAAATAGACATTTTTGAAATCCATCAATGGTTGAGATCAAATTCAATCAACAGTCAGGATTAAAGTTGGAGTTCAGTCATAAAGGGAGATTCTCAAATTAAAGGGAGTTAATAGATTTAATTTGAGTAAAATACAGAGCTAACTAATTTACTTTGAGTAGAAAAAAGAGTTAATTGATTTAACTCATTTTTTATCAATAGTGAACTGAAAATTTCCCTTTTTGAACTGAAGAGAGATTTTGTTGAGATATTTAATTTAACAAAATAGGATATGCTCTCATAATTACATTTTCTATTTAATTAAATAATCTTTTTATTGATTATAGACACTTTTCTTATTTAATTAAATAACTTCATTTAATTAATTAGAAATGACTTTCTATTTAATTAAATAATTTTGTTTAATTAATTAGAAGTAAGTACTCCATTTAGTTAAATAAATTTTTTTAATTAATTAGAAATACCTTTTTCATTTAATTAAATAATTACATTTAATTAATCAAGATAGGCGTATTTATTAAATATATGTAAAAATATGAGCAAATGTGAGTATGAATTCCAGTAGCGATTCGATGCAAATTCTCCAAATTCATCCTCTTCTAAAATGAGGAGATGAGGGTCTCTTAAATAGACTTTCCTGAAATCCATCAACGGTTAGGATTAAAATTGAAGTTTGGTCATAAAGGGAGATTCCCAAATTAAAGGGATTTAATAGATTTAATTTGAGTAGAATAAGGAGTTAACTGATTTAATTTGAGGGAAAAAAAGAGTTAATTGATTTAACTCATTTTTTTATCAATAGTGAAATGAAAATTTTCCTTTTTCAACTGAAGAGAGATTTTGTTGAGATATTTAATTTAATAAAATGAGATATGCTCTCATAATTACTTTTTCTATTTAATTAAATAATTTTTTAATGAATTAGAGACACTTTTCTTATTTAATTAAATAATTTCATTGAATTAATTAGGAATGGTTTCCTATTTAATTAAATAACTTTGTTTAATTAATTAGAAGTAAGTACTCCATTTAATTAAATAATTTTGTTTAATTAATTAGAAACACTTTTTTTATTTAATTAAATAATTACATTTAATTAATCAAGATAGGCGTATTTATTAAATGTATGTAAAAATATGAGCAAATGTGAGTATGAATTCCAGCAGTGATTCGATGCAAATTTTTCAAATTTATCCTCTCCTAAAATGAAGAGATGAGGGTCTTCTGAATAGACTTTTCAGAAATCCATCAATGGTTGAAATCAAATTCAATCAATGGTCAAGATTAAAGTTGAAGTTCAGTCATAAAGGAATATTCTCAAATTAAAGGGAGTTAATAGATTTAATTTGAGTAGACAAAAGATTTAATTGATTTATCTCATTTGTTATCAATAGTGAACTGAAAATTTCCCTTTTTGAACTGAAGAGAGATTTTGTTGAGATATTTAATTTAATAAAATGGGATATTCTCTCATAATTACTTTTTCTATTTAATTAAATAATCTTTTTATTTATTATAGACACTTTTCTTATTTAATTAAATAACTTCATTTAATTAATTAGGAATGGCTTTCTATTTAATTAAATAATTTTATTTAATTAATTAGAAGTACTCTATTTAATTAAATAATTTTGTTTAATTAATTAGAAATACCTTTCCCATTTAATTAAATAATTACATTTAATTAATCAAGATAGGTATATTTATTAAATATATGAAAAAATATGAGCAAATGTGAATATGAATTCCAGTAGTGATTCGATGCAAATTCTCCAAATTCATCCTCTCCTAAAATGAGAAGTTGAGGTTCTCTTAAATAGACTTTCCTATAATCCATCAACGGTTAGGATTAAAGTTGAAGTTCAGTCATAAAAAGAGATTCCCAAATTAAAGGGAGTTAACAGATTTAAGTTGAGTAAAATAAATAGTTAACTGATTTAGTTTGAGTAAAAAAAGGAATTAATTGATTTAACTCATTTTTTATCAATAGTGAACTGAAATTTTTCATTTTAGAACTGAAGAGAGATTTTGTTGAGATATTTAATTTAATAAAATGAGATATGCTCTCATAATTAATTTTTCTATTTAATTAAATAATCTTTTAATTAATTAGAGACACTTCTTATTTAATTAAATAACTTATGAGCAAATGTGAGCATGAATTCTAGTAGTGATTCGATGCAAATTTTTTAAATTTATCCTCTCCTAAAATGAAGAGATGACGGTCTCTTAAATAGACTTTTTGGAAATCCATCAATGGTTGAGATCAAATTCAATCAATGGTCAGGATTAAAGTTGAAGTTCAGTGATAAAAGGAGATTCTCAAATTAAAGGGAGTTAATAGATTTAATTAGAGTAAAATAACGAGTTAACTGATTTAATTAGAGTAGAAAAAAGATTCGATTGATTTAACTCATTTTTTATCAATAGTGAACTAAAAATTTCTCTTTTTGAACTGAAGAGAAATTTTGTTGACATATTTAATTTAATAAAATGGGATATGCTCTCATAATTATTTTTTCTATTTAATGAAATAATCTTTTTTTTAATTACAGACACTTTTCTTATTTAATTAAATAACTTCATTTAATTAATTAGGAATGGTTTTCTATTTAATTAAATTATTTTTTTAATTAATTAGAAGTAAGTACTCCATTTAATTAAATAATTTCGTTTAATTAATTAGAAATACCCATTCCATTTAATTAAATAATTACATTTAATTAATTAAGATAGGCGTATTTAATAAATATATGTAAAAATATGAGCAAATGTGAGTATGAATTCTAGCAGCGATTCGATGTAAATTCTCCAAATTCATCCTTCTAAAATGAGAAGATGAGGGTCACTTAAATAGACTTTCCTAGAATCCATCAACGGTTAGGATTAAAGTTGAAGTTCAGTCATAAAGGGACATTCCAAAATTAAAGGGAGTTAACAAATTTTTATTTGAGTAAAATAAGCAGTTAACTGATTTAATTTGAGTAGAAAAAAGAGTTAACTGATTTAACTCATTTTTTATCAATAGTGAACAGAAAATTTCCCTTTTTGAACTGAAGAGAGATTTTGTTGAGATATTTAATTTAATAAAATGAGATATACTCTCATAATTACTTTATTTATTTAATTAAATAATCTTTTAATTAATTAGAGACACTTTTTTTATTTAATTAAATAACTTTGTTTAATTAATTAGAAGTAAGTACTCCATTTAATTAAATAATTTTGTTTAACTAATAAGGAATACATTTTTTTATTTAATTAAATAATTACATTTAATTAATCAAGATAGGCGTATTTATTAAATGTATGCAAAAATATGAGTGAATGTGAGTATGAATTCTAGCAGCAATTCGACGCAAATTTTCCAAATTTATCCTCTCCTAAAATGAAGAGCTGAGCATCTCTTAAATAGACTTTTCTGAAATCTATCAATGGTAGAGATCAAATTCAATCAACCGTCAGGATTAAACTTGAAGTTCAGTCATAAAGGGAGATTCTAAAATTAAACGGAGTTAATAGATTTAATTTGAGTAAAATAAGGAGTTAACTGATTTAATTTGAGTAAAAAAAAGTGTTAATTGATTTAACTCATTTTTTATCAATAGTGAACTGAAAATTTCCCTTTTTGAATTGAAGAGAGATTTTGTTGACATATTTAATTTAATGAAATGGAATATGCTCTCATAATTACTTTTTCTATTTAATTAAATAATCTTTTAATTAATTACAAACACTTTTCTTATTTAATTAAATAACTTCATTTAATTAATTAGGAATGCATTTCTATTTAATTAAATAATTTTGTTTAATTAATTAGAAGTAAGTACTCCATTTAATTAAATAATTTTGTTTAGTTAATTAGAAATACCTTTTCCATTTAATTAATCAAGACAAGCGTATTTATTAAATATATGTAAAAATATAAGTAAATGTGAGTATGAATTCCAGCAGCAATTCGATGCAAATTCTCCAAATTTATCCTCTACCAAAATGAAGAGATGAGGGTCTCTTAAATAGACTTTTTTAGAATTCATCAACGATTGAGATCAAATTCAATCAACGGTCAGGATTAAAGTTGAAGTTTAGTCATAAAGGGAGATTCTCAAATTAAATAGAGTTAACAGATTTAATTTGAATAAAATAAGGAGTTAACTGATTTAATTTGAGTAGAAAAATGAGTTAATTGATTTAACTCATTTTTAATCAATAGTGAACTAAAAAATTTTCTTTTTCAACTGAAGAGAGATTTTGTTGAGATATTTCATTTAAAAAATGAGATATGCTCTCATAATTACTTTTTCTATTTAATTAAATAATCTTATTATTAACTAGAGACACTTTTCTTATTTAATTAAATAACTTTATTTAATTAAATAGGAATGGGTTCTTATTTAGATAAATAACTTTACTTAATTAATTAGAAGTAAGTACTTCATTTAATTAAATAATTTCGTTTAACTAATTAGAAATACCTTTCTCATTTAATTAATCAAGATGGGCGTATTTATTAAATATATGTAAAAATATGAGAAAATGTGAGTATGAATTCCAGCAGCGATTCGATGCAAATTCTCCAAATTCATCCTCTCCTAAAATGAAGAGATGAGGGTCTCTTAAATAGACTTTCCTAGAATTCATCAACGGTTGAGATCAAATTCAATCAACGGTCAAGATTAAAGTTGAAGTTCAGTCATAAAGGGAGATTTCAAAATTAAAGGGAGTTAACAAATTTAATTTGAGTAAAATAAGGAGTTATCTTATTTAATTTGAGTAGGAAAAAGAGTTCACTGATTTAACTCATTTTTTATCACTAGTGAACTGAAAATTTCCCTTTTTGAACTGAAGAAAGATTTTGTTGAGATATTTAATTTAATAAAATGAGATATGCTCTTATAATTAATTTTTTTATTTAATTAAATAATCTTTTAATTAATTATAGACACTTTTCTTATTTAATTAAATAACTTTATTTAATTAATTAGAAGTAAGTACTCCATGTAATTAAATAATTTCGTTTAATTAATTAGAAATACCTTTTCCATTTAATTAAATAATTACATTTAGTTAATCAAGATAGGTGTATTTATTAAATGTATGTTAAAATATGAGCAAATGTGTGTATGAATTCCAGTAGTGATTCGATGCAAATTGTCCAAATTCATCCTTTCCTAAAATGAAGAGATGAGGGTATCTTAAATAGACTTTCTTAGAATTCATCAACAGTTGAGATCAAATTCAATCAACGGTCAGGATAAAAAGTTGAAGTTCAGTCATAAAGGGAGATTCCCAAATTAAAGGGAGTTAAGAGATTTAACTTGAGTAAAATAAGGAGTTAACTAATTTAATTTGAGTAGAAAAAGGAGTTAACTTATTTAACTCACTTTTTATCAATAGTGAACAAAAATTTCCCTTTTTGAACTAAAGAGAGATTTTGTTGAGATATTTAATTTGATAAAATGATATATGTTCTCATAATTACTTTTTCTATTTAATTAAATAATCTTTTAATTAATTAGAGACACTTTTCTTATTTAATTAAATAACTTCATTTAATTAATTAGCAATGGCTTCCTCTTTAATTAAATAACTTTGTTTAATTAATTAGAAGTAAGTACTCCATTTAATTAAATAATTTCATTTAATTAATTAGAAATATCTTTCCCATTTAATTAAATAATTACATTTAATTAATCAAGATAGGTGTATTTATTAAATGTATATAAAAATATGAGCAAATGTGAGTATGAATTCCAGTGGCGATTCAATGCAAATTCGCCAAATTCATCCTCTCCTAAAATGAAGAGATGAGGGTCTCTTAAATAGACTTTCTTAGAATCCATCAACGGTTGAGATGAAATTCAATCAACAATCAGGATTAAAGTCGAAGTTCAGTCATAAAGGGAGATTCCCAAATTAAATGGAGTTAACAAATTTAATTTGAGTAAAATAAGGACTTAACTGATTTAATTTGAGTAGAAAAAGGAGTTAATTGATTTAACTCATTTTTTGTCAATAGTGAACTGAAAATTTTCCTTTTTGAACTGAAGAGAGATTTTGTTGAGATATTTTATTTAATAAAATGAGATATGCTCTCATAATTACTTTTTCTATTTAATTAAATAATCTTTTAATTAATTAGAGACACTTTTCTTATTTAATGAAATAACTTCATTTAATTAGTTACGAATGGCTTCCTATTTAATTAAATAACTTTGTTTAATTAATTAGAAGTAAGTACTCCATTTAATTAAATAATTTCATTTAGTTAATTAGAAATACCTTTCCCATTTAATTAAATAATTACATTTAATTAATCAAGATAGGCGTATTTATTAAATATATGTAAAAATATGAGCAAATGTGAGTATGAATTCCTACAACGATTCCATGCAAATTCTCCAAATTCATCCTTTCCTAAAATGAAGAGATGAAGGTCTCTTAAATAGACTTTCCTGGAATGCATCAATTGTTGAGATCAAATTCAATCAATGGTCAAGATTAATGTTGAAGTTTAGTCATAAAGGGAGATTCCCAAATTAAAGGGAGTTAACAGATTTAATTTGAGTAAAATAAGGAGTTAACTGATTTAATTTGAGTAGAAAAAGGAGTTAACTCATTTAACTCATTTTTTATCAATAGTGAACTAAAAATTTCCCTTTTTGAACTGAAGAGAGATTTTGTTGAGATATTTAATTTGATAAAATGATATATGCTCTCATAATTAATTTTTTTATTTAATTAAATAATCTTTTAATTAATTAGAGACACTTTTCTTATTTAATTAAATAACTTCATTTAATTAATTATGAATGACTTCCTATTTAATTAAATAACTTTGTTTAATTAATTAGAAGTAAGTACTCCATTTAATTAAATAATTTGGTTTAATTAATTAGAAATACCTTTCTTATTTAATTAAATAATTACATTTAATTAATCAAGATAGGTGTATTTATTAAATATATGTAAAAATATGAGCAAATGTGAGTATGAATTCTAGCAGCGATTCGATGCAAATTCTCCAAATTCATCCTCTCCTAAAATGAAGAGATGAGGGTCTCTTAAATAGACTTTCCTGGAATCCATCAAAGGTTGAGATCAAATTCAATCAACAATCAGGATTAAAGTTGAAGTTCAGTCATAAAGGGAGATTCCCAAATTAAAGGGAGTTAGCAGATTTAATTTGAGTAAAATAAGGAGTTAACTGATTTAATTTGAGTAGAAAAAGGAGTTAACTAATTTAACTCATTTTTGATCAATAGTGAACTGAAAATTTTGTTTTTTGAATTAAAGAAAAGTTTTGTTGAGATATTTAATTTAATAAAATGAGATATACTCTCATAATTACTTTTTCTATTTAATTAAATAATCTTTTAATTAATTAGAGACACTTTTCGTATTTAATTAAATAACTTCATTTAATTAATTAGGAATGGCTTCCTATTTAATTAAATGACTTTTTTTAATTAATTAAAAATAAGTACTCCATTTAATTAATTAGAAATATCTTTCCCATTTAATTAAATAATTACATTTATTTAATCAAGATAGGCATATTTGTCAAATGTATGTAAAAATATGTGTAAATGTGAGTATGAATTCCATCAGCAATTCGATGCAAATTCTTCAAATTCATCCTCTCCTAAAATGAAGAGATGAGGGTCTCTTAGATAGACTTTCCTGGAATCCAGCAACGGTTGAGATCAAATTCAATCAATAGTTAGGATTAAAGTTGAAGTTCAATCATAAAAGGAGATTTCCAAATTAAAGGGAGTTAATAGATTTAATTTGAGTAAAATAAGGAGTTAACTAATTTAATTTGAGTAAAAAAAGGAGTTAACTAATTTAACTCATTTTTTATCAATAGTGAACTAAAAAAGTTTCTTTTTGAACTGAAGAGAGATTTTGTTGAGATATTTAATTTAATAAAATGAGATATACTCTCATAGTTACTTTGTAGTGCCTGCCCTTAGGTTGCATTTGTGTTGTCATTGTCAAGCTCTTATGGGGGTTAGTTTCATGTTGATGGTTAGCAACATTATTTTGAGACTATCAGATATTGTGCTATGGATTCAGTTTATTATGGATGAGATTACTTAGATTTTACATTTCATGTATGCATGATGATTATTTTCAGTGTTTGCAGTTATTAATGATGATTAGTAAAATGATTTATTATCATATGTGTTTTCTTATGGATACTTACCCGATACTTGCATGTGTATGGTGTGCGTGTTTGCTTTTGTATGGTGTGTTTAATGTGGCTAAGGAAGGGAGTCGTAGTCACCTGCTAGTCGGGATCTACACGATGCACCACTTCCTACCATTTCCTATATAGTTTAGTATATATTGTGTTTTTACATGCATAGTTTTTATGCAAGTTGCAGGTATTGAGTATTGACTTTCCTGAATTGCCAGGATGAGTGCACCCTATCACATTATCTCAATGATAAGAGAGGGGAGATAAATTCTCAAGTCTAAATCCCAACCCTTTAAGCCATTTGTTCTAATTGAAAAATTAGAGCAAGTATCTGAGTTGAGTACCTTCTAAATGCGATGGATGACGTAATTTGTGATATTAACCCTTGGTTTGATTTTGTATGTATTTTGGCTATGATGGATGTATTTATTGGTATGTTCCTTACATTGATGATTTGCATATGTTAGTTGATGATATATTATGCTTTACTTTACATGTTAGTAGGATGTTTTAGGAGTGACATTCCTACTATGTTATTAGCTGATGATCTCTTTGGTACTTTGGAATGTTATGCATGGAGGGATGCCTAGGATCCACGATGGTCTAATGATGCTATTTATGGTTGGGAGGAACCGTGCACTTAATTAGTTATGTTTGTGATATATGGTTATATTTTGTGATGGATATTTATGTCTTTTGCGATGATGTATCATGTATGGTTTATGGTTTCATTATGTTATTGCATCATGGATTAATATTGGATGATGATGTACTTTATTTACATGGATGTTTATTCTTTTAAGCCTTTCATACCTTGTAACATGTACAGTGGATGATTGAGCTAAACTAAAATGTAATTTCAAAAGGACACTTGTATATTGTTTAAGTACATTGGATGTATCATTGTTATTTCATAAGGATGTGATGTTAGATGAATAGTTATGATTAGATTTAATTCAACGTTAAGGGATCTTTAAAGAATGTAACTGTTATGTATGTTATGTTTACTTGCAGTTAGATGTTACTATTGCTTTCGCAAATGTTGTGAATGGTTTATAATTTATGTTTTTTTTTAAAAAAAATTGTTTGTTAAACTTAGTGAAATTCTTTGGATCCCTTGGCAAGGCATTACATTCGGTATCAGAGTTCGAGTTTTAACATTGGGAGCTCTGGGTATATTTGAATGCGAATAGTCATTAACTAGTTGAACAAAACAAAAACTTTGAACTAACATTTGGATCTCTTTCAAACTGAAAACTTGAAACTAGGTGAACTGAAATAGAACTTAAACTATTACTTGCATATTTTTCATACTTCAACACTTAGCTTTCAAAATTGAAAATTCTACTTAAACCTAAACTGAAAATTGAAACTCATTCTAGTTGCAAAAACATGTATCTTTCATCTATGATTTGAGGTAGTATGTCTTTGATTGTCTTTGTGAGCATTAAGTTTCTCTTATTTAGAATGTATTAGGGGATCTATTTTAGTAATTGTCAAAGAAATAATGTTGGATCGATATGGTTTTCGGTTTACCATTAAACTAGAATCATATTGCTCTAAGGGTGTTGTAATATCTTCAGAGGAATCATATTTCCCTACCAAGGAAAAGGGTTCAATGAGACCCACATAGTGAGTATCTTATTTTTTTTCATTCTTGTAGGCTTTCGAGAGTAAGCCTAATCCTAGGGGGGTGGATGTAGTGCCTACCCCTAGGTCGCATTTTTGTTGTCATTGTCAAGCTCTTTTGGGGCTAGTTTCATGTTGATTATTAGCAACATTATTTTCAGACTATCAGATATTGTGCTATGGATTTAGTTTATTATGTGATGAGATTACTTAGATTTTATATTTCATGTATGCATGATAATTATTTTTAGTGTTTGCAGTTATTAATGATGATTAGTAAGATGATTTATTATCATATGTGTTTTCTTATGGATACTTACCCCATACTTGCATGTGTATGGTGTGCGTGTTTGCTTTGCGTGTTTGCTTTTATATGGTGTGTTTAATGTGGTTAAGGAAGGGAGTCGTAATCACTTGCTAGTCGGGATCTACACGATGCACCACTTCCTGCCATTGCCTATTTAGTTTAGTATATATTATGTTTGTACATGCATGGTTTTTATGCAGGTTGCAGGTATCGGGTATTGACTTCCCTGAATTACCAGAATGAGTGTACCCTATCACATTATCTCAATGATAAGAGAGGGGTGATAAATTCTCAAGTCCAAATCCCAACCCTTTAAGCCATTTGTTCTAATTGGAAAATTAGAACAAGTATCTGAGTTGAGTACCTTCTGAATGTGTTGGATGATGTAATTCATGATATTAACCCTTGATTTGATTTTGTATGTATTTTGGCTATGATGGATGTATTTACTGGTATGTTCCTTACATTGATGATTTGCATATGTTAGTTGATGATATATTATGCTTTACTTTACATGTTAGTAGGATGTTTTAGGAGTGAAATTCCTACTATGTTATTAGCCAAATATCTCTTTGGTGCTTTGGAATGTTACGCATGGAGGGATGGCTAGGATCCACGATGGTCTAATGATACTATTTACGGTTGGGAGGAACCATGCACTTAGTTAGTTATGTTTGTGATATATGATTATATTTTGTGATGGATGTTTATGTCTTTTGCGATGATGTATCATGTATGGTTTATGGTTTCATTATGTTATTGCATCATGGATTAATATTGGATGATGATGTGCTTTATTTACATGGATGTTTATTCTTTTAAGCCTTTCATACCTTGTAACATGTACAGTGGATGATTGAGCTAAACTAAAATGTAATTTCAAAAAGACACTTGTATATTGTTTAAGTACATTAGATGTATCATTGTTATTTAATAAGGATGTGATGTTAGATGAATAGTTATGATTAAATGTAATTCAACATTCAGAGATCTTTAAAGAATGTAACTGTTATGTATGTTATGTTTACTTGCAGTTGGATGTTACTATTGCTTCTGCAAATATTGTGAATGGTTTATAATTTATGTTTTAAAAAAAAAAATTTTTGGTAAACTTAGTGAAATTCTTTGGATCCCTTGGTGAGGCATTACATACTTTTTCTATTTAATTAAATAATATTTTATTTAATTAGAGACACTTTTCTTATTTAATTAAATAACTTCATTTAATTAGGTAGGAATGGCTTCCTATTTAATTAAATAACTTTGTTTAATTAATTAGAAGTAAGTACTCCATTTAATTACATAATTTCGTTTAATTAATTAGAAATGTCTTTCCCATTTAATTAAATAATTATATTTAATAAATCAAGATAGGCGTATTTATTAAATGTATGTAAAAATATGAGCAAATGTGAGTATGAATTCCAGTAGCAATTTGATGCAAATTCTCCAAATTCATCCTCTACTAAAATGAAGAGATGAGGGTCTCTTAAATAGACTTTCCTGGAATCCATCAATAGTTGAGATCAAATTAAATCAACGGTCAGGATTAAAGTTGAGGTTTTGTCATAAATGGAGATTCTCAAATTAAAGGGAGTTAATAGATTTAATTTGAGTAAAATAAGAAGTTAACTAATTTAATTTGAGTAGGAAAAAGAGTTAACTCATTTAACTCATTTTTTATCAATAGTGAACTGAAAATTTCTCTTTTTGAACTGAAGAGAGATTTTGTTAAGATATTTAATTTAATAAAATGAGATATGAGCTCATAATTACTTTTTCTATTTAATTAAATAATCTTTTAATTAATTAAAGTCATTTTTCTTATTTAATTAAATAACTTCATTTAATTAATAAGGAATGGCTTCCTATTTAATTAAATAACTTTGTTTAATTAATTAAAAGTAAGTACTTCATTTAATTAATTCGATACAAATTCTTCAAATTAATCCTCTCTTAAAATGAAGAGATGAGGGTCTCCTAAATAGACTTTCCTGAAATCCATCAACGGTTAAGATCAAATTCAACCAACGGTCAGGATTAAAGTTGAAGTTCAGTCATAAAGAGAGATTTCCAAATTATAGGGAAGTTAACAGAATTGATTTGATTAAAATAAGGAGTTCACAGATTTAATTTGAGTATAAAAAGGAATTAACTGATTTAACCCATTTTTTATCAATAGTAAACTAAAAATTTACATTATTGAACTGAAAAGAGATTTTGTTGAGATATTTAATTTAATAAAATGAGATATGCTCTCATAATTACTTTTTTATTTAATTAAATAATCTTTTAATTAAATAGATACTCTTTTCTTATTTAATTATATAATTTTGTTTAATTAATTAGAAGTAAGTACTTCATTTAATTAAATAATTTCATTTAACTAATTAGAAATACCTTTCCCATTTAAATAATCAAGATAGACATATTTATTAAATGTATGTAAAAATATGAGCAAATGTGAGTATGAATTCCAGCAGCGATTTGATGCAAATTCTCCAAATTCATCCTCTCCAAAAATGAAGGGATGAGGGTCTCTTAAATAGACTTTCCTGGAATCCATCAATGGTTGAGATCAAATTCAATCAACAGTCAAGATTAAAGTTGAAGTTTAGTCATAAAGGGAGATTCTAAAATTAAAGAGAGTTAACAAATTTAATTTGAGTAAAATAAGGAGTTATCTGATTTAATTTGAGTAGAAAAAAGAGTTAACTCATTTAACTCATTTTTTATCAATAGTGAACTAAAAATTTCCCTTTTTGAACTGAAGAGGGATTTTTTTGAGATATTTAATTTAATAAAATGAGATATGCTTTGATAATTACTTTTTCTATTTAATTAAATAAGCTTTTAATTAATTAGAGACATTTTTCTTATTTAATTAAATAAATTCATTTAATTAATTAGAAATGGCTTCCTATTTAATTAAATAACTTTGTTTAATTAATTAGAAGTAAGTACTCCATTTAATTAAATAATTTCATTTAATTAATTAGAAATACCTTTTCTATTTAATTAAATAATTACATTTAATTAATCAAGATAGGTGTATTTATTAAATGTATGTAAAAATATGAGCAAATGTGAATATGAATTCAGCTAGCGATTCGATGCAAATTCTCCAAATTTATTCTCTCCTAAAATGAAGAGATGACGGTCTCTTAAATAGACTTTCCTGGAATTCATCAACGGTTGAGATCAAATTCAATCAACGGTCAAGATTAAAGTTGAAGTTCAGTCATAAAGAAAGATTCCCAAATTAAAGGGAGTTAACAGATTTAATTTGAGTAAAATAAGGAGTTAATTGATTTAATTTGAGTAAAAAAAGGAGTTAACTGATTTAACTCATTTTTTATCAATAGTGAACTGAAAATTTTCCTTTTTGAACTTAAGAGAGATTTTGTTGAGATATTTAATTTAATAAAATGAGATATGCTCTCATGATTACTTTTTCTATTTAATTAAATAATCTTTTAATTAATTAGAGACACTTTTCTTATTTAATTAAATCACTTCATTTAATTAATTATGAATGGCTTTTTATTTAATTAAATAACTTTGTTTAATTAATTAGAAGTAAGTACTCCATTTAATTAAATAATTTGATTTAATTAATTAGAAATACCTTTCCCATTTAATTAAATAATTACGTTTAATTAATCAAGATAGGCTTATTTATTAAATGTATGTAAAAATATGACCAAATGTGAGTATGAGTTCCAGCAGCGATTCGATGCAAATTCTCCAAAATAATCCTCTCCTAAAATGAAGAGATGAGGGTCTCTTAAAGAAACTTTTCTAAAATCTATCAATGGTCAAGATCAAATTCAATCAACGATCAGTATTAAAGTCAAATTTCAGTCATAAAGGGAGATTTCCAAACTAAAAGGAGTTAACAGAATTAATTTGAGTAAAATAAGGAGTTAACTGATTTAATTTGAGTAGAAAAAGGAGTTAACTCATTTAACTCATTTTTATCAATAGTGAACTAAAAATTTTCCTTTTTGAACTGAAGAGAGATTTTGTTGAGATATTTAATTTAATAAAATGAGATATCCTCTCATAATTACTTTTTTTGTTTAATTAAATAATCTTTTAATTAATTAGAGACACTTTTCTTATTTAATTAAATAACTTCATTTAATTAGTTAGGAATGGTTTCTTATTTCATTAAATAACTCTGTTTAATTAATTAGAAGTAAGTACTCCATTTAATTAAATAATTTTGTTTAATTAATTAGAAATACCTTTCCTATTTAATTAAATAATTACATCTAATTAATCAAGATAGGCATATTTATTAAATGTTTGTAAAAATATGAGCAAATGCGAGTATTAATTCCAGCAGCGATTCGATGCAAATTCTCAAAATTCATCCTCTCCTAAAATAAAGAGATGAAGGTCTCTTAAATAGACTTTCTTGGAATCCATCAACGGTTGAGATCAAATTTAATTAACAGTTGGGATTAAAGTTGAAGTTCAGCCATAAAGGAAGATTCCCAAACAAAAGGGAGTTAGTAGATTTAATTTGAGTAAAATAAGGAGTTAACTAATTTAATTTGAGTAGAAGAAAGAGTTAACTGACTTAACTCATTTTTTATCAATAGTGAATTGAAATTTTTTCTTTTTGAACTGAAGAGAAATCTTGTTGAGATATTTAATTTAATAAAATAAGATAAGCTCTCATAATTACTTTTTTTATTTAATTAAATAATATTTTAATTAATTAGAGACACTTTTCTTATTTAATTAAATAACTTCATTTAATTAATTAGGAATGGCTTCCTATTTAATTAAATATCTTTGTTTAATTAATTAGAAGTAAATACTTGATTTAATCAAATAATTTCATTTAATTAATTGAAAATACCTTTTCCATTTAATTAAATAATTACATTTAATTAAATAATTACATTTAATTAATCAATCAATGGTCAGGATTAAAGTTGAAGTTCAGTCATAAAGGGAGATTCACAAATTAAAGGGAGTTAACAGATTTAGTTTGAGTAAAATAAGAAGTTAACTGATTTAATTTGAGGAGAAAAAAGAGTTAGCTGATTTAATTCATTTTTTTATCAATAGTGAACATAAAATATTTCTTTTTGAACTAAAGAGAGATTTTGTTGAGATATTTAATTTAATAAAATTAGGTATGCTCTCATAATTAGTTTTTCTATTTAATTAAATAATTTTTTTAATTAATTAGAGACACTTTTTTTATTTAATTAAATAACTTCATTTAATTAATTAGGAATGGCTTCCTATTTAATTAAATAACTTTGTTTAATTAATAAGAAGTAAGTACTCCATTTAATTAAATTATTTTGTTTAATTAATTAGAAATACCTTCTCATTCAATTAAATAATTAAATTTAATTAAACAAGATAGGCATATTTATTAAATGTATGTAAGAATATGAGCAAATGTTTGTATGAATTCTAGCAGCGATTCGATGCAAATTCTCAAAATTCAGCCTCTCCTAAAATGAAGAGATGAGGGTGTCTTAAATAGACTTTTTTGGAATTCAACAACGGTTGAGATCAAATTCAATCAGCACTCAGGATTAAAGTTGAAGTTCAGTCATAAAGAAAGATTCCCAAATTAAAGGGTGTTAACAGATTTAATTTGATTAAAATAAGGAGTTAACTGATTTAATTTGAGTAGAAAAAAGAGTTAATTAATTTAACTCATTTTTTATCAATAGTGAACTGAAAATTTCCCTTTTTGAACTGAAGAGAGATTTTATTGAGATATTTAATTTAATAAAATGAGATATGCTCTCATAATTAATTTTCCTATTTAATTAAATAACTTCATTTAATTAATTAGGAATGGCTTCCTTTTTAATTAAATAACAATGTTTAACTCATTAGAAGTAACTACTCCATTTAAATAAATAATTTCATTTAATTAATTAGAAATATCTTTCCCATTTAATTAAATAATTACATTTAATTAATCAAGATAGACGTATTTATTAAATGTATGTAAAAATATGTGCAAATGTGAATATGAATTCCAACAGGGATTCTACGTAAATTCTCCAAATTCATCCACTCCTAAAATGAAGAGATGACGGTCCCTTAAATAGACTTTCTTGAAATTCATCAATGGTTGAGATCAAATTCAATCAACGGTCAGGATTAAAGTTGAAGTTCAGTTATAAAGGGAGATTCTCAAATTAAAAGGAGTTAAAAGATTTAATTTATGTAAAATAAGGAGTTAACTGATTTAATTTGAGTAGAAAAAGGAGTTAACTAATTTAACTCATCTTTTATCAATAGTGAACTGAAAATTTCTCTTTTTGAACTGAAGAGAGATTTTGTTGAGATATTTAATTTAATAAAATGAGATATGCTCTCATAATTACTTTTTTCTATTTAATTAAATAATATTTTAATTTATTAGAGACACATTTTTTGTTTATTTAAATAACTTTGTTTAATTAATTAGAAGTAAGTACTCCATTTAATTAAATAATTTCATTTAATTAATTAGAAATACCTTTCCTATTTAATTAAATAATTACATTTAATTAATCAAGATAGGCATATTTATTAAATGTTTGTAAAAATATGAGTAAATGCGAGTATGAATTCCAACAGCGATTCGATGCAAATTCTCAAAATTCATCCTCTCCTAAAATGAAGAGATGAGGGTCTCTTAAATAGACTTTCTTGGAATCCATCAACGGTTGAGATCAAATTCAATCAACGGTCAGGATTAAAGTTGAAGTTCAGTGATAAAGGGAGATTCCCAAATTAAAGGGAATTAACAGATTTAATTTGAGTAAAATAAGGAGTTATCTGATTTAATTTGAGTAGAAAAAGGAGTTAACTGATTTAACTCATTTTTTATCAATAGTGAACTGAAAATTTCTCTTTTTGAACTAAAGATAGATTTTATTGAGATATTTAATTTAATAAAATGGGATATGCTCTCATAATTACTTTTTCTATTTAATTAAATAATCTTTTAATTAATTAGAGACACTTTTCTTATTTAATTAAATAACTTTATTTAATTAATTAGGAATGGCTTCCTATTTAATTAAATAACTTTGTTTAGTTAATTAGAAGTAAGTACTTCATTTAATCAAATAATTTTGTTTAATTAATTAGAAATACCTTTCCCATTTAATTAAATAATTACATTTAATTAATCAAGATAGGCGTATTTATTAAATGTATGTAAAAATATGAGCAAATGTGAGTATGAATTCCAGCAGCGATTCGATGCAAATTCTCCAAATTCATCCTCTCCTAAAGTGAAGAGATGAGGGTCTCTTAAATAGACTTTCATAGAATCCATCAATGATTGAGATCAAATTCAATCAACGGTCAGGATTAAAGTTGAAGTTCAGCCATAAAGGGAGATTCCCAAACAAAAGGGAGTTAATAGATTTAATTTGAGTAAAATAAGGAGTTAACCGATTTAATTTGAGTAGAAACAAGAGTTAACTGATTTAACTCAATTTTTATTAATAGTGAACTAAAAATTTCCATTTTTTAACTGAAGAGAAATTTTGTTGAGATATTTAATTTAATAAAATGAGATATGCTCTCATAATTACTTTTTCTATTTAATTAAATAATCTTTTCATTAATCAGAGACACTTTTCTTATTTAATTAAATAACTCCATTTAATTAATTAAGAATGGCTTCTTATTTAATTAAATAACTTTGTTTAATTAATTAGAATTACTTCATTTAATTAAATAATTTTTTTTAATTAATTAGAAATATTTTTTCAATTTAATTAAATAATTACAATTTATTAATCAAGATAGGCATATTTATTAAATGTATGTAAAAATATGAGCAAACGTGAGTATGAATTCCAGCAGCGATTCGATGCAAATTCTCCAAGTTCATCCTCTCCTAAAGTAAAGAGATAAGGGTCTCTTAAATAGACTTTCCTGGAATCCATCAACGGTTGAGATCAAATTCAATCAACGGTCAGCAGGAAGATCATCTCTATCAGAAATATCCCAACCAGCACCCTTCTCTGATGCCCATTTTGCCAAAACATCAGCGACTCTATTCCATTCCCTAGGAATATGATAGAAAAGGATCCCATCCACAAAGCTACTCAAGTGGAGAATCTCTATAACAATAGATGCAATTTTCCAGCTAGATTCATCCACTCTTCAGTTGTTAATCATATCCACAACTATCTGAGAGTCAGACTCACACACCATTCTCCTCCATCCAAGAGAGCAAGCCTGCACCATAGCCACTTTAATGGCCAAAGCCTCCATCACGTTATTGCAATGAACTCCTTTTTGTATAGAGAATATGAAAATAACATTACCATCTGCATCTCTCCCAATCCCCCCCACTCCAGCCTTTCCAGGGTTCCCACAGGAGGAGCCATCAGTGTTAATCTTTAAGAATGCTGCAGGAGGAGGGCTTCATCTCCCCACTCTATAGACCTTCCTCTTTCATGGCTGATATCTTTTACTACTACTAGTTTCAGATCCTTTATCCACTAATCCTAAATTTTTGATAATAAGAGAATCCCTAGGATCCACTGGCTCTGACATATCACATTTAGCAAAGATAGTCTCTTGAAGCCTGGATAGGATCAACTACCATAGTTTAGTGGCTCCCAAGCTAGAATTACAAAAAAATTGATGGTTAGGCTCCAACCAAAGATTCCACAAAATGAAAGAAGGTCCAATAGCCCAGGCCACTTGAAGGAATGAAGTTTTCATAGGGGGTCTGCCAAGGCTGGCACAAAATTCAATAAGAGATATGACATGAATACATCTATGGCACCATGCCTCCCACCACTTATGCCAGATCTCACTAGAGAGAGGACATAAGAAAAACACATGAGAAGCATCTTCCCCATCCAACAAACATAGGGGACAGTAAGAGGGTCCCTGAAATCCTCTTCGCTGGAGATTATCCCAAGTAAGACACTTATTTTGTGCAACCAACCAAAGAAAAAAATTACATTTCGGCCAAGAAAATTTATTCTAGACCTGCCTCCACCAGGGAACCTCCTGAATAACATTACATTGCCTATCCAGCTGAGCATATCCCTGGGCCACACTGAACTTACCTTTTGGGCAAGGTCCCCATGCCAAGATGTCTAGTCTTTAGAAGAGCTACAAAGCCTAGAGAAGAGAATATGTGCCAGTTCAACCCGATTCTTTGGGGAGCTCCCTATGGGCCAAAGCTATGGATCCTTCCAGCTAACCATCTCCATCAAACAGCACCTTTGGATAGCCTTGAAGTGAGCAACCGTGGTCCAACTTGCAGAAGAAAAAACTTGATACAGAGGTCGAAGGTGGGGAAAACTGGAGAGAATAGGAGGGTGGCCATCCCAAGAATCCTGCCAGAATAACAAACTTGACCCCCCATTACAGATCCAGAAAAGATGATCCTTAATTAAAGGAGCACCCCTTTTAAGGGTGTCCCAAATAAAGGACCCCTTACCATCAAGCTCAAGTCTAGGAATATCCTAAACCTCCACTCCTGGGAAATACTTATGGGTCAGAATCTTGGCCCAATCCTGATCTTGATTCTTGCACCATCTCCAATATAACTTTGCAGCAAGAGCTTTGACACCTAGAGCCATACATTTAAGGCCTAGACCCCCAGCAAACTTAGGCAAGCAAATAGTGTCCCAGTTCACTAAGCTCCATTTAGAAGATTAAAGGTTTCCTAACCAAAGGAATTTTTGTGACAAAGCATCAAAATCTTTCATAACTCCCATGGGAGGGGTTTGCACTAAGCACCTATAAATAGGGAGGGCCTAAATCACAGTCTTGAGTAGGGTAACCCTCCCAGCTGATGAGAGCCACCTATGTGTCCAATTCCTCAATCTACTACAAAATTTGTCAACAAGACCTTGCCAATACTCTTTTCGTTGAGTCCCCAAAGCTAAAGGAACTCCGAGATAGATCAAAGGGAGGAATCCAACTTGAAACTTGAGAATTCTAGCAATCCTAAGCTGAATCGACTGAGGAGTATTAAAGAAATAAGTAGAAGAATTCCCTTTATTAATTTTTTGTCCAAAAGCTTTTAAATAAATATCCAAAATCTTTCTAAAGTTCCACTTCCACCCTTGAATAAGTCCCAGTTGTGCTTGAGATTTTATAAATCTACCTAAGCCCTCTGACATAATAATAAATAGATAAGGAGAGATAGGATCCCCCTGGCGAAGTCCTCGAGAAGCAGAGAAAAGGTCAGTAGGTTCTCCATTGATAAGAACTGAAAACGATGGGGAAGACACATAGCTAAGAACCCAATCCACCCAATCTGTAGTAAATCCAAAAGCTAGAAGCACATGACCCAGAAAGTCCCAACTAACTCGGTCATATGATTTAGCTAAGTCCAACTTAATAAACATAGCCTTTACCTTGGATGAGGCCATAGAATGAATAGCTTCTGTAGCAATCACCACCCATTCAAGAATCTGTCTCCCATTGACAAAACCTCCTTGTTCCTCAGAATTCAGAGTGGTAAGGAAAGGCTTGAGCCTTTCAAAAATTAGTTTGGTGATGATTTTGTACGTGACATTTCATAGAGCAATGGGTCTGAACTGGTCCAACCTGTTAGCGCCATCAATCTTGGGAATGAGAGCCAAAAAAGTAGCATTCATAGACTTGAGCATTTGTTTATTTTGATATGACTCCTGGACCATATCTAGAAGATCAAATTTAATAATCTCCCAAAACTCTTCAAAAAATTCAATGGGAAACCCATCTAGGCCCGGGGCTTTACCTTTCGGTATACCAAAAACCACTTTCTCCAATTCCTTAATCATAATAGGTTTTAAAAGATCTCTGTTCATACTGCTAGAAACAAGATGAGGAATGCAGTCTAAAATAGACCTAGTCTCTTCCAAGGAAGCAAGGTCTTCCTTAGAGAAGAGTTGAGAAAAGTATCTAATGGCCTCTGAAGCAATCGCCTCCTTGGAACATAGCTGATCACCAGAAGTAGAGACTAGAGAAGTGAAAGAATTCCCAAACCTGTGGGCCTTGATAGTGTTGTGAAAGAAAGCAGTGTTTCTATCTCCCTCCTACAACCAGTCTACCCAAGACTTTTGTTTCCAAAATATTTCCTCCCGAATCTCCCATTCTTCAACTTCCTTTAGAGCTGAGGATTCTTGAGACATAAAATCTGGAGTCATGCCTAGGTCCCTGATCTGGCAAGTGACATTATTCAACCTAGCTTGAGAATCACTCAAATGCTCTTGGAGGTTTCCAAAACACTGTTTGTTCCACTTCTTCAACCTGAACTTAACATGCTGAAGTCTCTTCTCGAAGGTGTACATAGAAGTTCCATGTGAAGGCTTACCCTCATACCACTAGGAAATCATAAGCTCCTGAAGGGAGTGATCCCTCAACCACATCAGCTGAAACTTGAAAGAGGGATTCTTGGAGGTCTTGAAAGGGGTGACAGAGAGCCTAATAGGCCAGTGATTAGAGCCTCTCCAATCAAGAATTTCTAAACTAGAAGTCCATCTTCTATGCATCCAATAGCAGGATACTAGGAATCTATCGAGCCTTTTAGAGATAGTCTCCGTCCCACTCCTTTTGTTGTTCCAGATGCATATACCAGAGTTGGGTTTAACATCAATAAGATTCAAAGAACCAATATTATTGCTAAGAATTTTAGAAGAATGACCCAAATAGAAATGTTCACCCCTCTTCTCCTCTAGACTCGTAACAGCATTAAAATCTCGAGCCACAATCCATGGAAGAAATGGGTCCAGAGAATGGACAAACATAATATGAGACCACATATGAGATTTACCAACCAAGTCACTAGGATCATAAATATTAGAAAATAAGCACCTTTCACCTGTCTCAAAATGAGAAGCCAGGAAGGAGATAGAAGACTTGCTCGCAATCCACCACAAAGGAGTCACCTTCGTAGGATTCCAAAGACAAGCAAGGCCCCCCGAGTTCCCATGAGTACTTACTCCCTACCAAAAACCTTGGGGACAAATCTTTTGTCCACAATTATTCAATTCAGCAACTGAAAGCTTAGTTTCCTAAATGAACAAAACATCTGGAGAATGAGACTCTATCAATCTACGAATAGCCTTTTGTCTAGGGATGCTGCTCAACCCCCTCACATTCCAAGATAGAATAATCATTTAGAGGACTAAGAGAAATGAGAGTCAATGGGCATCACTAACCCCACCTCAACCAAAGTCTCGCCCATCATCTTGACCTTCTCCTAATCCATCTTCCTTCCACTCTTAGCAGACTTCTCTGCAATCCCCTTTTTAAAAGGCTTCTGTTGTAAACCTAAAGTGGAAGCAGTTTTAGTGCCTTTTGTATTATCAAGCACCCCTTTCTTGCTGGGAAGATTTGCACCTGCGATACCTGGAGCTTCACCAGGATGCGAACCTCTAGGAATATCACAACTAATCTCCTAAACCACTTCCTCTAATCCAATTGGCTGGCCTTGTTCTTTCTCAGCAAACTGGATCAGAACCCCATCCTCTTAGAGCTGGGGAGCAGAAAAGGACCCATCACCTGGAGGTAACTCCATAGGGATTCCTTCCTCTTGAATCAAATTCTCTAGAACATTAAACCTGTTAAAAGTACCATCATTTTGTCTATCTGTCCAAGCTCTCTTCTGCCCCTTTCCTTTATTACATGGCTTAACTGGGATAAAACCTTCCTTATCCGCAGAGGGACCATTTGTCATCTGGGCCTTACCCTTTTCTTCCTTAGGAGATGAAACAACTGCCGTAGCTAACTGAGAAGATTTACACCTAGGGCATTTGTGCTATAGGTGCCCATACTCATGACAAATCCTGCATCTAAAGGGTAAAGTCTCGTAGTCCAACTGCTGAACCCATGAAGACGTGCCCATAAAAATTTCCATAGAGTCAAGAAGTGGATTATTCAGATCCACTTCGACACAAATTCGAGCATATGAAATTACTTTTTGGTCTTTGGTTAGTGTGGCTGACCCAACCGATTTCCCCAATAGAAGTGATATAGAATGAAGGATGTCCTCTCTCCAAAATTCTAGAGGCAATCGAGGAAGCCTAACCCACACAGGGACCTGAGATGGGATCTCCTTAGCGGAGTTAAATACAATGTGCTAGGGTTTGAGGAAAAGCCCAACCTGGTTAAAGAAATATGGGCCTCCCTCAAAGACCTTGTTCCTGTCTGACATACTTGAAAAAATGACCAAAAAATAGTTGTTAGCCACTAGAAGAATTTCCATATCCCCTTCCGGGTTCCATATCTGATGCACCCACGATTTCAGCACAGGAAGGGAGAGTCGGAGACCCAAAAACTTACAAATGAGCGCATGCTTGCCCCAATACTCCACATCCTCTAAAATCTATTCTGGTTGAATGATTATCACCGATCGATCATCAGAGTGTTCCAAACATCCATTCTTTTTCTTGATACAGATAGAATCTTTCGATGATGATGCATGCATCCCAGACGAAGTATTGAAACCCTTTCCTTAAGGCCCTCCCCGCAAAAAAGGAGAGGACTCAGCCATCACCAAATCCTCAGAGATAATCTGAGATGGGACCTCTGATTGCCCCATGAGCAAGGACCAAAATCCAAACCCCAATCAATAAAAGAAGCCACAAAAACCCACCCCTAGCTGTATGCCCCACACTGGCTGCCCTAGAATAAGAAGGCAACAGACACAAGCCTGCCCCTGCCGGCCTCACCACCACCCGAGCAAGCAAACCCACCCTTCAATCCAAAATGGTGCCGCCTGCACAGTCCACCCCTGCGACCAAAATGCTACGTGAATGCCACCATTGATGGACGTCTAACACTACGCCTAGGGCACATAGGCCCTCATGCCTACAAAACTTGCAATGGTCACCATCTCCCAATCATTAATTTCTTAAATGCTCAAGAATGGCTTCCTATTTAATTAAATAACTTTGTTTAATTAATTAGAAGTAAGTACTCCATTTAATTAAATAATTTTGTTTAATTAATTAGATATACCTTTCCCATTTAATTAATCAATTACATTTAATTAATCAAGATAGGTGTATTTATTAAATGTATGTAAAAATATGAGCAAATGTGAGTATGAATTCTAGTAGCAATTCGATGCAAATTCTCCAAATTCATCCTCTCCTAAAGTGAAGAGATGAGGGTCTTTAAAAATATTTTCCTGGAATCCATCAACGATTGAGATCAAATTCAATCAACGATCACGATTAAAGTTGAAGTTCAGTCATAAAGGGAGATTTCCAAACTAAAAGGACTTAATAGATTTAATTTGAGTAAAACAAGGAGTTAATTGATTTAATTTGAGTAGAAAAAGGAGTTAACTAATTTAGCTCATTTTTTATTAATAGTGAACTAAGAATTTCCCTTTTTGAACTGAAGAGAGATTTTGTTGAGATATTTAATTTAATAAAATGAGATATGCTCTCATAATTACTTTTTTTATTTAATTGAATAATCTTTTAATTAATTAGAGACACTTTTCTTATTTAATTAAATAACTTCATTTAATTAATTAGGAATGGCTTCCTATTTAATTAAATAACTTTGTTTAATTAATTAGAAGTAAGTACTCCATTTAATTAAATAATTTCGTTTAATTAATAAGAAATACCTTTTCTATTTAATTAAATACTTGCATTTAATTAATCAAGATAGGCGTATTTATTAAATGTATGCAAAAATATGAGCAAATGTGAGTATGAATTCCAGAAGCGATTCGATGCAAATTCTCCAAATTCATCCTCTCCTAAAGTGAAGAGATGAGGGTCTCTTAAATAGACTTTCTTGGAATCCATCAACAGTTGAGACCAAATTCAATCAACAGTCAGGATTAAAGTTGAAGTTTAGTCATAAAGAGAGTTTCCCAAATTAAAAGGAGTTAATAGATTTAATTTGAGTAAAATAAGGAGTTAATCGATTTAATTTGAGTAGAAAAAGGAGTTAACTGATTTAACTCATTTTTTAATCAATAGTGAATTGAAAATTTGCATTTTTGAACAGAAGAGAGATTTTTTTGAGATATTTAATTTAATAAAATGTGATATTCTCTCATTATTACTTTTTCTATTTAATTAAATAAACTTTTAATTATTTGGAGACAGTTTTCTTATTTAATTAAATAATTTCATTTAATTAATTAGGAATGGCTTCCTATTTAATTAAATAACTTTGTTTAATTAATTAGAAGTAAGTACTCCATTTAATTAAATAATTTTGTTTAATTAATTAGAAATACCTTTCCCATTTAATTAAATAATTACATTTAATTAATCAAGATAGGCGTATTTATTAAATGTATGTAAAAATATGAGCAAATGTGAGTATGAATTCCATCAGCGATTCGATGTAAATTCTTCAAATTCATACTCTCCTAAAATGAGGAGATGAGGGTCTCTTAAATAGACTTTCATGAAATCCATCAATGGTTGAGATCAAATTCAATCAATGGTAAGGATTAAAGTTGAAGTTCAGTCATAAAGGGAGATTCCCAAATTAAAGAGAGTTAACAGATTTAATTTGAGTAAAATAAAGAGTTAACTAATTTAATTTGAGTAGAAAAAGGAGTTAACTCATTTAACTCATTTTTTATCAATAGTGAACTGAAAATTTCCCTTTTTGAACTGAAGAGAGAATTTGTTGAGATATTTAATTTAATAAAATGAGATATGCTCTCATAATTACATTTTCTATTTAATTAAATAATCTTTTAATTAATTAGAAACACTTTTCTTATTTAATTAAATAACTTCATTTAATTAATTAGAAATGGCTTCCTATTTAATTAAATAACTTTGTTTAATTAATTAGAAGTAAGTACTCCATTTAATTAAATAATTTTGTTTAATTAATTAGAAATACCTTTCCCATTTAGTTAAATATTTACTTCTAATTAATCAAGATAGGTGTATTTATTAAATATATGTAAAAATATGAGCAAATGTGAGTATGAATTCCAACAGTGATTCGATGCAAATTCTTCCAGATCATCCTCTCCTAAAATGAGGAGATGAGGGTCTCTTAAATAGACTTTCCTAGAATCCATCAACGGTTGAGATCAAATTCAATCAACGTTCAGGATTAAAGTTGATGTTCAGTCATAAAGAGAGATTCCGAAATTAAAGGGAGTTAACAGATTTAATTTGAGAAAAATAAGGAGTTAACTGATTTAATTTGAGTAGAAAAAAGAGTTAACTAATTTAACTCATTTTTTATCAATAGTGAACTAAAATTTTCCCTTTTTGAACTGAAGAGAGATTTTGTTGAGATATTTAATTTAATAAAATGAGATATGCTCTCATAATTACTTTTCTTATTTAATTAAATAACTTCATTTAATTAATTAGGAATGGCTTCCTAATTAATTAAATAACTTTGTTTAATTAATTAGAAGTAAGTACTCCATTTAATTAAATAATTTCATTTAATTAATTAGAAATACCTTTACCTTTTAATTAAATAATTACATTTAATTAATCAAGATAAGCGTATTTATTAAATGTATGTAAAAATATGAGCTAATGTGAGTATGAATTCCAGCAGCGATTCGATGCAAATTTTTCAAATTCTTCCTATCCTAAAATGAGGAGATGAGGGTCTATTAAATAGACTTTCTTGGAATCCATCAATGGTTGAGATCAAATTCAATCAATGGTTAGGATTAAAGTTGAAGTTCAGTCATAAAGGGAGATTCCCAAATTAAAGGGAGTTAACAGATTTAATTTGAGTAGAAAAAGGAGTTAACTGATTTAACTAATTTTTTATCAATAGTGAACTGAAAACTTCCCTCTTTGAACTGAAGAGAGATTTTGTTGAGATATTTAATTTAATAAAATGAGATATGCTCTCATAATTACTTTTTCTATTTAATTAAATAATCTTTTAATTAATTAGAGACACTTTTCTTATTTAATTAAATAACTTCATTTAATTAATTAAGAATGGCTTCGTATTTAATTAAATAACTTTATTTAATTAAATAGAAGTAAGTACTCCATTTAATTAAATAATTTCGTTTAATTAATTAGAAATACTTTTCTCATTTAATTAAATAATTACATTTAATTTATCAAGATAGGCGTATTTATTAAATGTATGTAAAAATATGAAAATGTGGGTATGAATTTTGGCAGCAATTCGATGCAAATTCTCCAAATTCATCCTCTCCTAAAATGAAGAGATGAGGGTCTCTTAAATAGACTTTCTTGGAATCCATCAACGGTTCAGGTCAAATTCAATCAACGGTCAAGATTAAAGTTGAAGTTCAGTTATAAAAGGAGATTCTCAAATTAAAGAGAGTTAACAGATTTAATTTGAGTAAAATAAGGAGTTAATTAGTTTAATTTGAGTAGAAAAAGGATTTAACTCATTTTTTATCAATAGTGAAATGAAAATTTCCCTCTTTGAACTAAAGAGAAATTTTGTTGAGATATTTAATTTAATAAAATGAGATATGCTCTCATAATTACATTTTCTATTTGATTAAATAATATTTTAATTAATTAGAGACACTTTTCTTATTTAATTAAATAACTTTATTTAATTAGTTAGGAATGGCTTCCTATTTAATTAAATAACTTTGTTTAATTAATTAGAAGTAAGTACTCCATTTAATTAAATAATTTCGTTTAATTAATTAGAAATATCTTTTCCATTTAATTAAATAATTACATTTAATTAATCAAGAGAGGCATATTTATTAAATGTATGTAAAAATATGAGCAACTGTGAGTATGAATTCTAGCGGCAATTCGATGCAAATTCTTCAAATTGATCCTCTCCTAAAATGAGGAGATGAGGGTCTCTTAAATAGACTTTCCTGGAATCCATCAATGGTTGAGATCAAATTCAATCAATGGTCAGGATTAAATTTGAAGTTCAGTCATAAAGGGAGCTTTGTAATGCCCCGCCAAGGGATCCAAAGAATTAACCTAGAATTTCACTAAGTTTAGTAGCATTTTTTTTTTCTAACATGAAAGTAAACACCACGTATAACTTGTGCACAATAATGGAAGCAATAACAATGTCCATCTGAAACTAAACATATCATACATAATAGATTACATTCTTTACAATCCCTTAACATTGAATTACATACATAAATCCATCTAGTACAACATCCACATGAAATAATAATGATAACTCTAATGTTTATACATTACATTTCAAATGCTCAATTATCCACTGTACATGTCACAGGGTATGACAAGCTCAAAAGAATATACATACATAGAATAAGGTAAATCTTCCTATTCTAATCCATGATACATTAAAGTAGAGATAATCACATGATACACATGATGCATCATTATAGAAGTCATATACATCCATCATAAAGATCAAACATAATAAACTAAGTGCATGATTCCTTCCAACCGTTAATAGCATCATTAGACCATCGTGGATCCAAGCCATCCCTCCGTGCGTAACATTCCATATCATCGAAGAGATCATCAGTACTAACATAGTAGGAATGTCACTCCTAACATATATAACATCATATGTAGAAAGTAATGTAACATGCAAATAAAAGCATAGGATAACATCATCTAACATATGCTAATCATCAATAAAAAAGATACATATCCATCATCATGAAGGACGCATCAACCACGATGTTTTAATGAATCTCAAAATGATAAGAGTGGAAAAAACACTACCACCCGACCGTGTGGTACCTAAGTGGTCCACTCCCACCGTGCTGAGGAGATAATCTCAAGTCCCAAATAGGCTATCCAAAATCACATAGCACAAATCTCCATAAGTTCAGGAATCCTAAAAGTATACTAACTCAAAGGTTCCTAACACAAAATATGACATCTAATCTCCAAAGGCACACAATGATATGTAGGAACCTACTATGCAAGTGGGAAAGTGTCATCGTAATTATCACATACAAGTTATCCTGGCAGTTAGCTAAACTCCACTAGTCCATACTAATTTCATGCGGCCACTAGTATCCTCTCATACTGATGAGGCATACTACGGAATGCAAAGTCGCAACCATGCATCTCACTACTCCCATCCTAGCCTATACAAGCACTCAAGGCATGGGTGAGAACAAAACTCTTATCTTCTGAGGTTCATTCAGTTAGTATTAGGTGTGAATGTTATCACTTATTAATCCAACTTACAATGAGTTACCCTGGCAGCCTCTTAGGGCCCCGGCCCCCATTGCAAGCCACTTCCTGTCACTACATGCAAATATCCTACCCTAATGCTCATGGAATCACAAATCTCAAAATCACAAAAGATAATCCATAATCAAATCATCAAATATGCATAAAAGCATCAAATCTCCATGAGCTAACATCCATAGAAAATTATCAACACAATAGCTCTCTATTGGCAACTAAAGTATCACTGATAATCAAAGTATCCAATGGTTTTCAATAACCAAAATATATCTCAATCAAACTCATCGAAGACTCCAAAAATGGTTGAGTCAAACATGTCACATCATGACATCATCAAGAATAAATCTACATTTCTTTCCCATCATGGTGACTAGAAAATAACCAAGGTTAATTGATCGATGACCAAAAATAATGGTTAAGTCAAGTATCTCATACATAAGAATCTCAACAAACAATACATAGAGCATTCTGTCACATAACCATGGTTGGGTTTATAAAGATCGAGATTAAAACATCATCATGACATCACAATTGTATAACTCCCAAGCCTCTGGTAGATATCCTATAACTGGTCAACACTAGTCAACCCAAAACCAAAAACAACAACATAAGAATACACAATGTAAACACATGTTTTGGTTTTGCTAAAATTACATACTTGAATTAAATGTGGAGGTTTCTAGTTTACGTTTTCCAACTTAGATATCAAGTGGAGAAATTTCATGTTTTACCGAACCCATGTATTTGTTTGATAGATAAAAGTTTCTCCCTCAAAACCACTAGACTCAATTCTAATTTATCTAATAGTATTTTTTTTCAAAATAACATTTCCAATGAAATCAATATTTTTCAAAACTTTGATTTATAAAACGTTCTAATAATCAACCTTAATTAAACTAAGTTTTAATTAGGTTAATTATTAATATCTCTTAATTTTAATAATAATTGATAAATTATTATTCATATTTTTTAAATCATTTATCTTTACAAATTGATCCATCTATACAAACCATTTTATAATAAAATAATTAGTTATAATTAATAATATATATACATACATAAATACATATATATAATAATAACATATAACAATATTTAATAAAGAAAATACTTCATAACATTATATGTAAGATCGAATAAGAAAAATCGTTATACAAAAGCGATATCTCATCGCTATCACCCGTACCCTATGCTTGAATGTATTCGACGTGGGTGTCGGGTCTATACTACCCACGGCCGCAGTAAACACCTGCGACTGTTGTCGCTGAGCCATATATAGGTCATGATGTCAGTCGTGTCAGCCGCGACAGTCCCTCCATTAATAACAACAGTGAAAAGGGAGGGAGTACAGGGGATAACCCACCCCTCCAAATGAACTTTTACATATATATATTTTTTTCAATTGCGATTTCAAAAATGTTTTGAATAAAAATTTTTCCACTATCATTCAGTTTTACACACACACACACACACACACACACACACACACACACACATAAAGGTGTATGTATATATATATATATATAAATATAATTGCATATATATATATATATATATATGTATGTATGTATGTATGTATGTATGTATGTATGTATGTATGTATGTATGTATGTATGTATGTATGTATGTATGTATGTATGTATGTATGTATAAGCAAATTGACAATATATGAATACAAATTTCAATTTTCAGAATTTCTCCATAGACCTCTGATCTCCAAAATTTCCAATAATTAATCTAATGGGTTTGACTATGAATTTCAACCCTAGCCCCATGTTCTTTCCAAATCTATGCATATAAAATTCTCAAATAAATTAATCTACTCATATTGAGAATGCATAGTAAATTATGAAATTTCTTAGAAGACATATGGAAGACACGAAGAAGACAGGAAATGCATGATGCAAAAATAGCATAAGTAAAATCACAAAAATCTACCCAGATTCTAATGCTAAATCGCTCTTCCTCAGAAAACTAGCAGAGCAAGCTCCCTTCTTCAGAATTCTTGAATCCTCCAATGCTCCAAATTGCACTCCAAACACTATGTCTAGGCTTCTAAGAATGCCTGAATATAAAGAGCTCTTAGGAAACATCTAGAATGCCTCTAGAAATAGCTAGAAGGTGTCACCAACTAAGCATGGGTTCTTTTCAACCTTTTTGATGAGCCATAGGGTTGTAGACACCATGTGCTTAATTGATGCACTAACCTCCTTGTTGTTGACACTTGAGAAATAGAAAAGTGTGTTAATTTCCATGCAAGCTTATAACTCCAATTCACTCTTTATATAATTTCTATTTAAATATTTATAACTTTTATTTTAATTTTTATAACTTTTATTATTATCATTTATTTATTACTTTATTATTATTTTATAATTATTATTAATTTTAATTTTCTAATTTTCTTTATTTAATTCTTTTTCCTCAATTATTCTCATTTAATTAATTATAATCAAAATATCAAATAACATGACATTTTATATTAATTTTCTCAAATAATAAATTTATTAATTAAATCTATTTATTAAGACTTAATTAATAGAAAATTCACCATAAACTTCCAAAATAAAATATTTAAACCCATCATAGAGCAAATCACTCAAAATTAGTCTAAAGGGTTAAAATCACGAATTGTCATCTGACACATTCGGTGGGTAAAATATCTAGATACTTGTCCTACCTCACTAGGACAATTGGCTTAAAGGTTTGGGATTTGGACTTGAGAATTTATCTCTCTTCTCTTATCATTGAGATAGTATAATAGGGTACGCTCATCCTAGCAATTCAAAGAAGTCGATACCTGATACCTGCAACCTGCAAAAAAACCATGCATGTACATACAATATATAATGCTAAGCTAAACAAACAATGGTAGGAAGTGGTGCATCGTGTAGATCTCGACTATGAAATTGACTACGACTCCCTTCCTTAACCACATTAGAAACGCCATACAATAAGAAAACACACACACCATACACATGGAAGTATGGGGTAAGTATCCATAATAAAACACATGAGATAATAAACCATCTAACTAATCATCAACAATAACTGAAAACAATGTAATGATCATCATGTATGCATGAAATGTAATGTCTAAATGATCTCATCACATAACCTCTGAATCCATAACATAATGTCTGATAGTGTCGAAACAATATCACTAATCCATCAACATAAAACTAGTCCATCATAGTCTGATAAAAATAGCAACAATATGTACAGAAAAGATGTGAACGAGGGTAGGCACTACATCCACCCCCCCTTGGATTAGGCTTACTCCTGGAAGCCTACAAACAAGTAGGGATATAACTCTCTCAATCTAGCTACATCCTCCCAAGTAGCTGAAGAATCATTAGTAGGGTCCCATTCGACTCTTACTTGCTCGATGGTTCGACCCCTGAGGGTCAACTCCCGCTGCTCCAGAATACGAACTGGTTCTAAAGCCAGCTACCTGTCCTCTACCTACAATGCATTCCAATCAAGAACATGTATAATATCAGGTATATACTGCTGAAGTACTGAAACATGGAAAACATCATGAATGCGAGATAGGTTGGGCGGTAGAGCAAGGCAGTAAACAACCGACCAATCCTCTCTAAAATCTTGAATGGTCCCACAAAGCGAGGTGCTAGCTTAGAACCCTTTCCATACCGGATTTGATGGGGACACAACCCAAGAACAAAATGGACACAACAGAAAAGGGAAATCATATTAACTGAGAAAATAAGCTACTACAAATAGTACAGAGAAAATAAACTTCAGAACATGCCCTAAGGGCTTACAATAGCATAAATCTGGAGAATATTTCTCCTTTTAACACCTCCTCTCAAACTCCACTCTGAACTACCTTTTACAATGCTAGAAATCTCCTTAAATAGACCCCGGAGGGTTAAGGACTAGGAGTACATTATAGAAAGTGCTAGTAGGCATCCACCGACAAAATAGAAGGTTCTGAAAGCTGCGTTAGAAGTCGGTGCAAATCTAGAAGAATCTAGAAACGGTAATCGAACTTCTGGGAGGTATAACTTTTGAACCGTAGCTTCGATTGACGAACCATTTACATTTTTGGAAAGCTCTCAAAGCACTCTATAGCCCTATGGAAAATCTTTGCTCATCCCCCATTTTTTGACCCTTTTGGAGGTTATTTAATGCCCCAAACCTGACTTTGAAGCATTCTTAGGAGGTCTCCAAAACTCAAAAAACTGCAATAACTTTCAAACTGTGGGGCCTATTGACCTGATTCTTTTTCTGGAATGCTCTAAATCATGATTACATTCATCTGGCCAATTCACACCTTCTAGTTTACCAAAATGATGGCCCAAATACATGCTCCTATTTTTTTTGGATTTTCAAACGCACTGATAGTTGAACTATGAGAGTTGGAACCTTTATTTGAGCCAAATGGGTATCCAAAAATCTAAAGACATGAAATAGTAACTAAGTCTAAGTACATTTTTTTTGGGTGACACAGGATTGCCCTTATACCTCTGGATGCTCCTGCATCAGACACCCAGGGTAGATTGAAAAGTGACCCTGTCACTTTATGGATGGTAGAGGAAATCCCAAATGGGAAATCTCAGCTGTTGAAATCCAAGTTGAGTCCTCGATCGACTGTCCTTTCCATTTGACCAAATACTATTCATACTACCTGTTTCTGGTACTCCTACCCACATGATGATCTAGAATGTCTTCTATCTCCTCCTTCTTAGAAGCAAGAATTGGACATGGCTCTAAAACTAGCTCCTCATCTGCACCATCATCATGATACTCTATTAAATCTGCAATGTTGAAAATGGGAGAAATGTGAATACCATCTGGCATCTCCACCTCATATGCATTTCCTGAGTTATGTTTCTTCAAAACTTTGTAGGGGCCAAATTTCTTCATTTTCAGCTTGTTGTAAGTACCAATTGGAAATCTTTCTTTTCGTAAGTGCACCATGACTAGATCCCCTACTTGGAATTCCTTATGTCTTCTCTTTTGATTAGCCCTAGCTTTATACTCTTGATTCATCTTGATAATGTGTGCTTGAACCTCCTCATGTAGATGCTTGATGTGTTCAGCAAATTCTTCAGCTTCATCACTTGTCCTCTCCCCTTGTTCTATCTTCCTCAATTCTGGTGCAGTCCTTGGGCTATTCCCATATACAATTTGAAATGGTGATTTTCTAGTACTCCTATTTACAGAGTTAATATAAGCAAACTCTGCCTGTGGTAGAATCAAATCCCATCCCTTGGGCTTATCTCCAACTAAACATCTCAGCAAATTGCCCAGACTTCTATTTACCACTTCTATTTGGCCATCAGTCTGTGGGTGATGCGTGGAACTGAATTTCAAGTCTGTTCTCAACTTCTTCCACAATGTCCTCCAGAAATACCCCACAAATTTAGTATCTTTGTTAGAAACTATACTCCTTGGAAGACCATGTAGTCTTACCACCTCTTTGAAAAACAAGTCTGCAATATGGACAGCATCATGAGTTTTGTGGCATGGAATGAAATGTGCCATTTTGGAGAACCTATCAACCACCACGAATACTGAGTCATTACCCCTTTGTGTCCTTGGCAATCCAAGAACAAAATCCATACTTATGTCCTCCCATGGCCTTGATGGAATAGGCAACGACTGATAAAGACCCGTATTGTGACTAAACCCCTTGGCAACTTGACAAACTTGGCAACTTTGTACGAACTTCTTCACATCCTGTGAAATTTGAGGCCAAAAATAATGTTCTCTAAGAATGGAAATGGTCTTATCTCGACCAAAATGTCCTGCCATCCCTCCACTGTGTTTCTCCTTAATCAGATTTTCCCTCATGGAACTCCTTGGAATGCACAATTGACTACCCTTGAACAACATGCCATCTTGAATCAAATAGTCTAACCACTTGGTTCTATCTATAACAACAGGTTCTTTACAAGCTTTCCATGTTTTAGCAAAATTAGGATCCTCAGGATACAAATTCTTGAGTTCATCAAACCCAACTACTTCAACCTACATTACCATAAGCAACAACTGTCTCATACTTAATGCATCTGCAACCCTGTTAGATTTTCCACTTCTATGCTTCAACACAAATGTATAACTCTGCAAGAATTCTACCCACTTCATATACCTGTGATTCAATTTACCTTGGCTATTTAGGTACTATAATGCCTGATGATCAGTATACAAAACAAATTCCTTTGGCAATAAATAATGCCTCCATTTCTTTAAGGCTTGAACTATTGCATAGAATTCTTGATCATAAATAGAATAATTCTTCTTTGCATCATTCAATTTTTCACTAAAATATAAAATAGGCTTACCTTCTTGGCTTAATACAGCCCCAATAGTGTTGCCACTAGCATCACAATCCATGTGGAACACTTTTCTAAAATCTAAAAGTGCCAACACAGGCTGTTCAGTCACCTTCTTCTTCAGCAATTCAAAACTTCTTGCAGCTGCTGCAGTCCATTTGAACACTTTTCTATCCCCTCTTATTGTATCAGTTAGGGGTGCACATATGCCACTGAAATTCTTAATAAAATTCTTGTAAAAACTAACCAGACCATGAAATGATCTTACCTCAGTAGCAGACCTTGGAGTAGGCCATTTCAAGATGGCTTTTACCTTCTCTGGATCTATTTTGAGACCTTCAGGTGATATAACAAATCCCAAATAGACTAACTCCCTTTTTGCAAAGACACACTTCTTTAGATTAATTAACAGTTTCTCTTCCCTTAGCCTTTCAAGGACACTATGAATATGCAGTAAATGTTCTTCCAAAGTCTTGTTGAAAATTAAAATATCATCCAAATAGACAATAACAAATTTTTCCAAGAACTTCTTAAGTACCTCATTCATGAGCCGCATGAAGGTGCTTGGGGCGTTCATCAATCTAAAGGGCATGAATAACCACTCATAAAGATCCTCCTTGGTCTTGAAGGCTGTTTTCCACTCATCTCCTTCTCGAATCCATATCTGATGATAGCCACTCTTTAGATCTATCTTTGTGAAGTACTGAGCTCTACTCAAGCAGTCCATAAGATCATCCATCCTTGGTAAAGGAAACTGGTACTTGATGGTTATCCTATTTATAGCTCAAGAATCTATACACATCCTCCACTCTCTATCCTTCTTTGGTGCAAGTACTGCAGGTACTGCACATGGACTCAGGCTCTCTCGAATCAAGCCCTTCCTCAACAACTCCTGAACCTGTCTATTTAGCTCCTCTCTTTCAGTAGGAGTCATCCTGTGAGCAGCCTTGTTAGGAAAACTAGCTCCTGGAATCAGATCTATCTGATGACTAATTTGCCTTACTAGTGGCAATCCATCTGGAACATTATCAGAGATAATATCTCCAAATTCCCCTAGTAAATCTGAAACTTCAAATGGTATTTCACTACTACCTTCTTTATCTTTCCTAGGAATCAAAGCATAGAACATATGCTGATGTTTCATGCCATCTAAAAACTTCCTTCCATAAACAAGACAAATCCTAGCACTGCTACATACCTTTTCACCTTCCTTTTTCATGGGCTTCAATTTGTGGCAAACTCCATCCTTTGTCAAAGAGTATGTGTTTGCATGTCCATCATGTATTGCATGTCTATCAAACTGCCATGGTCTACCCAATAATAGATGGCAAACATCCATCGAAATAACATCACAGAGAACTTCATCATGGTAACTCCCAATTTTGAATTTTACTAAACATTGTTCACTTACTAGGACCTTATGATCATCTTTTACCCAAGAAATCCGATAGGGTTGGGGATGTTTTTCCCTCTTGAGCTTTAGCTTAGAGACCATCTCTTCTGATACCAGGTTATCAGCGCTACCACCATCAATGATCATGTCACAACATTTATCCTCACACTTGCATCTGGTATGAAACAAACTCCTTTGTTGTCCTGGTTCATTCTCACCACTTAGTAGGACTCTTTCATTTACCAAGGTCTCTCCTCTTTCTGCATCCTCTAAATGTGATGATTGTGCATCCTCATCCACATGAGCAACCCTAGCTTGGCCCTCAGCTCTCCTATCTGTCCTTCCTTGTCGTTGAGGGCATTCAAAGGCACGATGACCTTCTTCATTGCAATGGAAATAGGTACCACGAAAGCCTCCTCTTCCTTGTCCACATCCTCTACCTCTTCCTCTTTGATTTCCAAAGTCTTGATCATTGGAGCGGTTGAAACCCTCATTCCTCTGGTTTTTGCTAGTACCCACATCTTCATTTTTCTTTTGGGTTTCATTGCGGCCTCCAGATGATCTACCACTTCCCCTTCCTCCTTGATCGCGCCCTCTTTGTCTTCCTTCAAACCTTTCATTCAACTTCTCTTCAACTCGTAGGGCAAACTGGTATGCCTCTTCAACGCTGATCATTCTTACCAGACTTAATTCCTCCTAGATGCTAGGTCGCAACCCACTGATATAATAAGCAACCTTCTCCTTATTTGCTTTTACATGCCCTACTCTAATCAAGAGTCCGTAAAACTCCTCTATATATTCTTAGACTGATCTTCCTGCTTTCTTTAACCCATGCATCTTCTTAAATAGATCAAGCTTGTAGTCCACAGGAATGAACTTCTTCTTCAATTTGTCCACCATGCGATCCCATCTTGTGATCTTCTCCTTTCCTCTTCTATGTCTTTCCAGTTGAACCTCTTGCCACCAGATTTTGGCATGGCCTTTCAGTTTGGCCTTTGCAAACTTAACCCTATCTGGGTCCCTTATATCCTCATACTCAAAGTATTCTTCCAGTTAATTGATCCAATCGATCAACTCATCTGGTTTCAGATTTCCTGAAAATATACCCACTTCAATTGTAGGTCTTTTTCCAAACTTAGTAATGGCCCTAAAAAGACTTTCCTCTATAGGATTCAGAACTTCCCCATCAACTTCCTCTTCTGGTCCCATTACTTCCTCTTCATTTTCATCCTCACTATTGTCACCTGCAACAACATTTGCTCCTCTACGAAGCTCCTCCTGCAATGCTTGTACCTGCCTCTGGAGGGCTCCAACCTCCTCAGGATCAATAGCTCTGGCCCTTCCACCACACTCTCTTTGTGGATGCATCTTCTAACTTGAACCCACAACCACACAGTCCTGGTGCAAACTGCCTCACAGTCGGCGCTCTATCTACACACTCAGGAAAACCCGCTCTGATACCACATGATGGGGACACAACCTAAGAACAGAATGGACACAATAGAAAAGGGAAATTATATTAACTGAGAAAATAAGCTAGTACAAATAGTAAAGATAAAATAAACTTCAGAACATGCCCTAAGGGCTTACAATAGCATAAATCTGGAGAATATTTCTCCTTTTAGCACCTCCTCTCAAACTCCACTCTGAACTGCCTTTTACAATGCCAAAAATCTCCTTAAATAGACCCTAGAGGGTTAAGGACTAGGAGTACATTCTAGAAAGTTCTAGTAGGCATCCACCGACGAAATAAAAGGTTTCAAAAGCTGCGTTAGAAGTCGGTGCAAATCTAGAAGAATCTAGAAATGGTAACTAAACTTCAAGGAGGCATAACTTTTCAACCGTAGCTCCGATTGACGAACTGTTTACATTTTTGGAAAGATCTCGAAGTGCTCTATAGCCCTATGGACCAGCTTTGATCATCCCCCATTTTTTGACCCTTTTCAAGGTCATTTAATGCCCCAAACCTGACTTTGAAGCATTCTTAGGAGGTCTCCAAAACTCGAAAAACTACAATAACTTTCAAACCATGGGGCCTATTGACCTGATTCTTTTTCTGGAATGCTCTAAATCATGATTACATTCATCTAGCCAATTCACACCTTCTAGTTTATCGAAATGATGGCCCAAATACATGCTCCTATTTTTTTGAGATTTTCAAACGCATTGATAGTTGAACTATGATCCGATGGATATTTTGAGTGAAAATTGAAGTATCGTCAAATCTACAAATTTTTTGCACCATTAGAAAGATCTCGGTGTCCTGATTCCAATGCAATTTGAATGGACAAAAATGGAGTCCATATGCAAAAGTTATGGTCAGTCAAAGGTTGGTCAAACTGAGAACGAAGGTCATCAAAAAGGTGAAAAAATAATCATCTCCAAAGTGGTCAACAATGGATTTCAAAACAAAGAGCTCATCAAGAGCTTTTCGATGGTGTTTGTTTCATCAAAAAAGGAATCTGCATGTAAAAGTTATGACATTTTGAAGTTTGGGATAAGAGATGAATATTGATGATGTCATTATGACATCAGCATGAAGAGGTGTGACTTTGGGTAGTAGGTCAAAAAAAAAAAAAAAAGTCACCTACCATCCCACCATGCATTGGTTTTGACATTTCAAAGCACCACATTTAATTTAACTTAATACCGCGAGCTAAGATAGCCGCCGGTTAGAAAATGATGACCGCCGGCGGGATTGGAACTCCCAACCAGCGGGTCTATTTAAATTAGTTTCAACCGCTGCGATATTTTAGCATTTAAGCATATTTGTGGGTGATTAGGTATATATATTTTTTAACCGCAGCATGCCAACTTTAACAATTAAGGTTATTAATTATGTTATCACCCCAAAATTAACATAAGCCAAATCTTTCAAAAATGGCTAAGGCTTAATTCGAAGGGGGGAATTAATTAAAGGGTTATTTTTGTAAAAAAAAATTATAGCCTTATTTTGGCTAATTTCAAGCATAAAAAGGGGGTTTAGGAGACTCTTGGGGGCATTCAGGTGGTGAGAACAGGAGAACGTTTAAGAGATTTTTGAAGACTATTCTGCACGTCAAGGGCATGTTATGTTGATGTGTTTAAGGGAATAAGTCTTGGTGCATTTGTAATTTATTTTGGAGATTAATTGGATCAATCATACTCTATTGGAGCTGACCCAGAGACGTAGTCACATTTGTGGCAAACTCCGAAATCAAACTCTGTTTGCATCTTCTTATCTTCTTCTCTCTCAACTTTGTTTCTCACCTTAAATTCTTAATTTTTGAAATTTTAATGCATAATTTTAGTTATGTATAAATGTATTAATACTTCCACTAAGTTGTGATTTATTTATTTTATTAAGCATTCAATACTGCAAATAGTCTAGATCCGTCTATCAGATCAAGTGGTATGAGAGCCCAGTTGACTATTATTGCAGTTGTTTTCTTGAATGCTAACAAGATCCAGGATTCAGAAGGGTGAAGGCAAGCTTGAAGAATTTAATCTTGAGATCGGGAAGCGAAGAACATTTCCAAAGATGTCTATTTCTAGAATGGAGGTTCCTAATGAGATCAGTGAGCAGGAATTTCGAAGAGCATTCCTCGAGATGAAGGCTAAGGTGGACATTCTTTTTCAGGAGAGGCAAGAGTGGAAAGAACGTGAAGACAAGAAAGGGAAACATCATGGAGATGGTGACAAGAAACCAGATCCACCCTCTTCTTCTTCTCCTCCCTCTTCTCCTTCTTCTCCATCTTCTCCTCATTCTACTTCTTCTAATGCTTTCAAGAGTGGGTATAAGCCTAAGATCGAACTGGATGTAAAATTTGACTTGCCTAAGTATTGTGGTGAACTTAATGCTGAAAAATTGGATGATTGGATTCAGCAAGTAGAAGTCTACTGTAGAGTCCAGAACCTATTAGATGATGTTGATAGGATTCAATTAGCTACTCTTCGATTAGGAGGTATAGCTTTAACCTGGTGGGAGAGTAAGACTAAGGCAAAAGTTTCACGACATGGTAGAGTTAGTTTAACTTGGGCAGAGTTTGTTAATGCTCTCAAGAAGCAGTTTTATCCCCTAGGACATATGCAGCAGTTAATGATGGACTGGCAAATGTTTAGGCAAGGGAAAGGTCAAACTGTCCAAGAGTACAACCATGAATTTAGAAAAAGGGCTATTGCTTTGAATGTTCCTTTGTACACCCAGGATACATTGTTGAAGTACATAGGAGGTCTACATTCCTACCTTAGACATTCTATTTTGGTATTAAACCCTTGTAATTTGGATGAAGTGTCAGTTCAAGCTACGCACTTAGAGTCAAGGGGTAAAGGATATTTTATTGATAAGTTTGATAATGATGTAAAGAAATCTTCTAAGAATGTTGAGACAGAGAAAGGAAAGAAGGCAGCTACAGTTAAGAAGGATGAGAAGCTTTCTTGCACTCATTGTGACAGGAAGGGTCATGATGAAGAGCATTGTTGGCAGTTGCATCCTGAATTGAAGCCTAAGAGGGCTCAGAGACAGAATCATAAACAGAAAGGTAAGGAGAAAGCCGTGAATGTTGTTATGGATCTTGGTTCAAATTTAGATGACGAGACTAAGATAACAGCCATGGGTTTGAAAGGTAAAGCTCCTATTTCTGGTGTTTCTGTTGCTAGTTGTGCTTCTACTTCTACAGTAAATGATTTCCCTGAAGATAAGAAAAGGAATGAGTTGTTTCATTTAAGGGTTGTTGCTAAGAACACTAAAATTGATTCACTCATAGATAGTGGTTCTCAAGTGAACTTGATTTTTGAAAGTATTGTGAGAAACTTAGGATTGAAAACTACATTACATAAGAAACCTTATCCACTAGGCTAGATTTGTGAAAATGATAAGTTGCAAGTAACAAGACAATGCACCTTAAGATTCACAATCACTAGTAAGTTTGTGGATGAAGTACAGTTTGATGTTGTTCCATTGGATATTTGTGGGATGGTGCTTGGTAGCCCTTATCTTTATGACCGAAAAGAAATTTTCTATAGGGAAAAGAATCATTATCACTTGTTTAAAGATGGCATTCAGTATATTGTACATTCTCACAGGATGAAGACTGATCATTCTTTTGCAAACAGAGGGCAGTTAAAGAGGGTAATTAATGCAAGTAAAGAGTTAACTCTTATGTCTATTAGTATAGGTGGTTCTACACTTGAACTTGGAGTAGCTAACCAGGGTTAGATGTTGCAGGATGCACCCGCAGAACAACATGAGGGAATGATGATTGAAAGCATTAATGGTTCCTTGGGTAAAAATGTTCCTGTTGTTAAGGAACGATATGTTGTTAACTTATTCTCTTTCATTTCTGCATTATTGTTCAGCTTGATGCTAGTTAATGTTTGTTGGTTAGTGGCTACGACAATTGATGTAGATGCTTATGGAAGTGATAGAATAATGTTTATGATCAACAATGTTGTTGCAGTCTTCATTGTGCTTGTGAGCCAGTTTTTAGATGTACAGATGATACAGGACAAGTGGGGAGGCCAAGTCCTCACTTTATGTCAGAGTAAATGTCACTTTTGGAGGTCCAAAAGGTCTTTAGTGGGGAGGCCTCATCCGATGGATATTTTGAGTGAAAATTGAAGTGTCTTCAAATCTACAAATTTTTGCACCATTAGAAAGATCTCGGCGTCCTGATTCCAATGCAATTTGAATGGACAAAAACGGAGTCCATATGCAAAAGTTATGGTCAGTCAAAGGTTGATCAAACTGAGAACGAAGGTCATCAAAAAGGTGAAAAAATAATCATCTCCAAAGTGGTCAACAATGGATTTCAAAAAAAAGAGCTCATCAAGAGCTTTTTGACGGTGTTCATTTCATCAAAAAAGGAATCTGTACGTAAAAGTTATGACATTTTGAAGTTCGGGATAAGAGATGAATATTGATGATGTCATAATGACATCAGCATGAAGAGGTGTGACTTTGGGTAGTAGGTCAAAAAAAAAAAAAAAAGTCACCTACCATCCCACCATGCATTGGTTTTGATATTTCAAAGCACCACATTTAATGTAACTTAATACCACGAGCTAAGACAGCCGCCGGTTAGAAAATGATGACCGCCGGCGGGATTGGAACTCCCAACCAGGGGGTCTATTTAAATTAGTTTCAACCGCTGCGGTATTTTAGCGTTTAAGCATATTTGTGGGTGATTAGGTATATATCTTTTTTAACCGCAACATGCCAACTTTAGCAATTAAGGTTATTAATTATGTTATCACCCCAAAATTAACATAAGCCAAATCTTTCAAAAATGGCTAAGGCTTAATTTGAAGGGGGGAATTAATTAAAGGGTTATTTTTGTAAAATTTTGTTATAGCCTTATTTTGGCTAATTTCAAGCATAAAAAGGGGGTTTAGGAGACTCTTGGGGACATTCAGGTGGTGAGAACAGGAGAACGTTTAAGAGATTTATGAAGACTATTCTGCACATCAAGGTCGTGTTATGTTGATGTGTTTAAGGGAATAAGTCTTGGTGCATTTGTAATTGATTTTGGAGATTAATTGGATCGGTCGTACTCTATTGGAGCTGATCCGGAGATGTAGTCACATTTGTGGAAAACTCCAAAATCAAACTCTCTTTGCATCTTCTTATCTTCTTCTCTCTCAACTTTGTTTCTCACCTTAAATTCTTAAGTTTTTAAGTTTTAATGCATAATTTTAGTTATGTATAAATGTATTAAGACTTCTGCTAAGTTGTGATTTATTTATTTTATTAAGCATTCAATACTGCAAATAGTCTAGATCCATCTATCAGATCAAACTATGAGAGTTGGAACCTTTATTTGAGGCAAATGGGTATCCAAAAATGTAAAGACATGAAACAGAAACTAAGTCTAAGTACATTTTTTTTGGGTGACACAGGATTGCCCTTATACCTCTGGATGCTCCTACATCAGGATTGGAATCTTTCATGGACGCACTCTCAAGAAACCCTTATCTCCCACAACAAACTGCTTATTAGTCCTACGAGCATCGACATACTTCTTCTCCCTATCCTATGCCATAGTCAAATGCTCACGGATATGCACCACCTATTGCTCCATATCATGAAGCATCTCAGGACCCAACAGGATGCGATCCTCAAGACTGTCCCAACTCAATGGTGTACGACAAGGACATCCATATAATGCCTGAAATAGTGTCATACCAATAGAACTATGATACCCGTTGTTGGAAGCAAACTCCACCAGGTAGAGATAATCCTCCCAATGTGTCTACCTATCCATCACATACATCCGTAACATATCCTCCAAAACTTGATTCACCCTCTCTGTTTGACCATTAGTCTTTGGATGATATGACAAACTAAAGTTTAACTGCACTCCAATCTCATGCTACAACGATGTCTAGAATGCAGATGTGAATACAGGATCCCTGTCAGAAATGATCTTTCTAGGAATACCATGTAATCTCACAATGTCACGCATGAAGACATTAGCTACAAAAACTGTTGTGTAGGAAGACCTGATCGGTGAGAAATGTACCACCTTAGTTAATCGATCAATGGTAACCATGATAGCATCATGACGCCAAACTGTCATAGGTAATCCTACTATAAAATCCATGGAGATGATATCCCACTTCCAAGAAAGAATGAGATTAGGCTGCAAAAGTCCAGCCGAGTGCTAATGTTCTGCCTTAACTCTCTAACACTCAAGGCACCTAGCCACAAAATTAGCAATATCTCGCTTCATCCCAGACCAAAAGAACAAACATCTCAAATCAGCATGCATCTTCTTGACACCTGGATGTGTTGAGTAAGGTGTACGATGGGCTTTTTCTAGTATCAAGGTGCGAATCTCATCCGAAAATGGCACATAAATCCTTCCCAAATGTCTCAAAAGACCATCTGATTCTCAAACGTAACCTACAAACTTACCTTCCAAAGGTCTTCCTGAATCTATCTCTCTGCACACTTCCTGATACCATGAATCTGTAGGAAGTGCCTGAAGAATCTGACTCCTCAAATCCACTCTAAGAGTCATCGATGATACCACATGTCTCCTGTGACTCAAAGCATCCAACACCACATTCTCCTTACCTTGAATGTACTTAACCTCAAAATCATACTCACATAGAAACTCCATCCATCGCCTCTGGCGAGCATTCAAATTAGGCTGAGTAAAAATGTACTGAAGACTATGATGATCACTATGTAGCTCAAATTTGTGCCCCAACAAGAAATGTCTCCATCTAGTCAAAGCATGAACTATTGCTGCTAACTCAAGATCATGTGTAGGATAATTTAACTCATGATCCTTGAGCTTACGTGATTCATACACAATCACCTGTCCTTTCTACATCAACACTACCCTAATCCCTTCAAGAGAAGCATCTGTACATACCATAAAGTCACCTTCCAGATCAGGTACAACTAAAATTGGTGCACTCGTCAAAAGTTCCTTGAGCTTCTAGAAAGCTTCCTCACATTTCTCTGTCCATACGAACTTCTTTCCTTTCCTATGAACAGAAGTGATAGGATGTGCTATCCTAGAGAAATTCTAGACAAATCTATGATAATAACCAGCTAAATCCATGAAACGATGAATCTCTGACACATTAGTCGGTGTAGGCCAACCTATTATCACCTGAATCTTTGCAGGATCCACTAAAATACCATCACCTGAAATAACATGCCCTAAATATTGAATCTTTGACTTGAAGAATTCACACTTAGTTGCATTAGCATAAAGCTGATTGTCTCTCAAACATTGCAATACCAACCATAGGTGTCCCTCATGCTCCTTCTAAGTCTTCAGTTATATCAATATGTCATCAAGAAACATGAGTACAAAACTGTCCAGATAAGATTGAAACACACCATTCATCACACTCATGAAAACTGATGGAGCATTAGTCAATCCAAATGGTACCACTGTGAACTCATAATGCCCATAGCGAGTTCAAAAAGCGGTCTTGTGAATATCTGCTTCCTTAATGCAAAGCTGGTGGTATCTTGACTTAAGGACAATCTTGGAGAATACTGTAGCTCCCTTGATTTGATCAAATAAGTCATCAATCCTAGGCAAAGGATACCTATTCTTAATAGTCACCTTATTCAACTGTCTGTAGTCAATACAAAGTTGCAAAGAACCATCTTTCTTCTTCACAAAGAGCACTGGAGCTCTCCATGGTGATACACTAGGTTGAATGCTCCCTTTGGCCAGAAGTTCCTCTAGCTGAAGACGTAGCTCATCCAATTCCTATGTCGTCATGCGATAAGGAGCTTTAGAGATAGGCTCCACTCCAGAACTCAGATCAATACTAAAGTCAATGTCCCTCTTTGGAGGCATGCCTGGAACCTCACTTGGAATAAAATCTACGTACTCTTGCGAAATCAAGTGATCTAAAGTATCCCTCATAGGATCATCCTCATCAAGATCATTTACCATAACAAAAAATATCTGACATCTCTTACGAAAACTTTGCTTCAATTGCATAGCAAAAATCATCTGCAGAGATATAGGCCTCGGTATCCCAACTATCTGCACATCATTCTCTTGGTCATCTTGGCACAAAATGATCTTCTTTCTGTAATCTATACTGGCTCTATGAAATCCAAGCCAGTCCATGCTTAAAACCACATCATAGGAACCAAGGGGTATGACTTGAAGATCCACTACAGTATCAAAGCTTCCTAAGCTAAGCCTGCACTTATGAACTACAAAGTTTTTGGAGACCTTAATGCCTAAGGCTAGTTCCACTTGCCAACCACGATCTTGCTTCACCACATCCAGCTTACACTTAGAAACTATAGATGGTGAAATAAATGAATCTGTAGCTCCTGAATCAAACAATACTAAAAGAGATATACCTCTAATAGCACCTGTGGTCTCAACCACTGTTCCCTGATGATCTGCCTAACGCTGATCAACTATTGTAAAGACTCTATGAGCTCTACCTACATCACCAACTGTAGGCTCTTAAAAGGTAGGTCTAGGTCCTAAAAACTAAGGTGCTCTTTAGGACACTGATGCAGGAGCATCCAGAGGTATAAGGGAAATCCTGTGTCACCCAAAAAAAATGTACTTAGACTTAGTTTCTGTTTCATGTCTTTACATTTTTGGATACCCATTTGGGTTAAATAAAGGTTCCAACTCTCACAGTTCCACTATCAGTGTGTTTGAAAATTCTAAAAAGATAGGAGCATGTAATTTGGCCATCATTTTGGTGACCTAGAAGGTGTGAATTGGCCAGATGAATGTAATTGTGATTTAGAGCATTCCAAAAAAAGAATCAGGTCAAAAGGCCCCATGGTTTGAAAGTTATTGCAGTTTTTCGAGTTTTGGAGACCTCCTCAGAATGCTTCAAAGTAAGGTTTGGGGCATTAAATGACCTCAAAAAGGGTCAAAAAATGGGGGATGAGCAAAGCTGGTCCATAGGGCTATAGAGCACTTTGAGAGCTTTCCAAAAATGTAAACGGTTCATCAATCGGAGTTATGGTTCAAAAGTTATGCCTCCCAAAAGTTTGGCTACCGTTTCTGGATTCTTCTAGATTTGCACCGACTTCTAACACAGCTTCTGGAACCTTTTATTTTGTCGATGGATGCCTACTAGTACTTTCTAGAATATACTCCTAGTCCTTAACCCTCCAAGGTCTATTTAAGGAGATTTATGGCATTGTAAAAGGCAGTTTGGAGTGGAGTTTGAGAGGAGGTGCTAAAAAGGAGAAATATTCTCCAGATTTATGCTATTGTAAGCCCTTAGGGCAAGTTCTGAAGTTTATTTTCTCTATACTATTTGTACTAGCTTATTTTCTTAGTTAATATAATTTTCCCTTTCTGTTGGTTCCATTATGTTCTTGGGTTGTGTCCCCATCAGACACTAAGCTGCATAATGTCCAATTTGACCACATGAAAAACATTCCGTATTTCTACCAGAACCTCTTCCCATAGGTGGTACATTTGATTGCTGACGACTATTCCTACTCACAAAAGATTGGCTACTCTGAGCTGGCTGATTGGACTGATTCTGCTTATTGCATTGAGCATTGCGGTTGTTCTTGGTGTTAGAACCTTTGCCACCACCTTGAACCTGAGAATTCGATCCCTGCTATTACTGTGTCTACTGAGATTGTTGCTGATACTGTTTCCCCTTAGAGAAAGAAAAGTTCTTGTTACCACCTGAATTGTAGTTGCTTTTAGATCCTGATGTTGTTGGTGCTCCTACAAAACCACCTTGACCAAGGTTGATACTTTTCTCAACAAGGATTGCTCGATGTACCGCATCCTTGAGGGTTTTTGGCCCAAATACCTTGACACCCCTAATTATATAGTTGTTCAAACCCCTAATAAAGTGTTGTGTCAACTGAGTTGAATTTTCACTGAATCCTGAAAAGGACATGAGCTCATAAAACTTATGCTCATACTTGGTCACTGACAAGGTATACTATCTAAGATTATGAAATTCATCAGCCCTTTGCTGTTTCCATTCCTCTGGTAGGAATCATTCACGGAAACTCTCTAGGAATAACTCCCATGTAACACTGCTCATATCGATTCCCAACTTCTTCTCCTCTATTGTCCACCAAGTGGCCCCAAAATTCTCTAGATTAGTGATCACAAATCTTTCCTTAACATTGCTGTCGAACTCCTGCATGGCAAAAATTCTGTCAAGAGAAATAAGCCACTGCTCGGCCACATAACCAAAACCTTTCCCAATGAAAGGCTGAAACTTGGATCTTGAAAGATCCTTCATTTGAGTGGACACAATGGACCTCTAACGATCCTTCTAAGGACTTCTAGATCTCGGTCTATGCTCTTGTTCTGTCTGATGCACTTTGGGCTGCTCTTGAATAGGAGGTAGATGTTCTAGAATAGTTTGCATCATCTGCATCAAACCAACCCCTTCAGACTCAGCTTGGTCCTCTCTACGGCTCTCTTCCTGCTGCCTACTAGAGTGCTCTTCCCTACTCTCTACATGAGCCTATCCCTCATGGGAAAACTCATGGACACTGATAGCTCTACCATGACTACGGCCTCTACCATAGCCTCTAATAGAAGACCTAGTCCCAGATACAATCTTACAATAGTATAAGGTACTAGGTTTAGTTCTATGTTTAGGTTTAAGTTAAAATTTTCAATTTTGAAACTAAGTGTTGAAGTATGAAAAATATTGAAGTAACAGTTTGAGTTCTATTTTTTTTCAGTTCACCTAGTTCAAGTTCTAAAAGTTACACTTAATAGTTCAAAGTTCCAATTGTTCCAAAATATCCAGAGCTCCCAATGTAGAAACTAGACTCTGATACCAAATGTAATGCTCCGCCAAGGGATCCAAAGAATTAACCTAGAATTTCACTAAGTTTAGTAGCATTTTTTTTTTCTAACATGAAAGTAAACACCACGTATAACTTATGCACAATAATGGAAGCAATAGCAATGTCCATCTGAAAGTAAACATATCATACATAACAAATTATATTCTTTAAAATCCCTTAATGTTGAATTACATACATAAATCCATCTAGTACAACATCCACATGAAATAATAATGATAAGTCTAATGTTTATACATTACATTTCAAATGCTCAATCATCCACTTTACATGTCATAGGGTATGACAAGCTCAAAATAATATACATACATAGAATAAGGTACATCTTCCTATTCTAATCCATGATACATCAAAGTAGATATAATCACATGATACACATGATACATCATAATAGAAGTCATATACATCCATCATAAAGATCAAACATAATAAACTAAGTGCACCGTTCCTCCAAACTATTAATAGAATCATTAGACCATCGTGGATCCTAGCCATCCCTCCATGCGTAACATTCCAAATCACTGAAGAGATCATCGGTACTAACATAGTAGGAATGTCACTCCTAACATATATAACATCATATGTAGAAAGTAATCTAACATGCAAATAAAAGCATAAGATAACATCATCTAACATATGCTAATCATCAATAAAAAGGATACATATCCATCATCATTAAGGACACATTAGCCACGATGTCTCAATGAATCTAAAAATGATAAGAGTGGAAAATACACTACCACTCGACCGCGTGGTACCTAAGTGGTCCACTCCCACCGTGCTGAGGAGATAATCTCAAGTCTCAAATAGGCTATCCAAAATCACATAACACAAATCTCTATAAGTTTAGAATCCTAAAAGTATACTAACTCAGAGGTTCCTAACACAAAATCTGACATCTAATCTCGAGAGGCACACAATGACATGTAGGAACCTACTATGCAAGCGAGAAAGTGTCATCACAATTATCATGTACAAGTTACCCTAGCAGTTAGCTAAACTCCACGGGTCCATACTGATTTCATGCAGCCATTAGTATCCTCTCATACTAATGAGGCATACTATGGAATGCAAAGTCACAACTATGCATCTCACTACTCCCATCCTAGCCTGTACAATCACTCAAGGCATGGGCAAAAAAAAAAATCTTATCTTCTTAAGTTCATTCAGTTAGTATTAGGTGTGAATGTTATCACTTATTAATCCAACTTAGAATGAGTTACCTTGGCAGCCTCTTAGGGCCCCGGCCCCCATTGCAAGCCACTTCCCATCACTACATGTAGATATCCTACCCTAATGCTCATGGAATCATAAATCTCAAAATCACAAAAGATAATCCATAATCAAATCATCAAATATGCATAAAAGCATCAAATCTCCATGAGATAACATCCAAAGAAAATCATGACCACAACAGCTCTCTATTGGCAACTGAAGTATCACTGATAATTAAAGTATCCAATGGTTCTCAATAACCAAAATATATCTCAAACAAACTCATCGAAGACTCCAAAAATGGTTAAGTCAAACATGTCACATCATGACATCATCAATAATAAATCTACATTTCCGTCCCATCATGGTGACTAGAAAATAACCAAGGTTAACTGATCGATGACCAAAAATAATGGTTAAGTCAAGTATCTCATACATAAGAATCTCAACAAACAATACATAGAGCATTCCATCACATAACCATGGTTGGGTTTATAAAGATCGAGATTAAAACATCATCATGACATCACAATCGCATAACTCCCATGCCTCTGGTAGACATCCTATAACTGGTCAACACTAGTCAACCCAAAACCCAAAACAATAGCATAAGAATACACAATGTAAACACATGTTTTGGTTTTGCTAAAAGTACATACTTGAATTAAATGTGGAGGTTTCTACTTTACGTTTTCCAACTTAGATATCAAGTGGAGAAATTTCATGTTTTACCTAACCCATGTATTTGTTTGATAGATAAAAGTTTCTCCCCCAAAACCTCTAGACTCAATTCTAATTTATCTAATAGTATTTTTTTTGAAAATAACATTTCCAATGAAATCAACATATTTCAAAACTTTGATTTATAACACGTTCTAATAATCAACCTTAATTAAACTAAGTTTAATTAAGTTAATTATTAATATCTCTTCATTTTAATAATAATTGATAAATTATTATTCATATTTTTTAAATCATTTATCTTTACAAATTGATCTATCTATACAAATCATTTTAAATAAAATATTTAGTTATAATTAATAATATATATACATATATATTTATATATATATATATACACATACATAAATACATATATATAACAATAACATATAAGAATATTTAATAAAGAAAATACTTAATAACATTATATGTAAGATCGAATAAGGAAAATCGTTATACAAAAGTGATATCTCATTGCTATCGCCCGTACCCTGTGCTTGAATGTATTCGGCGTAGGTGTCGGGTCTGTACTACCCATGGCAGCAGTAAACACCTGTGACTGTTGTTGCTGAGCCGTATATAGGTCACAATGTCAATCATGTCAACCGCGACAGTCCCTCCATTAATAACAACAGTGGAAAGGGAGGGAGTACGGGGTATAACCCGCCCCTCCAAATGAACTTTTACATATATATATATTTTTTTCAATTGCGATTTCAAGAACATTTTGAATAAATGTTTTTCCACTGTCATTCAGTTTTTAAAATATATATATATATATATATATATATATATATATATATATAATATACATATGTATGTATATATATATATAAAGGTATATGTATATATATATATATATATATGAATATATACAAAATTAAAAATATCACAGTACATGAACATATATACATATATATATAATTGCATATATGCATATAAAATTCTCAAATAAATTAATCTACCCATATTGAGAATGTACAGTAAATTATGAAATTTTTCAAAAGACATATGGAAGACACGAAGAAGACAGAAAATGCATGATGCGGAAATAGCATAAGTAAAATCACAAGAATATACTCAGATTCTGATGCCAAATCGCTTTTTCTCAGAAAACATGCAGAGCAAGCTCCCTTCTTTAGAATTCTCAAATCTTCCAATGCTCCAAATTGCACTCCAAACACTATGTCTAGGCTTCTAAGAATGCCTGAATATAAAGAGCTCTCAGGAAACATCTAGAATGCCTCTAGAAACAGTTAGAAGGTGTCACCAACTAAGCATGGGTCCTTTCCAACCTTTTTGATGAGCCATAGGGTTGCTGACACCATGTGCTTAATTAATGCACTAACCTCTGTGTTGTTGACACTTGAGAAATAGAAAAGTGCGTTAATTCCCGTGCAACCTTATAACTCCAATTCACTCTTTATATAATTTTTATTTAAATATTTATCACTTTTAATTTAATTTTTATAACTTTTATTATTATTATTTATTTATTACTTTATTATTATTTTATAATTATTATTAATTTTAATTTTCTCAATTTCTTTATTTAATTCTTTTTCCTCAATTATTCTCATTTAATTAATTATAATCAAAATATCAAATAACATGATATTTTATATTAATTTTCTCAAATAATTAATTTATTAATTAAATCTATTTATTAAGACTTAATTAATATAAAATTCACCATAGACCTCCAAGATAAAATATGAACACCCATCATAGAGAAAATCACTCAAAATCAGTAGAAAGGGTTAAAAATTATGAATTATGTCATCCGACACATTCGATGGGTAAAATATCCAGATACTTGTCCTACCTCACTAGAACAATTGGCTTAAAGATTTGGGATTTGGACTTGAGAATTTATCTCTCTTCTCTTATCATTGAGATAGTATAATAGGGTACGCTCATCCTGGCAATTCAGGGAAGTCGATAACCGGTACCTGCAACTTGCAAAAAAAATTATGCATGTAAATACAATATATAATGCTAAGCTAAACAGGCAATGGTAGGAAGTGGTCCATTGTGTAGATTCACAAACTAAAGAGAGTTAAAAGATTTAATTTGAGTAAAATAAGGAGTTAACTAATTTAATTAGAGTAGAAAAAGGAGTTAACTAATTTAACTCATTTTTTATCAATAGTGAACTTAAAATTTCTCTTTTTGAATTGAAGAGAGATTTTGTTGAGATATTTAATTTAATAAAATGAGATATGCTCTCATAATTACTTTTTCTATTTAACTAAATAATCTTTTAATTAATTAGAGACACTTTTCTTATTTAATTAAATAACTTTGTTTAATTAATTAGAAGTAAGTAGTCTATTTAATTAAATAATTTTGTTTAATTAATTAGAAATACCTTTCCCATTTAATTAAATAATTATATTTAATTAATCAAGATAGGCGTATTTATTAAATGTATATAAAAATATGAGCAAATGTGAGTATGAATTCCAGCAGCGATTCGATGCACATTCTCCAAATTCATTCTCTCTTAAAATAAGGAGATGAGGGTCTCTTAAATAGACTTTCTTGGAATCTATCAATGGTTGAGATCAAATTTAATCAACGGTTAGGATTAAAGTTGAAGTTCAGTCATAAAGGGAGATTCCCAAATTAAAAGGAGTTAACAGATTTAATTTGAATAAAATAACGAGTTAACTGATTTAATTTGAGTAGAAAAAGGAGTTAACTGATTTAACTCATTTTTTTATCAATAATGAACTAAAAAATTTTCTTTTTGAACTAAAAAGAGATTTTGTTGAGATATTTAATTTAATAAAATGAGATATGATCTCATAATTACTTTTTCTATCTAATTAAATAATCTTTTAATTAATTAGAGACACATTTCTTATTTAATTAAATAGCTTCATTTAATTGATTAGGAATGGCTTCCTATTTAATTAATAACTTTGTCTAATTAATTCACATTAAGTACTCCATTTAATTAAATAATTTCATTTAATTAATTATAAATACTTTTTCCATTTAATTAATCAAGATAGTCATTTTTATTAAATGTATATAAAAATATGAGCAAATGTGAGTATGAATTCCAACAACGATTCGATGCAAATTCTCCAAATTCATCCTCTCCTAAAATGAGGAGATGAGGGTCTCTTAAATAGACTTTCCTAGAATCCATCAATAGTTAGGATTAAAGTTGAAGTTCAGTCATAAAGGGAGATTTCCAAATTAAAGGAAGCTAACAGATTTAATTTGAGTAAAAGAAGGAGTTAACTGATTTAATTTGAGTAGAAAAATGAGTTAACTGATTTAACTCATTTTTTTATCAATAGTGAACTAAAAATTTCCCTTTTTGAACTGAAGAGAGATTTTGTTGAGATATTTAATTTAATAAAATGAGATATGCTCTGATAATTACTTTTTCTATTTAATTAAATAATATTTTAATTAATTAGAGACACTTTTCTTATTTAATTAAATAACGTTATTTAATTAATTAGGAATGGCTTCCTATTTAATTAAATAACTTTGTTTAATTAATTAGAAGTAAGTACTCCATTTAATTACATAATTTCATTTAATTAATTAGAAATACCTTTTTTATTTAATTAAATAATTACATTTAATTAATCAAGATAGGCGTATTTATTAAATGTATGTAAAAATATGAGCAAATGTGAGTATGAATTCTAGCAGCGATTCGATGCAAATTTTCAAAATTTATACTCTCCTAAAATGAAGAGATGAGGGTCTCTTAAATAGACTTTTTTGAAATCCATCAATGGTTGAGATCAACTTCAATCAACGGTCAGGATTAATTTTGAAGTTCAGTCATAAAGGGAGATTCCCAAATTAAAGGGAGTTAATAGATTTAATTTGAGAAAAATAAAGAGTTAACTGATTTAACTTGAGTAGAAAAAAGAGTTAATTGATTTAACTCATTTTTTATCAATAGTGAACTAAAAATTTCCCTTTTTGAACTGAAGAGAGATTTTGTTGAGATATTTAATTTAATAAAATGAGATATGCTCTCATAATTACTTTTTCTATTTAATTAAATAATATTTTAATTAATTAGAGACACTTTTCTTATTTAATTAAATAACGTTATTTAATTAATTAGGAATGGCTTCCTATTTAATTAAATAACTTTGTTTAATTAATTAGAAGTAAGTACTCCATTTAATTACATAATTTTGTTTAATTAATTAGAAATACCTTTTTTATTTAATTAAATAATTACATTTAATTAATCAAGATAGGCGTATTTATTAAATGTATGTAAAAATATGAGCAAATGTGAGTATGAATTCTAGCAGCGATTCGATGCAAATTTTCAAAATTTATACTCTCCTAAAATGAAGAGATGAGGGTCTCTTAAATAGACTTTTTTGAAATCCATCAATGGTTGAGATCAACTTCAATCAACGGTCAGGATTAATTTTGAAGTTCAGTCATAAAGGGAGATTCCCAAATTAAAGGGAGTTAATAGATTTAATTTGAGAAAAATAAGGAGTTAACTGATTTAACTTGAGTAGAAAAAAGAGTTAATTGATTTAACTCATTTTTTATCAATAGTGAACTAAAAATTTCCCTTTTTGAACTGAAAAGAGATTTTGTTGAGATATTCAATATAATAAAATGGGATATGCTGTCATAATTACTTTTTCTATTTAATTAAATAATCTTTTAATTAATTAAAGACACATTTCTAATTTAATTAAATAACTTCATTTAATTAATTAGGAATGGCTTCTTATTTAATTAAATAACTTTATTTTATTAATTAGAAGTAAGTACTCCATTTAATTAAATAATTTTGTTTAATTAATTAGAAATACTTTTCTCATTTAATTAAATAATTACATTTAATTAATCAAGATAGGCGTATTTATTAAATGTATGTAAAATTATAAGCAAATGTGAGTATGAATTCCAACAGCGATTCGATGCAAATTCTCTAAATTCATCCTCTCCTAAAATGAAGAGACGAGGGTCTCTTAAATAGACTTTTCTGAAATCTATCAACGGTTGAGATCAAATTCAATCAACGGTCAGGATTAAAGTTGAAGTTCAATCATAAAGGGAGATTCTCAAATTAAAGGGAGTTAATAGATTTAATTTGAGTAAAATAATGAGTTAGCTGATTTAATTTGAGTAGAAAAAGGAGTTAACTAATTTAACTCATTTTTTATCAATAGTGAACTCAAAATTTCCCCTTTTAAATTGAAGAGAGATTTTGTTGAGATATTTAATTTAATAAAATGAGATATGCTCTCATAATTACTTTTTCTATTTAATTAAATAATTTTTTAATTAATTAGAGACAATTTTTTTATTTAATTAAATAACTTCATTTCATTAACTAGAAAAGGTTTTCTATTTAATTAAATAACTTTGTTTAATTAATTAGAAGTAAGTACTCTATTTGATTAAATAATTTCGTTTAATTAATTAGAAATACCTTTCTCATTTAATTAAATAATTACATTTAATTAATTAAGATAGGCGTATTTATTAAATGTATGTAAAAATATGAGCAAATGTGAGTATGAATTCCAGCTACGATTTGATGCAAATTCTTCAAATTCATCCTCTCCTAAAATGAAGAGATGAGGGTCTCTTAGATAGACTTTTCTGGAATCCATAAACGATTGATATCAAATTCAATCAACGGTCAGGATTAAAGTTGAAGTTCAGTCATAAAGGGAGATTCTCAAATTAAATGGAGTTAACAGATTTAATTTGAGTATAATAAGGAGTTAACTGATTTAATTTGATTAGAAAAAGGAGTTAACTGATTTAACTCATTTTTTATCAATAGTGAACTAAAAAAATTTCTTTTTGAACTAAAGAGAGATTTTGTTGAGATATCTAATTTAATAAAATGAGATATGCTCTCCTAATTAATTTTTCTATTTAACTAAATAATTTTTTAATTAATTAGAGACACTTTTCTTATTTAATTAAATAACTTTATTTAATTAATTAGGAATGGATTCCTATTTAATTAAATAATTTTATTTAATTAATTAAAAATACCTTTCCCATTTAATTAAATAATTGCATTTAATTAATCATGATAGGCATATTTATTAAATGTATGTAAAAATATGAGCAAATGTTAGTATGAATTCTAGTAGCGATTCGATGCAAATTCTCTAAATTCATCCTCTCCTAAAATGAAGAGATCAGGGTCTCTTAAATAGACTTTCTTAGAATCCATCAACGGTTGAGATCAAATTCAATCAACGGTCAGGATTAAAGTTGAAGTTCATTCATAGAGGGAGATTCTCAAATTAAAGGGAGTTAACAGATTTAATTTGAGTAAAATAAGGAGTTAACTAATTTAATTTGAGTAGAAAAAAGAGTTCACTAATTTAACCCATTTTTATCAATAGTGAACTGAAAATTTCTCTTTTTTAACCGAAGAGAGATTTTGTTGAGATATTTAATTTAATAAAATGAGATATGCTCTCATAATTACTTTTTCTATTTAATTAAATAATCTTTTAATTAATTAGATACACTTTTCTTATTTAATTAAATAACTTCATTTAATTAATTAGGAATGGCTTCCTATTTAATTAAATAACTTTATTTAATTAATTAGAATTAAGTACTCCATTTAATTATATAATTTTGTTTAATTAATTAGAAATACCTTTCTCATTGAATTAAATAATTACATTTAATTAATCAAAATAGGTGTATTTATTAAATGAATGTAAAAATATGAGCAAATGTGAGTATGAATTCCAGCAGCAATTTGATGCAAATTTTCCAAATTCATCCTCTCCTAAAATGAAGAGATGAGGGTCTCTTAAATAGACTTTCCTGGAATCCATGAATGGTTGAGATCAAATTCAATCAACAGACAGGATTAAAGTTGAAGTTCAGTCATAAAGGAAGATTCTCAAATTAAAGGGAGTTAATAGATTTAATTTGAGTAAAATAAGAAGTTAACTAATTTAATTTGAGTAGAAAAAGGAGTTAACTAATTTAACTCATTTTTAATCAATAGTGAACTGAAAATTTTCCTTTTTGAACTGAAGAGAGATTTTGTTCAGATATTGAATTTAATAAAATGAGATATGCTTTGATAATTAATTTTTGTATTTAATTAAATAATCTTTTAATTAATTAAAGACTCTTTTCTTATTTAATTAAATAACTTCATTTAATTAATTAGGAATGACTTCCTAATTAATTAAATAACTTTGTTTAATTAATTAGAAGTAAGTACTCCATTTAATTAAATAATTTTATTTAATTAATTAGAAATACCTTTCCCATTTAATCAAATAATTATATTTAATTAATCAAGATAGGCGTATTTATTAAATTTATGTAAGAATATGAGCAAATGTGAGTATGAATTCCAGTAGTGATTTGATGCAAATTCTCCAAATTCATCCTCTCCTAAAATGAAGAGATGAGGGTCTGTTAAATAGACTTTCTTGGAATCCATCAACGGTTGAGATAAAATTTAATCAACGGTTAGGATTAAAGTTGAAGTTCAGTCATAAAGGGAGATTTCCAAATTAATGGAAGTTAACAGATTTAATTTGAGTAAAATGAGGAGTTAACTAATTTAGTTTGAGTAGAGAAAGGAGTTAACTGATTTAACTCATTTTTTATCAATAGTGAACTGAAAATTTCCCTTTTTGAACTGAAGTGAGATTTTGTTGAGATATTTAATTTAATAAAATGAGATATGCTCCCATAATTACTTTTTCTATTCAATTAAATAGTTTTTAAATTAATTAGAGACACTTTTTTTATTTAATTAAATAACTTCATTTAATTAATTAGGAATGGCTTCCTATTTAATTACATAAATTTGTTTAATTAGTTAGAAGTAAGTAATCCATTTAATTAAATAATCTTGTTTAATTAATTAGAAATACCTTCTCATTTAATTAAATAATTACATTTAATTAATCAAGATAGGTGTATGTATTAAATGTATGTAAAAATATGAGCAAATGTGAGTATGAATTCCAGCAGCGATTCGATGCAAATTCTCCAAATTCATCCTCTCCTAAAATGAAGAGATGGCAGTCTCTTACATAGACTTTCGTGGAATCCATCAACGGAGGAGATCAAATTCAATCAACGGTCAGGATTAAAGTTGAAGTTTAGTCATAAAGGGAGATTCCCAAATTAAAGGGAGTTAACAGATTTAATTTGAGTAAAATAAGGAGTTAACTAATTTAATTTGAGTAGAAAAAGGAGTTAACTCATTTAACTCATTTTTTATCAATAGTGAACTGAAAAATATCCCTTTTTGGACTAAAGAGAGATTTCGTTGAGATATTTAATTTAATAAAATGAGATATTCTATCATAATTACTTTTTCTATTTAATTAAATAATCTTTTAATTAATTAGAGACACTTTTCTTATTTAATTAAATAACTTCATTTAATTAATTAGGAATGGCTTCCTACTTAATTAAATAAATTTGTTTAATTAATTTGAAGTAAGTACTTGATTTAAATAAATAATTTTATTTAATTAATTAGAAATACCTTTCCCATTTAATTAAATAATTACATGTAATTAATCAAAATAGGCATATTTTTTAAATGTGTGTAAAAATATGAGCAAATGCGAGTATGAATTCTAGCAGTGATTCGATGCAAATTCTTCAAATTCATCCTCTCCTAAAATGAAGAGATGAAGGTCTCTTAAATAGATTTTTCTAAAATCCATCAATCGTTGAGATCAAATTTAATCAACAGTTAGGATTAAAGTTGAAGTTCAGTCATAAAGGGAGATTCCCAAATTAAAGGGAGTTAACAGATTTAATTTGAGTAAAATAAGGCGTTAATAGATTTAATTTGAGTAGAAAAAGGAGTTAACTGATTTAACTCATTTTTTTATCAATAGTGAACTGAAAATTTCCCTTTTCTAACTGAAGAGAGATTTTGTTGAGATATTTAATTTAATAAAATGAGATATGCTCTCATAATTACTTTTTCTATTTAATTAAATAATCTTTTAATTAATTAGAGACACTTTTCTTATTTAATTAAATAACATCATTTCATTAATTAGGAATAGATTCCTATTTAATTCACTAACTTTAATTAATTCATTAGAAGTATGTACTCCATTTAATTAAATAATTTCATTTAATTAATTAGAAATACCTTTCCCATTTAATTAAATAATTACATGTAATTAATCAAAATAGGCATATTTTTTAAATGTGTGTAAAAATATGAGCAAATGTGAGTATGAATTCCTGCAGCGATTCGATGCAAATTCTCCGAATTCATCCTCTTCTAAAATGAAGAAATGAGGGTCTCTTAAATAGAATTAAAGTTGAAGTTCAGTCATAAAGGGAGATTCCCAAATTAAAGGGAAGTTAATAGAATTGATTTGAGTAAAATAAGGAGTTAACTGATTTAATTTGAGTAGAAAAAGGAGTTAACTGATTTAACTCATTTTTTATCAATAGTGAACTAAATATTTTCTTTTTTGAACTGAAGAGAAATTTTGTTGAGATATTTAATTTAATAAAATGAGATATGCTCTCATAATTACTTTTTCTATTTAATAAAATAATCTTTTAATTAATTAGAGACACTTTTCTTATTTAATTAAACAACTTCATTTAATTAATTATGAATGGCTTCCTATTTAATTAAATAAATTTGTTTAATTAATTAGAAGTAAGTACTCCATATAATGAAATAATTTTATTTAATTAATTAGAAATACCTTTCCCATTTAATTAAATAATTACATTTAATTAATCAAGATAGGCGTATTTATTAAATGTATGTAAAAATATGAGCAAATGTGAGTATGAATTCCAGCAGCGATTTGATGCATATTCTCCAAATTCATCCTCTCCTAAAATGAAGAGATGAGGGTCTCTTAAATAGACTTTCCTGAAATCCATTAACGGATGAGATCAAATTCAATCAACAGTCAAGATTAAAGTTGAAGTTCAGTCATAAAAGGAGATTCTTAAATTAAAGGGAGTTAACAGATTTAATTTGAGTAAAATAAAGAGTTAACTGGTTTAATTTGAGTATAAAAAGGAGTTAACTGATATAACTCATTTTTTATCAATAGTGAACTAAAAATTTCCCTTTTTGAACTGAAAAGAGATTTTGTTGAGATATTTAATTTAATAAAATGAGATATGCTCTCATAATTACTTTTTATATTTAATTAAATAATCTTTTAATTAATTAGCGACACTTTTTTTATTTAATTAAATAACTTCATTTAATTAATTAGAAATGACTTCCTATTTAATTAAATAACTTTGTTTAATTAATTAGAAGTAAGTACTCCATTTAATTAAATATTTTTATTTAATTAATTAGAAATACCTTTTCCATTTATTTAATAATAACATTTTATTAATCAAGATAAGCGTATTTATGAAATGTATGTAAAATATGAGCAAATGTGAGAATGAATTCAGCCAGCGATTCGATGCAAATTCTCCAAATTCATCCTCTCCTAAAATAAAGAGATGAGGGTCTTTTCAATAGACTTTCTTGGAATCCATCAACGGTTGAGATCAAATTCAATCAACGGTCAGGATTAAAGTTGAAGTTCAGTTATAAAAGAAGATTTCCAAATTAAAGGGAGTTCACAGATTTAATTTAAAGGGAGTTGAAGTTTGTTTAATTAATTAGAAGTAAGTACTTCATTTAATTAAATAATTTTGTTTAATTATTTAGAAATACCTTTCCCATTTAATTAAATAATTACATTTAATTAATCAAGATAGGCATATTTATTAAATAATTTTTAAAATATGAGCAAATGTGAGCATTAATTCTAGTAGCGATTCGATGCAAATTCTCCAAATTCATCCTCTACTAAAATGAAGAGATGAGGGTCTCTTAAATAGACTTTTTTTAAATCTATCAATGGTTAAGATCAAATTCAATCAACGATTAGGATTAAAGTTGAAGTTCAGTCATAAAGGGAGATTCCCAAATTAAAGGGAGTTAACAGATTTAATTTGAGTAAAATAAGGAGTTGACTGATTTAATTTGAGTAGAAAAAGGAGTTAACTGATTTAACTCATTTTCTATCAATAGTGAACTGAAAATATCCCTTTTTGAACTAAAGAGTGATTTCGTTGAGATATTTAATTTAATAAAATGAGATATGCTATCATAATTACTTTTTCTATTTAATTAAATAATCTTTTAATTAATTAGAGAGACTTTTCTTATTTAATTAAATAACTTCATTTAATTAATTAGGAATGACTTCCTACTTAATTAAATAACTTTGTTTAATTAATTTGAAGTAAGTACTCGATTTAAATAAATAATTTTGTTTCATTAATTAGAAATACCTTTTCCATTTAATTAAATAATTACATGTAATTAATCAAAATAGGCATATTTTTTAAATGTGTGTAAAAATATGAGCAAATGCGAGTATGAATTCTAGCAGTGATTCGATGCAAATTCTCCAAATTCATCCTCTCCTAAAATGAAGAGATGAAGGTCTCTTAAATAGATTTTTCTAGAATCTATCAATCATTGAGATCAAATTCAATCAACATTTAGGATTAAAGTTGAAGTTCAGTCATAAATGAAGATTCAAAAATTAAAGGGAGTTAACAGATTTAATTTGAGTAAAATAAGGAGCTAACTAATTTAATTTGAGTAGACAAAGGAGTTGACTGATTTAACTCATTTTTTATAAACAGTCAACTAAAAATTTCTCTTTTTGAACTGAAGAGAGATTTTGTTTAGATATTTAATTTAATAAAATGAGATATTCTCTCATGATTACTTTATTTATTTAATTAAATAATCTTTTAATTAATTAGAGACACTTTTCTTGTTTAATTAAATAATTTCATTGAATTAATTAAGAATGGCTTCCTATTTAATTAAATAACTTTGCTTAATTAATTAGAAGTATGTACTTCATTTAATTAAATAATTTCATTTAATTAATTAGAAATACCTGTCCCATTTAATTAAATAATTACATTTAATTAATCAAGATAGGCGTATTTATTAAATGTATGTGAAAATATGAGCAAATGTGAGTATGAATTCTAGCAGCAATTCGATGCAAATTTTCCAAATTCATCCTCTCCTAAAATGAAAAGATGAGGGTCTCTTAAAAACAGTTTCTTGGAATCCATCAACGATTGAGATCAAATTCAATCAACGGTCAGGACTAAAGTTGAAGTTCAGTCATAAAGGGAGATTCTCAAATTAAATGGAGTTAACAAATTTAATTTGAGTAAAATAAGGAGTTAATTGATTTAATTTGAGTAGGAAAAAGGAGTTGACTGATTTAACTCATTTTTTATCAATAGTGAACTGAAAATTTCCCTTTTTCATCTGAAGAGATATTTTGTTGAGATATTTAATTTAATAAAATGAGATATGCTCTCATAATTACTTTTTATATTTAAGTAAATAATCTTTTAATTAATTAAAGACATTTTTCTTATTTAATTAAATAACTTCATTTAAATAATTAGGAATGCCTTCCTATTTAATTAAATAACTTTGTTTAATTAATTAGAAGTAAGTACTCCATTTAATTAAATAATTTCATTTAACTAATTAGAAATACCTTTCGTATTTAATTAAATAATTACATTTAATTAACCAAGATAGGCATATTTATTAAATGAATGTAAAAATATGAGCAAATGTAAGTATGAATTTCAGTAGCGATTCGATGCAAATTCTGCAAATTCATCCTCTCCTAAAATGAAGAGATGAGGGTCTCTTAAATAGACTTTTTTGGAATCCATCAACAGTTGAGATCAAATTTAATCAACGGTCAGGATTAATGTTGTAGTTCAGTCATAAAGGGAGATTCCCAAATTAAAGGGAGTTAACAAATTTTATTTGAGTAAAATATGGAGTTAACTGATTTAACTTATTTTTTATCAATAGTGAATTGAAAATTTTCCTTTTGGAACTAAAGAGAGATTTTGTTGAGATATTTAATTTAATAAAATGAGATATGCTCTCATAATTACTTTTTCTATTTAATTAAATAATATTTTAATTAATTAAAGACACTTTTCTTATTTAATTAAATAACTTCATTTAATTAATTAGGAATGGCTTCCTATTTAATTAAATAACTTTGTTTAATTAATTAAAAGTAAGTACTCCATTTAATTAAATAATTTTGTTTAATTAATTAGAAATACTTCTCTCATTTAGTTAAATAATTACATTTAATTAATCAAGATAGGCGTATTTATTAAATGTATGTAAAAATATGAGCAAATGTGAGTATAAATTTCAGCAGTGATTCGATGCAAATTCTCTAAATTCATCCTCTCCTAAAATGAAGAGATGAGGATCTCTTAAATAGACTTTCCTTGAATTCATCAACGGTTGAGATCAAATTCAATCAACGGTCACGATTAAAGTTGAAGTTCAGTCATAAAGGGAGATTCCCAAATTAAAGTGAGTTAACAGATTTAATTTGAGTAAAATAAGGAGTTAATTGATTTAGTTTGAGTAGAAAAAAGAGTTAACTCATTTAACTCATTTTTTATAAATAGTGAACTAAAAATTTCCCTTTTTGAAATGAACAAAGATTTTGTTGAGATATTTCATTTAATAAAAAGAGATATGCTCTCATAATTACTTTTTCTATTTAATTAAATAACTTCATTTAATTAATTAAGAATGGCTTTTTATTTAATTAAATAACTTTGTTTAATTAATTAGAAGTAAGTACTCCATTTAATTTAATAATTTCATTTAATTAATTAGAAATACCTTTCCTATTTAATTAAATAATTATATTTAATTAATCAATATAGGTGTATTTATTAAATGTATGTGAAAATATGGGCAAATGTTAGTATGAATTCCAGCAACGATTCGATACAAATTCTCCAAATTCATCCTCTCTTAAAATGAAGAGATGAGGGTCTCTTAAATAGACTTTGCTGGAATCCATCAACGGTTGAGATCAAATTCAATCAATGGTTAGGATTAAAGTTGAAGTTCAGTCATAAAGAGAGATTCCCAAATTAAAAGGAGTTAATAGATTTAATTTGAGTAAAAGAAAGAGTTAACTGATTTAATTTGAGTAGAAAAAGGAGTTAACTGATTTAACTCATTTTTTATCAATAGTGAACTGAAAATTTCCCTTTTTGAACTAAAGAGAGATTTTGTTGAGATATTTAATTTAATAAAATGAGATACGCTCTCATAATTACTTTTTCTATTTAATTAAATAATCTTTTAATTAATTAGAAAAACTTTTCTTATTTAATTAAATAACTTCATTTAATTAATTAGGAATGGCTTCCTATTTAATTAAATAACTTTGTTTAATTAATTAGAAGTAAGTTCTCCATTTAATTAAATAATTTTGTTTAATTAATTAGAAATACCTTTCCCATTTAATTAAATAATTATATTTAATTAACCAAGATAGGCGTATTTATTAAATATATGTAAAAATATGAGCAAATGTGAGTATGAATTCCAACAACGATTTGATGCAAATTCTCCATATTCATCATCTCCTAAATGAAGAGATGAGGGTCTCTTAAATAGTTTTTCCTTGAATCCATCAATGGTTGATATCAAATTCAATCAACGCTCAAGATAATAGTTGAACTTCAGTCATAAAGGAAGATTTCCAAATTAAAGGGAGTTAACAGATTTAATTTGAGTAAAATAAGGAGTTAACTAATTTAATTTGAGTAGAAAAAGGAGTTAACTGATTTAATTGATTTTTTATTAATAGTGAACTGAAAATTTCCCTTTTTGAACTGAAGAGAGATTTTGTTGAGATATTTAATTTAATAAAATGAGATATGCTCTCATAATTATTTTTTCTATTTAATTGAATAATCTTTTAATTAATTAGAGACACTTTTCTTATTTAATTAAATAACTTTGTTTAATTAATTAGAAGTAAGTACTCCATTTAATTAAATAATTTGGTTTAATTAATTAGAAATACATTTCTCATTTAATTAAATAATTTGGTTTTATTAATAAAGATAGGTGTATTTGTTAAATGTATTCAAAAATATGAGCAAATGTGATTATGAATTCCAATAGCGATTCGATTCAAATTCTCCAAATTGATCCTCTCGTAAAATGAAGAGATGAGGGTCTCTTAAATAGACTTTCCTGAAATCCATCAACGGTTGAGATCAAATCCAATCAACAGTTAGGATTAAAGTTGAAGTTCAGTCATAAAGGAAGATTCCCTAATTAAAGGGAGTTATCAGATTTAATTTGAGTAAAATAAGGAGTTAACTGATTTAATTTGAGTAGAAAAAGGAGTTAATTGATTTAACTCATTTTTTATCAATAGTGAACTAAAAATTTCCCTTTTTGAACTGAAGAGAGATTTTGTTGAGATATTTAATTTAATAAAATTTTAGTGCCTACCCTCGTTCACATCTTTTCTGGACATATTGTTGCTATTATTATTAGACTATGATGTACTAGTTTTATGTTGATGGATTAGTGGTATTATTTTGATACTATCAGACATTATGTTATGTTTACTTTCAGATGGACATTGCTATTGCTTCTGTTATTGTGCATAAGTTATATGTGGTATTTAATTTCATGTTTTAAAAAAAAAAAATTGCTACTAATCTTAGTGAAATTTTAGGTTAATTCTTTGGATCCCTTGGCAGGGCATTACATTTGGTATCAGAGCCTGACTTTTTACATTGGGAGCTCTAGGTATTTTGGAACAACTAGAACTTTGAACTATTAAGTGTAACTTTCCAAACTTGATCTAGGTGAACTGAAATAGAACTCAAACTGTTACTTGAATATTTTTATACTTCAACACTTAGTTCCAAAATTGGAAATTTTACTTAAACCTAAACATAGAACTGAACTTAGTACTTTGTACTTTTGTAGGTTGGTATCTGGGACTAGGTCTTCTGTTAGAGGCCGTGATAGAGGCCATGGTAGAGGCCATGGTCATGGCAGAGCTATTAGTGCCCCATGAGTCTGCCCATGAGGGATCAACTCATGTAGAGAGCAGGGAAGAGTACTCTAGTAGGCAGCAAAAAGAGAGCCATAGAGAGGACCAAGCTGAGTTTGAAGAGGTCGATTTGAGATAGATGATGCAGACTATTCTAGAACGTCTACCTCCTATTCAAGAATAGCCCAAAGTGCATCAGAAAGAACAAGAGCATAGACCTAGGTCTAGAAGTACTCGGAAGGAACGTCAGAGGTCCAGTGTGTCTGCCCAGATGAAGGATCTTTCAAGATCCAAGGTTAAGCCTTTCAATGGGCAAGGTTCTGGTTATGTGGCTGAGCAGTGGCTTATTTCTCTCAACAAGATTTTTGCCATGCAGGAGTTTGATAGCAATGTTAAGGCAAGATTTGCGATCACTAATTTAGAGAATTTTGGGGCCACTTGGTGGACGATAAAGGAGAAAAAGTTGGGAATCGATATGAGCAGTGTTACATGGGAGTTATTCCTAGAGAGTTTTCATGAACGATTCCTACTAGAGGAATGGAAATAGCAAAGGGCTGATAAATTTCATAATCTCAGACAGTACACTTCGACAGTGACCGAGTATGAGCATAAGTTTTATGAGCTCATGTCTTTTTCAGGGTTTAGTGAAAATTTAGCTCAATTGACACAACATTTTATTAGGGGTTTGAATAATCATATTACTGGGGGAGTTAAGGTATTTGAGCCAAAAACCCTCAAGGATGCGGTGCATCGAGCTATCTTTGTTGAGCAAAGTGTCAACCTTGGTCAAGGTGGTTTTGTAGGAGCGCCAGCAGCATTAGGATCTAAAAGCAATTACAATTCGGGTGGTAACAAGAAGTTTTCTTTCTCTAAGGGGAAATAGTATCAGCAGTAGTCTCATCAGACACAGCAATAGAAGGGCTCAAATTCTCAAGCTCAAGGTGGTAGCAAAGGTTCTAACACCAAGAACAACCACAATGCTCAACACAATAAACAAAATCAGTCCAATCAGCTAGCTCAAAGTAGCCAGTCTTTTGTTAGCAGGAACAGTCACCAGTAATCTAATGTACCACCTATGGGAAGAGGTTTTGGTAGAAATATGAAATGTTTTTCATGTGGTCAGATTGGACATTATGCAGCTCAGTGTCCTCAGTGAGCACCTCAGTTTTTAGGACCTAGACCTACCATTTTAGAGCCTACAGTTGGTGATACAGGTAGAGCTCATAGAGTTTTTGCAGCAGTTGATCAGCATCAGGCAGATCATCAGAGAATAGTGGTTGAGACCACACGTGCTATTAGAGGTATATCTCTTTCAGTATTATTTGATTCAGGAGCTACAGATTCATTTATTTCACCATCTATAGTTTCTAAGTGTAAGCTGGATGTCGTGAAGCAAGATCGTGGTTGGCAAGTGGAACTAGCCTTAGGCATTAAGGTCTCCACAAATTCTATAGTTCATAAGTGTGGGCTTAGCTTAGGAAGCTTTGATACGATAGTGGATCTTCGAGTCATACCCCTTGGTTCCTAAGATGTGGTTTTAGGCATGGACTGGCTTGGATCTCATAGAGCCAGTATAGATTTTAGGAAGAAGATTATTATGTGCCAAGATGACCAAGGGAATGATGTGAAGATAGTTGGGATACCGAGGCCTATTTCTCTGTGGATGATTTTTGCTATGCAATTGAAGCAAAGTTTCTATAAGGGATGTCAGATATTTGTTGTTATGGTAAATTATCTTTATGAGGAAGATCCCATGAGGGAGACTTTAGATCACCCAATTTTGCAGGAGTATGCAGATCTTTTTCCTAGTTAGATTCTAGGCATGCCTCTAAAGAGGGACATTGACTTTAGTATTGATCTGATTCCTGGAGCAGAGCTTATCTCTAAAGATCCTTATCACATGATGACACATGAATTGGGTGAGATACATCTTCAGTTAGAGGAACTTCTAGCCAAAGGGAGCATTCGACCTAGTGTATCACCATGGGGAGCTCTAGTGCTATTTGTGAAGAAGAAAGATGGTTCTTTGCGCCTTTGCATTGACTACAGACAGTTGAATAAGGTGATTATTAAGAATAGGTATCCTTTATCTAGGATTGATGACTTATTTGATCATATCAAGAGAGCTAAAGTATTCTCCAATATTGATCTTAAGTCAGGATACCACCAACTTTTCATTAAGGAAGTAGATATTCACAAGACTGCTTTTCAAACTCGCTATGGGTATTATGAGTTCACAGTGGTACCTTTTGGGTTGACTAATGCTCCATCAGTTTTCATGAGTTTGATGAATGGTGTGTTTCGATCTTATCTGGATAGGTTTGGACTTGTGTTTCTTTATGAAATATTGATATATTCTAGGACTAAGAAGGAGCATGAGGAACACCTACGATTGGTATTGCAGTGTTTGAGAGACAATCAACTTTATGCCAATGCAGCTAAGTGTGAATTTTTCAAATCAAAGATTTAGTATTTAGTGCATGTTATTTCAGGTGATGGTATTTCAGTGGATCCTGCAAAGATTCAGGCAATAATAGAATGGCCTACACTGACTAATGTGTCAAAAATTCATAGCTTCATGGGTTTAGCTAGTTATTATCGTAGATTTGTCTAGAACTTCTCTAGGATAGCACATCCTATCACTTCTCTTCAAAGGAAAGGAAAGAAGTTTGTATGGACAGAGATATGTGAGGAAGCTTTTCAAAAGCTCAAGGAACTCTTGACTAGTGCACTGATTCTAGCTATACCTGATCCAGAAGGTGATTTCATGGTATGTACAGATGCTTCTCTTGAAAGGATTGGGGCAGTGTTGATGCAGAACGGACGGGTGATTGCGTATGAATCATGCAAGCTCAAGGATCATGAGTTAAATTATCCTACGCATGATCTTGAGTTAGTAGCAGTAGTTCATGCTTTGAGTAGATAGAGACATTTCTTGTTGGGGCATAGATTTGAGCTACACAGCGATCATCGTAGTCTTCAGTACATTTTTACTTAGCCTAATTTGAATGCTTGCTAGAGGCGATGGATGGAGTTTCTATGTGAGTATGATTTTGAAGTTAAGTACATTCAAGGTAAGGAGAATGTGGTGGTGGATGCTTTGAGTTGTAGGAGACATGTGGTATCATCGATGACTCTTAGTGTGGATTTGAGGAGTCAGATTCTTCAGGCACTTCCTATGGATTTTTGGTACCAGGAAGTGTGCAGAGAGATTGATTCAAGAAGATCTTTAGAAGGTAAGTTTGCAGGTTTTGTTCGAGAGTCAGATGGTCTTTTGAGACATTTGGGGAGGATTTATGTGCCATTTTTGGATGAGCTTCGCACCTTGATACTAGCAGAAGCCCATTGTACACCTTACTCAACACATACAAGTGCTTAGAAGATGAATGCTGATTTGAAACGTTTGTTCTTTTGGGTTGGGATGAAGCAAGATATTGCTGATTTTGTGGCTAGGTGCCTTGAGTGTCAGAGAGTTAAGGCAGAACATCAACACCTAGCTGGACTTTTGCAACCTAATCTCATTCTTTCTTGGAAGTGGGATATCATCTCCATGGATTTTATAGTGGGATTACCTATGACAGTTCGGCGTCATGATGCTATCATGGTTACCATTGATCGGTTAACTAAGGTGGCACATTTCTCACTAATTAGGTCTTCCTACATAGCAGCTTCTGCAGCTAATGTCTTCATGCGTGACATTGTGAGATTACATGGTATCCATAGAAAGATCATTTCTGACAGGGATCCTATATTCACATCTGCATTCTGGACATCATTGCAGCATGAGCTTGGAGCACAGTTAAACTTCAGCTTGACATATCATCCAAAGACTGATGGTCAGACAGAGAGGGTGAATCAAGTTTTGGAGGATATTTTATGGATGTATGTGATGGATAGGCAGACACATTGGGAGGATTATCTCTAGCTAGTGGAGTTTTCTTACAACAACGGGTATTATAGTTCCATTGGCATGGCACCATTTCAGGCATTATATGGATGTCCTTGTCATACACCATTGAGTTGGGATAGTCTTGAGGATCGCATCTTGTTGGGTCCTGAGATGTTTCATGATATGGAGCAACAGGTAGTGCGTATCCATGAGCAATTGACTATAGCACAGGATAGGCAGAAGAAGTATGCCAATGCTCATAGTAATGATAAGAAGTTTTTTGTGGGTGATAAGGATTTCTTGAGAGTACATCTGCGAAAGAGTCCAATCTGGTACAGAAAGGGTTCTAAGCTAGCACCTTTCTTTGTGGGACCATTCGAGATTCTAGAAAGGATTGGCCCGGTTGCTTACCGCCTTGCTCTACCACCCAACCTAGCTCGCATTCATGATGTTTTCCATGTTTCAGTGCTTCGACAATATATTCCTAATATTGTACATGTTCTTGATTGGAATGTGTTGCAGGTAGAGGGTGGGCAGCTGGCTTTGGAGCTGGTTCGTATTCTGGATCTGTGAGAGTTAACACTCAGGGGTTGAACTATCGAGCAAGTAAGGGTCCAATGGGACCCTACTAATGATTCTTTAGCTACTTGGAAGGATGCAGCTAGATTGAGGGAGTTATATCCAAACTTGTTTGTAAGCTTCCAGGAGTAAGCCTAACCCAAGGGGGGGTGGATGTAGTGCCTACCCTCATTCACATCTTTTCTGGACATATTGTTGCTATTATTATCAAACTATGATGGACTAGTTTTATGTTGATGGATTAGTGGTATTGTTCTGACACTATCAGACATTATGTTATGTTTACTTTCAGATGGACATTGCTATTGCTTTTGTTATTGTGCATAAGTTATATGTGGTATTTACTTTCATGTTTTAAAAAAAAAATTGCTACTAAACTTAGTGAAATTCTAGGTTAATTCTTTGGATCCCTTGGCGGGGCATTACAAAATGAGATATGCTCTCATAATTACTTTTTCTGTTTAATTAAATAATCTTTTAATTAATTAGAGACACTTTTCTTATTTAATTAAATAACTTCATTTAATTAATTAAGAACGGCATCCTATTTAATTACATAATTTTTTTAAATTAATTAGAAGTAAGTACTCCATTTAATTAAATAATTTCATTTAATTAATTAGAAATACCTTTCCCATTTAATTAAATAATTACATTTAATTAATCAAGATAGGCGTATTTATTAAATGTATGTAAAAATATGAGCAAATGTGAGTATGAATTCCAGCAGCGATTCAATGCAAATTCTCCAAATTCATCCTGTCCTCAAATAAAGAGATGAGGGTCTCTTAAATAGACTTTCCTGGAATCCATCAACGGTTGAGATCAGATTCAATCAACGGTCAGGATTAAAGTTGAAGTTCAGTCATAAAGGGAGATTCCCAAATTAAAGGGAGTTAACGGATTTAATTTGAGTAAAATAAGTAGTTAACTGATTTAATTTGAGCAGAAAAAGGAGTTTACTTGTTTAACTCATTTTTTATCAATAGTGAACTGAAAATTTCCCTTTTTGAACTGAAGAGAGATTTTGTTGAGATATTTAATTTAATAAAATGAGATATGCTCTCATAATTACTTTTTCTATTTTATTAAATAATCTTTTAATTAATTAGAGACACTTTTCTTATTTTATTAAATAACTTCATTTAATTAATTAGGAATGGCTTCCTATTTAATTAAATAACTTTGTTTAATTAATCAGATGTAAGTACTCCATTTAATTAAATAATTTCGTTTAATTAATTTTGTTTTGAAAAAAAGGGGTAAAAATTTATTCAGTGAAAGCCAAATTACAAAGGCCTCAGGCTCAATCCATCAAACCACTACCCAAAACCATTAAGTTATATCTTTTTCCACTAAATGCTCAAAAGTCCCTACATAATCAGTAGGAAGATCATTCGTATCAGAAATATCCCAACTAGGACCTTTCTTCGAAGCCCATTTAGCCAAGACATCAACAACTCCTTTCCATTCTCTAGGAATATGACAAAAGGAAATCTCATCAACAAAGCTACTCAAATGAAGAATCTCTCTAACAAGAGAGGTAATATGCCAGTTACAATCTTCTATTTTGTGGTTGCTTATCATGTCCACAACAATTTGAGAGTCTAATTCACACACTATTCTCCTCCATCCAAGAGAGCAGGCTCACTCCATAGCCACCTTAATGGCTATGATCTCCATCACGTTATTGGAATGAACTCCTTTGTGAATAGAGAATATGAAACAAACCATGCCATCTGCATCTCTCCCAATTCCCCCCACACTAGCCTGTCCAGGATTCCCATGGGAGGAACCATCAGTGTTAATCTTTAGGATGCCATTTGGTGGAGGTCTCCATCTCCCTATCCTACACACTCTTCTTTTTAGTGGCTGAGATCCTTTACTTCTTCTACTTCCCAACTCTTTGTCTGCCAATCCCAAATTTTGAACTATCTTGAAGTCATCAGGATCCACTGGCCCCGTCATATCACATTTAGCACAAATAGTTTCCTGAAGCTTAATCAAGATCACCTGCCATAATTTAGTGAACCCTAGGCTAGAGTTACAAAAAAATTGATGATTACGCTCCAGCCAAAGATTCCAAATAATGAAAGAAGGTCCAATAGCCCAGGCCACTTGGAGGAATGAGGTTTTAATAGGGGGTCTACCCAGGCTATCCCAAAACTCAATAAGAGATTCAACATGAATGCATCCATGACACCATGCTTCCCACCACATATGCCAGATTTCTCTAGAGAGAGAGCATAAGAAGAATAAATGAGAAACATCTTCTCCATGCATCCTATAGAGGGGGCAGATCGAAGGACCCTGAAACCCTCTTCTCTGGAGGTTATCCCATGTAAGACACTTTTTTTGAGCAACTAGCCATAGAAAAAAATTACATTTAGGCCATGAGAATCTATTCCAAACCTTTTGCCACCAGGGAATTTCTTGAATCTCATTACATTGACTATCTAGCCAAGCATACCCCTGGGCAACAATGAAACTACCTATAGGGCTAGGACCCCAAGCTAGTATATCTTTGTCCTTAGAAGAGCTACACAGCCTAAGAGAGAGAAGATTGGCCAGCTCTACTCGAATCTTTGAGGAGCCCCCCGGGGGCTAGTCCTGAGGATCTTTCCAACTAGCAACAATCATTAGACCACAACTCTTCATAGTTTTGAAGTGAACGACTTTGTTCCATCCTACAGCAGAAAAAATTAGATATAGAGACTAAAGATGTGGATGGCTGGAGAGAATGGGAGGATAGCCATCCTAGGAGTCATGCTAGAATAACACACTCAATCCCTCATTACATATCCAGAAGAGGTCATCCTTGATGAGAGGAGCACCTCTTTTAAGAGTGTCCCAAATAAAGGATCCCTTACCATTTAGTTCCAGTCTAGGAATATCCTAAAAATCCTCTCCTGGGAAGTACTTATGGGCCAGAATTTTAGCCCAATCTTGATCTTGATTCTTGCACCATCTCCAATATAACTTAGCTACCAGAGCTTTGACACTAAGAGACATAGATTTAAGGCCTAATCCCCCAGAAATCTTAGGCTAGAAAATAGTGTTCTAGTTGACCAAGCTCCATCTAGAAGAGAGGAGAGTGCCTGACCAAAGAAATTGTCATGACAAAGCATCAAAATCTCTCATAACTCCAATGGGAGGAGTTTGGACAAGACACCTATAAATGGGAAGAGCCTAAATCACAGTCCCATCAATGCAGTATCGTCCACAAATTGGAGGTTTGTGTATGTTGGAATGTCATTGTGCCACTTCCACCCTTGAACCAGCCCCTTTCCTGCTTGAGATTTTATAAATCTGCACAGAGCCTCTGCCATAATGATAAATAGATATGGAGAGATAGGATCCCCTTGCTGAAGCCCCCGAGAAGCAGAGAAAAGATTAGTAGGCTCTCCATTAATAAGGACTAAAAAGGAAGTGGAATTCACACAACTAAGAACCCAATCCACCCACTCCATATCAAAACCAAAAGCAAGAAGCACATGACCCATAAACTCCCAACTAACTTGGTCATAAGCTTTAGCCAAATTGAGCTTAATAAACATAGCCTTTTCCTTGGAAGTGGCCATAGAATGAATAGCTTCCGAAGCTATAACCACTCCATCAAGGATTTGTCTACCTCCAACATAACCTCCTTGTTCCTTGAAAATCAAAGAGGCAAGAAAAGGCTTAAGCCTTTCAAGAATTAATTTTTGAACTAGTAGCCCATTTAATATTCATCCAAAAACAAGATACCAGGAACCTGTCAAGCCTTTCAGAGATTGCCTCCATCCCACTCCTTCTATTGTTCTAGGTGAATAAGCCAGAAGTGGGTTTAACATCAATAAGATTCAAAGCACTAATGTTGTCTCTAAGCATACTAGAAGAGGGACACAATCAAGAAATTCCTCCCCTCTTTTCCTCAAGATTAGTAACAGCATTAAAATCTCCCGCAACAATCCAAAGAAGGAAAGGGTCTAAAGATCGAGCAAATTTAATATGTGACCACATAAGAGATTTGCCAACTAAATCAATAGGAGCATAAACATTGGAAAACAAGCACCTTTCACCTATCTCAAAGTGAGAAGCCATAAAAGAGATGGAGGATATGCTCATAACCCACCACAGGGGAGTTACCTTCTTAAGATTCTAGAGACAAGCAAGACCACCTGAGCTTCCTTGAGCACCTACAGCCTACCAGCTACCATGGGGCTATAACTTTGGTCCACAACTATTTAATTCATCAACTAAAAGTTTAGTTTCCTGAATGAAAAAGACATCTGGAGAGTGAGAATCTATCAATCTGTGAACAACCTTTTGTCTAAGGATGTTGTTCAACCCCCTAACATTCCATGAAATAACAATCATTTAGAAGATTGTGAGAAGTGGGAATCAATGGGCTTCACAAACCCTGCTTCAACTAAAGTCTCACCCATCATCTTAACTTTCTCTTGATCCATTTTCCTTCAACTCTTAGTAGATTTTTTTGAGGTCCCTTTTTTAAAGGGCTTTTGCTGTAAACCCAATATGGATGTAGCTTTAGAGCCTTTTGTGTTTTCAGTCACTCCTTTCTTGCTAGAGTGGGTAGAGGCTATGATATTTGGAAAATCATAGGGATGTGAGCTACTAGGAATATCACAACATGACTCCTAACTCAATCCATCCGAGCCAACAGTCTAGACTTGTACTTCCTTAGAAATTTGGACTAGATTCTAAACTTCCTCTAGCTGGGGTTCCAAAAGAGAGTTAGAACTTGGGGGTGTCTCAACAGGTATACCTTCCTCCTGTATTAATTTCTCCAGCACATTAAACCTATTGAAGGTGTCATCACTTTGGCTATTCGTCCAAGTTCTCTTCTGACCCTTTCCTTTATTAGGTGGCTTCACTGGGATAAAACCCTCCTTATCTCTAGAGGGACCAACTAGCATTGAGGTTTTTTCTTTGTCATCCTTAGGGGTCGGCATCGTAGTTGTTGATGATTGAGAAAATTTATTTCGGGGGCATTTGCGTTGCAAGTGCCCATACTCACGACAAATCCTGCATCTAAAGGGTAGAGTCTCATAGTCCAACCTTTGAATCCATGAACAAGAGCCTAACAAAATTTCCATATAATCTAGCAGTGGATTAGTAAGATCAACCTCCACACAAATACGTGCATATGAAATTACCTTTCAATCCTGGGTTTGGGTGGCCGGCCCAATTGGTTTCCCAAGCAAAAGAGATATCGAATGAAGAATATCCTCTCTCCAAAATTCTAGTGGAAAATGTGGAAGCCAAATCCACACAAGGACCTGAGATGGGATCTCCTCAGTGAAATTGAATCCAGTGTGCCAGGGTTTGATGAATAGCCCAACCTGGTTAAAGAAGTATGGGCCTCCTTCAAATACTTTTCTCCTATCTGACATGCTTGAGAAAATATCCATGAAATAGTTGTTAGCCGCTAGTAGAATTTCCATATCCCCTTCTGGATTCCAAACTCGATGAGCCCATGATTCCAACATACGTAGAGGGAGTCAGAGACCCAAAAATTTTCAAATGAGCACATACTTTCCCCAATATTTCACATCTTCTAAAATTTGCTCTGGTTGAATAACCAGCACTGGTCGATCATCAAATCTCTCCAAACACCCATTCATCTTCTTTATATGAATAGAACCTTTTGATGAGGCCATTTTCTCCCTAGTTGGGATATTGCCCTCCTAGCCATTAGCGATTCGATGCAAATTTTCCAAATTCATCCTCTCCTAAAATTAAGAGATGAGGGTCTCTTAAATAGACTTTTTTGGAATCCATCAATAGTTGAAATCAAATTCAATCAACGGTCAGGATTAAAGTTGAAGTTCAGTCATAAAAAGAGATTCCCAAATTAAAGGGAGTTAACAGATTTAATTTGAGTAAAATAAGGAGTTAACTGAATTAATTTGAGTAGAAAAAGAAGTTAACCGATTTAACTCATTTTTTATCAATAGTGAACTAAAAATTTCCCTTTTTGAATTGAAGAGAGATTTTGTTGAGATATTTAATTTAATAAAATGAGATATGCTCTCATAATTACTTTTTCTATTTAATTAAATAATCTTTTAATTAATTAGAGACACTTTTCTTATTTATTTAAATAACTTAATTTAATTAATTAGGAATGGCTTCTTATTTAATTAAATAACTTTGTTTAATTAATTAGAAGTTAGTACTCCATTTAATTAATTAATTTTGTTTAATTAATTAGAAATACCTTTCCCATTTAATTAAATAATTACATTTAATTAATCAAGATAGGCGTATTTATTAAATGTATGTAAAAATATGAGCAAATGTGAGTATGAATTCCAGCACTGATTTGATGCAAATTCTCCAAATTCATCCTCTCCTAAAATGAAGAGATGAGAGTCTCTTAAATAAACTTTTTAGAAATCCCTGAACGGTTGAGATCAAATTCAATCAATGGACAGGATTAAAGTTGAAGTTCAATCATAAAGGGAGATTCCCAAATTAAAGGGAGTTAATAGATTTAATTTGAGTAAAATAAGGAGTTAACTGATTTAATTTGAGTAGAAAAAGGAGTTAATTGATTTAACTCATTTTTTATCAATAGTGAACTAAAAATTTCACTTTTTGAACTGAAGAGAGATTTTGTTGTGATATTTAATTTAATAAAATGAAATATGCTCTCATAATTACTTTTTCTATTTAATTAAATAATCTTTTAATTAATTAGAGATACTTTTCTTATTTAATTAAATAACTTCATTTTATTAATTAGGAATGGCTTCCTGTTTAACTAAATAATTTTGTTTAATTAATTAGAAGTAAGTACTCCATTTAATTAAATAATTTTGTTTAACTAATTAGAAATACCTTTCCTATTTAATTAAATAATTATATTTAATTAATCAAGATAGGCATATTTATTAAATGTATGTAAAAATATGAGCAAATGTGAGTATGAATTCCAGCAATGATTCAATGCAAATTCTTCAAATTCAACATCTCCTAAAATGAAGAGATGAGGGTCTCTTAAATAGATTTTACTGGAATCCATCAACAGTTGAGATCAAATTCAATCAATGATCAGGATTAAAGTTGAAGTTCAGTCATAAAGGGAGATTCCCAAATTAAAGGGATTTAACAGATTTAATTTGAGTAAAATAAGGTGGTAACTGATTTAATTTGAGTAGAAAAAGGTGTTAACTGATTTAACTCATTTTTTTATCAATAGTGAACTAAAAATTTCCCTTTTTGAACTAAAGAGGGATTTTGTTGAGATATTTAATTTAATGAAATGAGATATGCTCTCATAATTACCTTTTCTATTTAATTAAATAACTTCATTTAATTAATTAAGAATGGCTTCCTATTTAATTAAATAACTTTGTTTAATTAATTAGAAGTAAGTACTTTGTTTAATTAAATAATTTTTTTTATTTAATTTGAAATACCTTTCCCATTTAATTAAATAATTACATTTAATTAATGAAGATATGCGTATTTATTAAATGTATGTAAAAATATGAGCAAATGTGAATATGAATTCTAGCAGCGATTCGATGCAAATTCTCCAAATTCATCCTCTCCTAAAATGAAAAGATGAGGGTCTCTTAAATAGACTTTTCTGGAATCCATCAACAGTTGAGATAAAATTCAATCAACAGTCAAGATTAAAGTTGAAGTTCAGTCATAAAGGGAGATTCCCAAATTAAAGGGAGTTAACAAATTTAATTTGAGTAAAATAAGGAGTTAACTGATTTAATTTGAGTACAAAAAGGAGTTAACTGATTTAACTCATTTTTTATCAATAGTGAACTAAAAATTTTCCTTTTTGAACTGAAGAGAGATTTTGTTGCGATATTTAATTTAATAAAATGAGATATGCTCTCATAATTACTTTTTCTATTTAATTAAATAATTTTTTAATTAATTAGAGACACTTTTCTTATTTAATTAAATAACTTCATTTAATTAATTATGAATGGATTCCTATTTAATCAAATAACTTTATTTAATTAATTTGAAGAAAGTACTCCATTTAATTAAATAATTTGGTTTAATTAATTAGAAATACCTTTCCCATTTAATTAAATAGTTAAATTTAATTAATGAAGATAGGCATATTAATTAAATGTATATAAAAATATGAGAAAATGTGAGTATGAATTCTAGCAGCGATTCGATACAAATTTTCCAAATTCATCCTCTCCTAAAATTAAGAGATGAGGGTATCTTAAATAGACTTTCCTTGAATCCATCAATGGTTGAAGTCAAATTCAATCAACGGTCAGGATTAAATTTGAAGTTTAGTCATAAAGGCATATTCTCAAATTAAAGGGAGTTAACTGATTCAATTTGAGTAGAAAAAGGAGTTAACTGATTCAACTCACTTTTTATCAATAGTGAACTAAAAATTTCCATTTTTGAACTAAAGAGAGATTTTGTTGAGATATTTAATTTAATAAAATAAGATATGCTCTCATAATTACTTTTTCTATTTAATTAAATAATCTTTTAATTAATTAGACACACTTTTCTTATTTAATTAAATAACTTCGTTCAATTAATAAGGAATGGCTTCTTATTTAATTAAATAACTTTTTCTAATTATTTAGAAGTAAGTACTCCATTTAATCAAATAATTTTGTTTAATTAATTAGAAATACCTTTCCCATTTAATTAATTAATTACATTTAATTAATCAAGATGGTCATATTTATTAAATGTATGTAAAAATATGAGCAAATGTAAGTATGAATTCCAGCAGCGATTCGATGCAAGTTCTTCAAATTCATCCTCTCCTAAAATGAAGAGATGAGGGTCTCTTAAATAAACTTTCTTGAAATCCATCAACAGTTGAGATCAAATTCAATCAACGGTCGAATTAAAGTTGAAGTTTAGTCATAAAGGGAGATTCCCAAATTAAAGGAAGTTAATAGATTTAATTTGAGTAATATAAGGAGTTAACTAATTTAATTTGAGTAGAAAAAAGAGTTAACTCATTTAACTCATTTTTTATAAATAGTGAACTGAAAATTTCCCTTTTTGAACTAAAGAGAGATTTTGTTGAGATATTTAATTTAATAAAATAAGATATGCTCTCATAATTACTTTTTCTATTTAATTAAATAACTTTATTTAATTAATTAGGAATGGCTTCCTATTTAATTGAATAACTTTGTTTAATTAATTAGAAGTAAGTACTCCATTTAATTAAATAATTTTGTTTTATTAATTAGAAATACATTTCCCATTTAATTAAATAATTAAATTTAATTAACCAAGATAGGCATATTTATTAAATGTATGTAAAAATATGAGCAAATGTGAGTATGAATTCTAGCAGCGATTCGATGCAAATTAACCAAATTCATCCTCTCCTAAAATGAAGAGATGAGGGTCTCTTAAGTAGACTTTCCTTGAATCCATCAACGGTTAAGATCAAATTCAATCAACAATCAGGATTAAAGTTGAAGTTCAGTCATAAAGGGAGATTCCCAAATTAAAGGGAGTTAACAAATTTAATTTGAGTAAAATAAGTAGTTAACTGATTTAATTTGAGTAGAAAAAGGAGTTAACTAATTTAACTCATTTTTTTATCCTCTTTGAACTGAAGAGAGATTTTGTTGAGATATTTAATTTAATGAAATGAGATAGGCTCTCATAATTAACTTTTCTATTTAATTAAATAACTTCATTTAATTAATTAGGAATCACTTCCTATTTAATTAAATAACTTTGTTTAATTAATTAGAAGTAAGTATTTCATTTAATTAAATAATTTTATTTAATTAATTAGAAATACCTTTCTCATTTATTTAAATAATTACATTTAATTAATCAAGATAGGCATATTTATTAAATGTATGTAAAATTATGAGCAAATGTGAATATGAATTCTAGTAGCTAATTCGATGCAAATTCTTCAAATTCATCCTCTTCTAAAATGAAGAGATGATGGTCTCTTAAATAGACATTTCTAGAATCCATCAACAGTTGAGATCAAATTCAATCAACGATCAAGATTAAAGTTGAAGTTCAGTCATAAAGGGAGATTCACAAATTAAAGGGAGTTAACAAATTTAATTTGATAAAAATAAGGAGTTAATTAATTTAATTTGAGTAGAAAAAAGAGTTAACTCATTTAACTCATTTTTTATCAATAGTGAACTAAAAATTTCTTTTTTTGAACTGAAGAGAGATTTTGTTGAGATATTTAATTTAAAAAAATGGGATATGCTCTCATAATTACTTTTTCTATTTAATTAAATAATCTTTTAATTAATTAGAGACACTTTTCATATTTAATTAAATAACTTAAATTAATTAATTAGGAATGGCTTCCTATTTAATTATATAACTTTGTTTAATTAATTAGGAATGGCTTCCTCTTTAATTAAATGACTTTGTTTAATTAATTAGAAATACCTTTTCCATTTAATTAAATAATTACATTTAATTAATCAAGATAGGCATATTTATTAAATGTATGTATAAATATGAGCAAATGTGAGTATAAATTTCTGTAGCGATTCGATGCAAATTTTTCAAATTCATCCTCTCCTAAAATGAAGAGATGATGGTCTCTTAAATAGACTTTCCTGGAATCCATTAACTGTTGAGATCAAATTCAGTCAACGGTCAAGATTAAAGTTGAAGTTCAGTTATAAAGGGAGATTCCCAAATTAAAGGGAGTTAACAGATTTAATTTGAGTAAATTAAGGAGTTAACTGATTAAATTTGAGTAGAAAATGGAGTTAACTGATTTAACTCATTTTTTTATCAAAAGTGAACTAAAAATTTCCCTTTTTGAACTAAAGAGAGATTTTGTTGAGATATTTAATTTAAGAAAATGAGATATGTTCTCATAATTACTTTTTCTATTTAATTAAATAATCTTTTAATTAATTAGAGAAACCTTTCTTATTTAATTAAATAACTTCATTTTATTAATTAGGAATGGCTTCCTGTTTAACTAAATAATTTTTTTTAATTAATTAGAAGTAAGTACTCCATTTAATTAAATAATTTTGTTTAACTAATTAGAAATACCTTTACTATTTAATTAAATAATTATATTTAATTAATCAATATAGACGTATTTATTAAATGTATGTAAAAATATGAGCAAATGTGAGTATGAATTCTAGCAGCAATTCGATGCAAATTCTCGAAATTCATCCTCTATTAAAACGAAGAGATGAGGGTCTCTTAAATATACTTTCTTGGAATCCATTAATGCTTGAGATCAAATTCAATCAACAGTCAGGATTAAAGTTGAAGTTTAGTCATAAAGGGAGATTTCCAAATTAAAGGGAGTTAACAGATTTAATTTGAGTAAAATGAGTTAACATATTTAATTTATGTAAAAAATGGAGTTAACTAATTTAACTCATTTTTTATCAATAGTGAACTGAAAATTTCCCTTTTTTAACAGAAGAGAGATTTTGTTGAGATATTTAATTTAAGAAAATGAGATATGCTCTCATAATTACATTTTCTATTTAATTAAATAATATTTTAATTAAATAGAGACTCTTTTCTTATTTAATTAAATAACTTCATTTAATTAATTAAGAATGGCTTCCTATTTAATTAAATAACTTTGTTTAATTAATTAGAAGTAAGTACTCTATTTAATTAAATAATTTTATTTAATTAATTAGAAATACCTTTCCCATTTAATTAAATAATTACATTTAATTAATCAAGATAGGTGTATTTATTAAATGTATGTAAAAATATGAGCAAATGTGAGTATGAATTCTAGCTGCGATTCGATGCAAATTCTTCAAATTCATCCTCTCCTAAAATGAAGAGATGAGGGTCTCTTAAATAGATTTTTCTAGAATCCATCAACGGTTGAGATCAAATTCAATCAACGGTCATGATTAAAGTTGAAGTTCAATCATAAAGGAAGATTCCCAAATTAAAGGGAGAACAGATTTAATTTGAGTAAAATAAGGAGTTAATTGATTAAATTTGAGTAGACAAAGGAGTTAACTGATTTAACTCTTTTTTTGTAGTGCCTAGCCCTAGTCTACATTTTTCTAGTTACATTCCTGATATCATTTCCAAACTCTTTTAGGCCAATTTATGTTTGATGATTAGTATTATTATTTTAGAGATTATCAGATGTTGTTTTACACTCAGTTTATTATATGATGAGATTACTTGGTACTCTATATTTCATGCATGTATGATGATTATTAAATGTTTTTAGTTATCGATGATGATTAGTTAGATGGTTTATTATCACATGTACTTTCTTATGGATACTTACCCCATACTGCATGTGTATGGTGTGCGTGTTTGTTTTATTTATGTATGGTGTTTCTGATGTGGTTAAGGAAGGGATTCGTAGTCACCTGCTAGTCGGGATCTACACAATGCACCACTTCCTGCCATTGTCTATTTAGCTTAGAATATTGTGTTTGTACATGCATGGATTTTATGCAGGTTGCAGGTATCGGATATCTACTTCCCTGAATTGCCAAGATGAGCATACCCTATCACATTATCTCAATGGTAAGAGAGGGGAGATAAACTCTTAAGTCCAATTCCTAAACCCTTTAGCCAATTGTCCTAATTGATAATTAGGGCAAGTATCTGAGTTAAGTACTCTCCGAATGCATCAAAAGATGTAATTTCATGATTATAACCCTTTTTGTTTGATTTAGTATGTATTTTTCTATGATGGGTTTTCATATGTTGTTATATGAGTCCTTGATGTGTTTTCTATTAATTAAGTCTAATTAAAAAGATTAATTAATGATTTAATTTAATGAAGAATTAATATGATATCTTTAATATTTAATTAATTGAGAAATTAATTAAATAAAAAAATTAAATTTGGAGATAAAAGTTCAAAGATAAATTTAGAACATGATAATATTTATTTAATTTAATAATAATATATTTGGAATTCATTTTTAAATAAATGCTAAAATAAATTAAAAGTGGAAAGATATTAAATTATTAAAAATTCTAGATCGCATGATCTAAGCATGAGTTTAAATATGAAAAATAAATTAAAAGATAAAATAATAGAAAATAATAATGTTATATTAATTTCATGTAGTGCACATGAGATTAAAGTAATAAATTAAATTAAAATAGAAGTCAAGTGGAATATTAAATTAAGTTATTTAATAATTCAACTTAATGTGCATGAAAAGATGAATGCAAAATAAAAGAAAAGATAATAAAGGTTAATTGGGAGTTAACTTAGTTGTGCAAAGAGTCTTCTCAGGTGAACGCACAATTAGTGCTCCGATTTGAGGAGAAAACTTCTTATCACAATTTTGGGGGTTCATTTTTGGGGGACACGAATTTGGACGGGAATTTTTGGGAGACAACTTTTGGAAGCGAATTTCAGAAGGCTAATTCCAAGAAAGTTTTTCGGAAGAAGATTATTGTAGAGGAGCAAATTTTGTTATAGTTCCCGGGGATTGCATATTAGCATCAGGATCAGGTAGGGTCTTGTGTTTTTATCATCGATTTAAATATGTAATTATCCTTTCCTATCTTCTTCGTGCCTGCGAATTGTATAACTGAATTCTCTATGATGAATGTTTAAACATTACAATATTGGAATTTATCAGATGCTTCTCAATTAACTTCTAAATACATAGGATTTAAATGGGAAGGGTTGAATCTAAGACTGAAATTCTAAATTAGAAGTTCGGATGGTTGACTATATTTTCTCTGTCAATATAAAGGAGACATTTTTTTTAATATATTTATATATATATTAAAAGGAATTAATTTAACATATTTATAAATTTATATATATATATATATATATATTCAAACAAATTTAAATATCAATAAAAAAAATTGATTATAAAAAAATATTTGTTTTAAAAAAAAAAATGTTCATTAGGATTGCGGCAGGCTGCAGGCTTGGTTAAGCCGACGGCTTATTTTATTCGTGCCTTTCCTTTATAATTATTTTAATTCATTTTTTTAAAAATTTGTATTATTTACAAAATTTTTATTATTATTATTTAAAATTTTAATTAATAAATTTTTAATATATTTTAATTAATAATATTTTAATTTTTATTAATATTTAATAAATAAATATTAATGCATTTAACATAGTTTTTGTAAATATTAGTTTATTAATAATTTTGGTTAAATATTAATAAATTAACAATTAATGAATAGATTAATATAAGTAATTAGAACAAGTAATTATTGAATAATTTAATTAAAATTAGTTTAATTAAAGTTAATTAATAATAGATATTATTTGATTAAATTGTAGATTTAGATTATTGATTTAATGGAAGTTATTATAGAAATGGGTTAATCGTAAGGGATAGTTGTGAAAACTTAGTTACTTGAAATAGACATTAAACTAGAGCATAAACCTTACCTTAACTCAATAATATACTTTCAAATCCAATCTGTGAGACTTTGATGTTTGCTATGTGTTCTCTGTGTTTTGGGATTGTCTTAGTGTTGACCAGTTTAGGACGTTACCAGAGGCTGGGTCATTATGCGATTGTGATGTTATGATGATTTTTTTTCAATCTTTCTAAACCCAACCATGTTGATGTGTGATATGCTCTATGATGGATGTATTTACTAATTGTTCTTGCTTTCCAGTCTTCTTGTGTGAAGTTGAGGTGTATGTTTATGTGATACCTGACTTAACCATTTTTGAGTCATCGATCAATTATATTTGATTTGTCTTCTAGTCACTTTGAGAGGACTGGGATGCTTTAGATGATTTTCTCTTGATGATATCATGTTGTGACATGTTCAAATTAACCATTTTGGAGTCTTCAATCAATATTGTGATTTATTATTGGGATACTTTCTGGTTGCTCGTTGGAGAACCGTTGGATTTTGTGATTTATCATGGATGCCTTTAGTTGCTGATAGAGAACTGTTGTGATCATTATGATTATCATTTGATGTTTTCTAGTTGCTTGTATAGGGCTGAGGTGATATTTGTGATTTGTGATTTCATGAGCCTAGGGTAGGTTATCTATGTGTAGTGTCGAGAAGTGGCTTGCGATGGGGGTCGGGGCCCTAAGTGGCTGCCAGGGTAACTCATTGTAAGTTTTTTTAATAAGTGAAAACATCTCATCTAAATATTGACTTAAATGAATCTAATAAGATAACTGTATGTTCTCTCCCATACCTTAAGTGCTAGTACAGTCTAGGATGGGGTAGAGAGAATGCTTGGTTATGACCTTGCATTCTGTAGTATGCCTTGTCAGTACGAGAGGATAATAGTGGCCGCAGGATCACAAGGGACCTGAGATTCCTAAGGGATTGCTCAGGTAACTTTTGACGTGACTTTTGTGATGACACTTTCCCACTTGCATAGTAGGTTTCCTATGTGTCTTTGTGGTGCCTTTGGATTTATATGTCAATCTTTTTAGGAACCCTTGAGTTACCATACTTATAGAATTTCCTGGACTTAGAGAGTATTTATGATTATAGGTTTTGTTATCTTATTTGGGACTTGAGACTATCTCCTCAGCGTGGTGGGAGTGGACCATTTAGGTTCCACGCGGTCGGGTGGTAGTGCTTTTTACTCTTACCATTGAGATCCGTTCCGTGGTCACCGTGACTAGAGTTTTCTTGGTTGGCATTTACCTTCATTTTGTACATGGATGTTTTATCATTATGGATGTATGGATGTATCATGTATGGTGGATGATTTCATTTAGTTTACTATACTTTGTATCATGGATTTAAGGATGATGTATCTTTATCTTTACATATGTATATTCTTTTAAGCCTTTCATACCCTGTGACATGTACAGTGGATGATTGAGCTTTTCGAATTAATTTGCCAAGAGGCATTTGGAACAAATGTATATTATGGACATTGAACTTTCTGATTATTCTTTCATATGTATGTGGTAGTTGTTAGACTTAGAATTAATTAAATTTAAACGTGACTCAACGTCTTGGGATCCTTAAGAAATGTAACTTGCGATGTATGTTTGTTGATGATTATATGTTATTGCTCCGCTACTATGTGTTTGATGTGTATCTTATACTTTCTTACTTTATAAAAATTTTTTTTGGCAAACTTAGTGAAACTTTAGGTTAATTCTTTTGGATCCCTTGCCAGGGCGTTACATTTTTTATCAATAGTGAATTGAAAATTTTCTTTTTTGAACTGAAAAGAGATTTTGTTGAGATATTTAAGTTAATAAAATGAGATATGCTCTCATAATTACTTTGTTTATTTAATTAAATAACCTTTTAATTAAATAGAGATAATTTTTTTATTTAATTAAATAACTTCATTTAATTAATTAGGAATGGCTTCCTATTTAAATAAATAACTTTGTTTAATTAATTAGAAGTAAGTACTCTATTTAATTAAATAATTTTGTTTAATTAATTAGAAATACCTTTCCCATTTAATTAAATAATTACATTTAATTAATCAAGATAGGCATATTTATTAAATGTATGTACAAATATGAGCAAATTTGAGTATGAATTTCAACAGCGATTCGATGCAAATTTTTCAACTTCATCTTCTCCTAAAATGAAGAGATGAGGGTCTCTTAAATAGACTTTTCTGGAATCCATCAATGGTTGAGATCAAATTCAATCAACGGTCAGGATTAAAGTTGAAGTTCAGTCATAAAGGGAGATTCCGAAATTAAAGGGAGTTAACATATTTAATTTGAGAAAAATAAGGAGTTAACTGATTTAATTTGAGTAGAAAAAGGAGTTATCTTATTTAACTCATTTTTTATCAATAGTGAACTGAAAATTTCTCTTTTTGAACTAAAGAGAGATTTTTCTGACATATTTAATTTAATAAAATGAGATATGCTCTAATAATTAATTTTTTTATTTAATTAAATAATCTATTAATTAATTAGAGACACTTTTCTTATTTAATTAAAAAACTTCATTTAATTAATTAGGAATTGTATCCTATTTAATTAAATAACTTTGTTTAATTAATTAGAAGTAAGTACTCCATTAATTAAATAATTTTGTTTAACTAATTAGAAATACCTTTCCTATTTAATTAAATAATTACATTTAATTAATCAAGATAGGCATATTTATTAAATGTATGTAAAAATATGAACAAATGTGAGTATGAATTCCAACAGCGATTCGATACAAATTCTCCAAATTTATCCTCTCCTAAAATGAAGAGATGAGGGTCTCTTAAATACACTTTCATGAAATCCATCAACGGTTGAGAACAAATTCAATCAATGGTCAGGATTAAAGTTGAAGTTCAGTCATAAAGGGAGATTCCCAAATTAAAGAGAGTTAACAGATTTAATTTGAGTAAAATAAGGAGTTAACTGATTTAATTTGAGTAGAAAAATGAGTTAACTGATTTAACTCATTTTTTATCAATAGTGAACTGAAAATTTCCCTTTTTGAACTGAAGAGAGATTTTGTTGAGATAGTTAATTTAAGAAAATGAGATATGCTCTCATAGTTACTTTTTCTATTTAATTAAATAACTTCATTTAATTAATTACGAATGGCTTCCTATTTAATTAAATAACTTTATTTAATTAATTAGAAGTAAGTACTCCATTTAATTAAATAATTTTTTTTAATTAATTAGAAATACCTTTTCCATTTAATTAAATAATTACATTTAATTAATCAAGATAGGCATATTTATTAAATGAATGTAAAAATATGAGCAAATGTGATTATGAATTCTAGCAACGATTCAATGCAAATTTTCCAAATTCATCCTCTCCTAAAATGAAGAAATGAGGGTCTCTTAAATAGATTTTTCTAGAATCCATCAACGGTTGAGATCAAATTCAATCAACAATCAAGATTAAAGTTGAAGTTCAGTCATAAAGGAAGATTCTCAAATTAAAGAAAGTTAATAGATTTAATTAGAGTAAAATAAGGAGTTAACTGACTTAATTTGAGTAGACAAAGAAGTTAACTGATTTAACTCATTTTTTATCAATAGTAAACTAAAAATATCCCTTCCTGAATTGAAGAGAGATTTTGTTGAGATATTTAACTTAATAAAATGAGATATGCTCTCATAATTACTTTATTTACTTAATTAAATAATCTTTTAATTAAATAGAGATACTTTTTTTATTTAATTAAATAACTTCATTTAATTAATTAAGAATGGCCTCCTATTTAATTAAATAACTTTGTTTAATTAATTAGAAGTAAGTACTCCATTTAATTAAATAATTTCATTTAATTAATTAGAAATACCTTTCCAATTTAATTAAATAATTACATTTAAATAATCAAGATAGGCGTATTTATTAAATGTATCTAAAAATATGAGCAAATGTGAGTATGAATTCCAGCAGCGATTTGATGCAAATTTTCCAAATTCATCCTCTCCTAAAATGAATAGATGAGGGTCTCTTAAATAGACTTTCCTAGAATCCATCAATGGTTGAGATCAAATTCAATCAATGGTCAGGATAAAAGTTAAGGTTCAGTCATAAAGGGAGATTCCCAAATTAAAAGGAGTTAACAGATTTAATTTGAGTAAAATAAGGAGTTAACTAATTTAATTTGTGTAGAAAAAGGAGTTAACTGATTTAAATACATTTTTATCCATAGTGAACTAAAAATCTTCCTTTTTGAACTGAAGAGAGATTTTGTTGAGATCTTTAATTTAATAAAATGAGATATGCTCTCATAATTACTTTTTCTATTTAATTAAATAATTTTTTAATTAATTAGAGACACTTTTCTTATTTAATTAAATAACTTCATTTAATTAATTAGAAATGGCTTTCTATTTAATTAAATAACTTTGTTTTATGAATTAGAAGTAAGTACTCCATTTAATTAAATAATTTCATTTAATTAATTACAAATATCTTTCCCATTTAATTAAATAATTACATTTAATTTATCAAGATAGGCATATTTATTAAATGTATGTAAAAATATTAGCAAATGTGAGTATGTATTCCAGCAGCGATTCGATACAAATTCTCCAAATTCATCCTCTCCTAAAATGAATAGATGAGGGTCTCTTAAATAGACTTCCCTAGAATCCATCAACGGTTGAGATCAAATTAAATCAACGCTGAGAATTAAAGTTGAAGTTCAGTCATAAAGGGAGATTTCTAAATTAAAGAGAGTTAACAGATTTAATTTGAGTAAAATAAAGAGTTAACTGATTTAATTTGAGTAGAAAAAGCAGTTAACTGATTTAACTCATTTTTTATCAATAGTGAATTGAAAATTTCCCTTTTTGAACTAAAGAGAGATTTTGTTGAGATATTTAATTTAGTAAAATGAGATATGCTCTTATAATTACTTTATTTATTTAATTAAATAATTTTTTAATTAAATAGAGATACTTTTCTTATTTAATTAAATAACTTGATTTAATTAATTAGGAATGGCTTCCTATTTAATTAAATAACTTTGTTTAATTAATTAGAAGTAAATACTCTATTTAATTAAATAATTTTTTTAAAATTAATTAGAAGTACCTTTCCCATTTACTTAAATAATTACATTTAATTAATCAAGATAGCCGTATTTATTAAGTGTATGTAAAAATATGAGCAAATGTGAGTATGAATTCCAGCAGCGATTCGATGCATATTCTCCAAATTCATCCTCTCCTAAAATGAAGAGATGAGGGTCTCTTAAATAGACTTTCCTGAAATTCATCAACGGTTGAGATAAAGTTAAATCAACAGTCAGGATTAAAGTTGAGGTTCAGTCATAAAGGGAGATTTCCAAATTAAAGAGAGATAACAAATTTAATTTGAGTAAAATTACAAGTTAACTGATTTAATTTGAGTAGAAAAAGGAGCTAACTCATTTAACTCAATTTTTATCAATAGTGAGCTGAAAATTTCCCTTTTTGAACTGAAGAGAGATTTTGTTCTCATATTTAATTTAATAAAATGAGATATTCTCTCATAATTACTTTTTCTATTTAATTAAATAATCTTTTAATTAATTAGAGACACTTTTCTTATTTAATTAAATAACTTCATTTAATTAATTAGGAATGGCTTCCTATTTAATTGAATAACTTTGTTTAATTAACTAGAAGTAAGTACTCCATTTAAATAAATAATTTTGTTTAATTAATTAGAAATTTATTTCCCATTTAATTAAATAATTACATTTAATTAATCAAGATAGGCATATTTATTAAATGTATGTAAAAATATGAGCAAATGTGAGTATGAATTCCAGCAGCGATTCGATACAAATTTTCCAAATTCATCCTCTCCTAAAATGAAGAGATGTGGGTCTCTTAAATAGACTTTTCTAAAATTCATCAATGGTTGAGATCAAATTCAATCAACGATCAGGATTAAAGTTGAAGTTCAGTCATAAAGGGAGATTCCCAAATTAAAGGGAGTTAACAGATTTAATTTGAGTAAAATAAGGAGTTAACTGATTTAACTTGAGTAGAAAAATGAGTTAACTGATTGAACTCATTTTTTATCAATAGTGAACTAAAAATTTCCCTCTTTGAAATGAAGAGAGATTTTGTTGAGATATTTAATTTAATAAAATTAGATATGCTCTCATAATTACCTTTTCTATTTAATTAAATAATCTTTTAATTAATTAAAGACACTTTTCTTATTTAATTAAATAACTTTATTTAATTAATTAGGAATCGCTTCCTATTTAATTAAATAACTTTGTTTAATTAATTAGACGTAAGTATTTTATTTAATTAAATAATTACATTTAATTAATCAAGATAGGCATATTTATTAAATGTATGTAAAAATATGAGCAAATGTGAATATGAATTCTAGCAGCTATTCGATGAAAATTCTTCAAATTCATCCTCTCCTAAAATGAAGAGATGAGGGTCTCTTAAATAGACTTTTCTAGAATCCATCAACAGTTGAGATCAAATTCAATCAACGGTCAAGATTAAAGTTAAAATTCAGTCATAAAGGAAGAATCACAAATTAAACGGAGTTAACAGATTTAATTTGATAAAAATAAAGAGTTAACTAATTTAATTTGAGTAGAAAAAGCAGTTAACTGATTTAATTCATTTTTGTTTCAATAGTCAACTGAAAATTTCCTTTTTTGAACTGAAGAGAGATTTTGTTGAGATATTTAATTTAATAAAATGAGATATGCTCTCATAATTACATTTTCTATTTAATTAAATAATCGTTTAATTAATTAGAGACACTTTTCATATTTAATTAAATAACTTAATTTAATTAATTAGGAATGGCTTCCTATTTAATTATATAACTTTGTTTAATTAATTAGAAGTAAGTACTCCATTTAATTAAATAATTACATTTAATTAATCAAGATAGGCATATTTATTAAATGTATGTAAAAATATGAGCTAATGTGAGTATGAATTCCAACACCGATTCAATGCAAATTCTCCAAATTCATCCTCTCCTAAAATGAAGAGATGAGGGTCTCTTAAATAGACTTTATTGAAATCCATCAACGGTTGAGATTAAATAATTAAATAGACTTTTTCTATTTAATTAAATAATCTTTTAATTAATTAAAGACACTTTTCTTATTTAATTAAATAACTTCATTTAATTAATTAGGAATCGCTTCCTATTTAATTAAATAACTTTGTTTAATTAATTAGAAATAAGTATTTCATTTAATTAAATAATTTCATTTAATTAATTAGAAATACCTTTCCTATTTAATTAAATCAATATATTTAATTAATCAAGATAGGCGTATTTATTAAATGTATGTAAAAATATGAGCAAATGTGAGTATGAATTCTAGCAGCGATTCAATGCAAATTCTCTAAATTCATCCTCCCCTAAAATGAAGAGATGAGGGTCTCTTAAATAGATTTAACTGAAATTCAACAACGGTTGAGATCAAATTCAATCAACGGACAAGATTAAAGTTGAAGTTCAGTCATAAAGGGAGATTCAAAAATTAAAGGGAGTTAACAGATTTAATTTGAGTAAAATAAAGAGTTCACTGATTTAATTTGAGTAGAAAAAGGAGTTAACTAATTTAACTCATTTTTTATCAATAGTGAACTGAAAATTTCCCTTTTTGAACTGAAGAGGGATTTTATTGAGATATTTAATTTAATAAAATGAGATATGCTCTCATAATTAATTTTTCTATTTAATTAAATAATATTTTAATTAATTAAAGAAAATTTTCTTATTTAATTAAATAAATTCATTTAATTAATTAGGAATGACTTCCTAATTAATTAAATAAATTTGTTTAATTAATTAGAAGTAAGTACTCCATTTAATTAAATAATTTTATTTAATTAATTAGAAATACATTTTCCATTTAATCAAATAATTATATTTAATTAAACAAGATAGGCGTATTTATTAAATGTATGTAAAAATATGAGCAAATGTGAGTATGAATTCCAACAACGATTTGATGCAAGTTCTCCTAATTCATCCTCTTCTAAAATGAAGAGATGAGGGTCTCTTAAATAGACTTTCTTGGAATCCATCAACGGTTGAGATAAAATTTAATCAACGGTCAGGATTAAAGTTGAAGTTCAGTCATAAAGAGAGATTCACAAATTAATGGAGTTAATAGATTTAACTCATTTTTTAACAATAGTGAACTGAAAATTTCCCTTTTTGAACTGAAGAGAGATTTTGTTGAGATATTTTATTTAATAAAATGAGATATGCTCTCATAATTACTTTTTCTATTTAATTAAATAGTTTTTAAATTAATTAGACACACTTTTTTTATTTAATTAAATAACTTCATTTAATTAATTAGGAATGGCTTCTTATTTAATTAAATAAATTTTTTTAATTTGTTAGAAGTAAGTACTCCATTTAATTAAATAATTTTTCTTAATTAATTAGAAATACCTTCCCATTTAATTAAATAATTACATTTTATTAATCAAGATAGGCGTATTTATTAAATGTATGTAAAAATATGAGCAAATGTGAGTATGAATTCCAGCAGCGATTCGATGCAAATTCTCCAAATTCATCATCTCCTAAAATGAAGAGATGACGATCTCTTACATAGAGTTTTCTGGAATCCATCAACGGAGCACATTAAATTCAATCAATAGTCAGGATTAAAGTTGAAGTTCAATCATAAAGGGAGATTCTGAAATTAAAGGGAGTTAATAGATTTAATTTGAGTAAAATAAGGAGTTAACAAATTTAATTTGAGTAGAAAAACAAGTTAACTGATTTAACTTATTTTTTTATCAATAGTGAACTGAAAAATTTCCCTTTTTGAACTGAAGAGAGATTTTGTTGAGATATTTAATTTAATAAAATGAGATATGCTCTCATAATTACTTTTTCTATTTAATTAAATAATTTTTTAATTAATTAAAGATACTTTTCTTATTTAACTAAATAACTTCATTTAATTAATTAGGAATTGCTTCCTATTTAATAAAATAACTTTGTTTAATTAATTAGATGTAAGTACTCCATTGAATTAAATAATTTTTTTTAATTCATTAGAAATAACTTTTCTATTTAATTAAATAATTATATTTAATTAATTAAGATAGGCGTATTTATTAAATGTATGTAAAAATATGAGCAAATGTGAGTATGAATTCCAATAGTGATTCGATGCATATTGTCCAAATTCATCCTGTCTTAAAATGAAGAGATGAGGGACTCTTAAATAGACTTTTTTAAAATCCATCGACGGTTGGGATTAAATTCAATCAACAGTCAGGATTAAAGTTGAAGTTCAGTCATAAAGGGATATTCGCAAATTAAAGAGAGTTAACAGATTTAATTTGAGTAAAATAAAAAGTTAACTGATTTAATTTGAGTAGAAAAAGGAGTTAACTGATTTAACTCAATTGTTATCAATAGTGAATTGAAAATTTCTCTTTTTGAACTTAAGAGAGATTTTGTTGAGATATTTAATTTAATAAAATAAGATATGCTCTCATAATTACTTTGTCTATTTAATTAAATAATCTTTTAATTAATTACAAACACTTTTAATATTTAATTAAATAACTTCATTTAATTAATTACGAAAAGCTTCCTATTTAATTAAATAACTTTGCTTAATTAATTAGAAGTAAGTACTCCATTTAATCAAATAATTTTATTTAATTAATTAGAAATATCTTTTCCATTTAATTAAATAATTACATTTAATTAATCAAGATAGGCATATTTATTAAATGTATGTAAAAATATGAGCAAATGTGAGTATGAATTCCAGCACCAATTCGATGCAAATTCTCCAAATTCATCCTCTCTTAAAATGAAGAGATGAGGGTCTCTTAAATAGACTTTCCTGAAATTCATCAATGGTTGAGATCAAATTTAATCAATGGTTAGGATTAAAGTTGAAGTTCAGTCGTAAAGGGAGATTCCCAAATTAAAGGGAGTTAACAAATTTAATTTGAGTAAAATAAGGAGTTAACAGATTTAATTTGAGTAGAAAAAGGAGTTAACTGATTTAACTCATTTTTTATCAATAGTGAACCGAAAATTTACCTTTTCTAACTGAAGAGAGATTTTGTTGAGATATTTAATTTAATAAAATGAGATGTGCTGTTATAATAACTTTTTTTAATTTAATTAAATAACCTTTTAATTAATTAGAGACACTTTTCTTATTTAATTAAATAAATTTATTTAATTAATTAGGAATGGCTTCCTATTTAATTAAATAACTTTATTTAGTTAATTAGAATTAAGTACTCCATTTGATTAAATAATTTTTTTTAATTAATCAGAAATACCTTTCTCATTTTATTAAATAATTACATTTAATTAATCAAGATAATCTTATTTATTAAATGTATGTAAAAATATAAGCAAATGTGAGTATGAGTTCCAACAACGATCCGATGCAAATTCTCCAAATTCAATCTCTCCTAAAATGAAGAGATGAGGGTATCTTAAATAGACTTTTCGAGAATCCATCAATGGTTGAGATCAAATTCAATCATCGCTCAGGATTAAAGTTGAACTTCAGTCATAAAGGGAGATTCCCAAATTAGAGGGAGTTAATAGATTTAATTTGACTAAAATAAGAAGTTAAATGATTTAATTTGAGTAAAAAGAAGAGTTAACTCATTTAACTCATTTTTTATCAATATTGAAATAAAAATTTCCGTTTTTGAATTGAAGAGAGATTTTGTTGAGATATTTAATTTAATAAAATGAGATATGCTCTAATAATTACTTTTTCTATTTAATTAAATAATTTTTTAATTAATTAGAGACACTTTTCTTATTTAATTAAATAACTTCATTTAATTAATTAGGAATGGCTTCCTATTTAATTAAATAACTTTATTTAATTAATTAGAAGTAAGTACTTCATTTAATTAAATAATTTCATTTAATTAATTAGAAATACCTTTTCCATTTAATTAAATAATTACATTTAATTAATCAAGATAGGCGTATTTATTAAATGTATGTAAAAATATGAGCGAATGTGAGTATGAATTCCAGCAGCGATTTGATGGAAATTCTCAAAATTCATCCTATCCTAAAATGAAGAGATGAGGATCTCTTAACTAGACTTTTCTTGAATCCATCAAAGGTTGAGATCAAATTCAATCAACGCTCAGGATTAAAGTTGAAGTTCAGTCATAAAGGGACATTCCCAAATTAAAGAGAGTTAACAAAGCTAGTTTGAGTAAAATAAGGAGTTAACTATTTTGATTTGAGTAAAAAAAAGAGTTAACTAATTTAACACATTTTTTATCAATAGTGAACTGAAAATTTCCCTTTTTGACCTGAAGAGAGATTTTGTTGAGATATTTAATTTAATAAAATTAGATATGCTCTCATAATTAATTTATCTATTAAATTAAATAATCTTTTATTTTAATTAGAGACACTTTTATTATTTAATTAAATAACTTTATTTAATTAATTAGGAATGGCTTCTGATTTAATTAAATAACTTTGTTTAATTAATTAGAAATAAGTACTCCATTTAATTAAATATTTTTTTTTCATTAATTAGAAATACCTTTCACATTTAATTAAATAATTACATTTAATTAATCAAGATAGGCATATTTATTAAATGTATGTAAAAATATGAACAAATGTGACTATGAATTCTAGCAACGATTTAATGCAAATTCTCCAAATTTATCCTCTACTAAAATGAAGAGATGAGGGTCTCTTAAATAAACTTTCTTGAAATCCATCAATGGTTGAAATCAAATTCAATCAACGGTCAGGATTAAAGGTTAAGTTCAATCATAAAGGGAGATTACCAAATTAAAGAGAGTTAACAAATTTAATTTGAGTAAAATAAGAAGTTAACTGATTTAATATGAGTAAAAAATAGAGTTAATCGATTTAACTCATTTTTTATGAATAGTGAACTAAAAGTTTCCCATTTTGAACTGAAGAAAATTTTTGTTGAGATATTTAATTTAATAAAGTAAGATATGCTCCCATAATTACTTTTTTCTATTTAATTAAATAATCTTTTTTATTAATAGAGACATTTTTCTTATTTAATTAAATAACTTCATTTAATTAATTAGAAATGGCTTCCTATTTAATTGAATAACTTTGTTTAATTAATTAGAAGTAAATACTCCATTTAATTAAATAATTTTGTTTAATTAATTAGAAATACCTTTACCATTTAATTAAATAATTACATTTAATTAATCAACATACACATATTTATTAAATGTATGTAAAAATATGAGCAAATATGAGTATGAATTCTAGCACCAATTCGATGCAAATTTTTCAAATTCATCCTCTCCTAAAATGAAGAGATGAGGATCTCTTAAATAGACTTTTTTGGAATCCATCAAGGGTTGAAATCAAATTCAATCAACAGTCATGATTAAAGGTTAAGTTCAATCATAAAGGGAGATTCTCAAATTAAAGAGAGTTAACAAATTTAATTTGAGTAAAATAAGGAGTTAACTAATTTAATTTGAGTAAAAAATAGAGTTAATCGATTTAACTCATTTTTTATGAATAGTGAACTGAAAGTTTCCCGTTTTGAATTGAAGAAAATTTTTGGTAAGATATTTAATTTAATAAAATGAGATATGCTCTCATATTTACTTTTTTCTATTTAATTAAATAATCCTTTTGATTAATTAGAGGCATTTTTCTTATTTAATTATATAACTTCATTTAATTAATTAGGAATGGATTCCTATTTAATTGAATGACTTTGTTTAAATAATTAGAAGTAAGTACTCCATTTAATTAAATAATTTTGTTAAATTAATTAGAAATACCTTTCCCATTTAATTAAATAATTACATTTAATTAATCAAGATATGCATATTTATTAAATGTATGTAAAAATATGAGCAAATGTGAGTATGAATTCCAGCAGCAATTCGATGCAAATTTTTCAAATTCATCCTCTCCTAAAATGAAGAGATGAGGGTCTCCTAAATAGACTTTCCTAGAATCCATCAACGGTTGAGATCAAATTCAATCAACGATTAGGATTAAATTTGAAGTTCAGCCATAAAGGGAGATTCAAAAATTAAAGGGAGTTAATAGATTTAATTTGAGTAGGAAAAGGAGTTAACTGATTTAACTCATTTTTTATCAATAGTGAACTGAAAATTTCCCTTTTTGAACTGAAGAGAGATTTCGTTGAGATATTAAATTTAATAAAATGAGATTTTCTCTCATAATTACTTTTTCTATTTAATTAAATAATCTTTTAATAAATTAGAGACACTTTTCATACTTAATTAAACAACTTCATTTAATTAATTAGGAATGGCTTCCTATTTAATTATATAACTTTGTTTAATTAATTAAAAGTAAGTACTCAATTTAATTAAATAATTTTGTTTAATTAATTAGAAATACTTTTCCCATTTAATTAAATAATTACATTTAATTAATCAAGATAGGCATATTTATTAAATGTATGTAAAAATATGAGCAAATGTGAGTATAAATTCTAGCAGTGATTCAATGCAAATTTTTCAAATTCATCCTCTCCTAAAATGAAGAGATGAGGGTCTCTTAAATAGATTTTACTGAAATCCATCAACGGTTGAGATCAAATTCAATCAACGGTCAAGATTAAACTTGAAGTTCAGTCATAAAGGGAGATTCCCAAATTAAAGGGAGTTAACAAATTTAATTTGAGTAAAATAAGGAGTTCACTGATTTAATTTGAGTAGAAAAAAGAGTTAACTCATTTAACTCATTTTTTATCAATAGTGAACTGAAAATTTCCCTTTTTGAACTAAAGAGAGATTTTGTTGAGATATTTAATTTAATAAAATGAGATATGCTCTCATAATTAATTTTTCTAATTAATTAAATAATCATTTAATTAATTAAAGAAACTTTTCTTATTTAATTAAATAACTTCATTTAATTAATTAGGAATGGCTTCCTAATTAATTAAATAACTTTGTTTATTTAATTAGAAGTAAATACTCCATTTAAATAAATAATTTTATTTAATTAATTAGAAATACCTTTCCCATTTAGTTAAATAATTATATTTAATTAATCAAGATAGGCGTATTTATTAAATATATGTAAAAATATGAGCAAATGTGAGTATGAATTCCAACAGCGATTCGATGCAAATTCTCAAAATTCATCCTCTCCTAAAAAAAAGAGATGAGGATCTCTTAAATAGACTTTTCTGGAATCCATCAAAGGTTGAGATCAAATTCAATCAATGGTCAGGATTAAAGTTTTAGTTCAGTCATAAAGGGAGATTCCCAAATTAAAGTGAGTTAACAGATTTAACACATTTTTTTATCAATAGTGAACTGAAAATTTCCCTTTTTGACCTGAAGAGAGATTGTGTTGAGATATTTAATTTAATAAAATAAGATATGCTCTCATAATTACTTTTTCTATTTAATTAAATAATATTTTATTTAATTAGGGACACTTTTCTTATTTAATTAAATAACTTCATTTAATCAATTAGGAATGACTTATGATTTAATTAAATAACTTTGTTTAATTAATTAGAAGTAAGTAATCCATTTTATTAAATAATTTTTTTTAATTAATTAGAAATACCTTTCCCATTTAATTAAATAATTACATTTATTAATCAAAATAACTGTATTTATTAAATGCATGTAAAAATATGAGCAAATGTGACTATGATTTCCAACAGCGACTTGATGCAAATCTTCCATTTTTCATCCTCTTGTAAAATGAAGAGATGACGGTCTCTTAAATAGACTTTCCTAGAATCCATCAACGATTGAGATCAAATTCAATCAAGGGTCAGGATTAAAGTTGAAGTTCGGTCATAAAGGGAGACTCCCAAAGTAAAGAGAGTTAACAGATTTAACTTGAGTAAAATAAGGAGTTAATTGATTTAATTTGATTAGAAAAAGGAGTTAACTGATTTAACTCATTTTTTTTATCAATAGTGAACTGAAAATTTTCTTTTTTGAACTGAAGAAAGATTTTGTTGAGATATTTAATTAAATAAAATGAGATATGCTCTCATAATTACTTTTTCTATTTAATTAAATAATCTTTTAATTAATTAGAGACACATTTCTTATTTAATTAAATAACTTCATTTAATTAATTAGGAATGGCTTCCTATTTAATTATATAACTTGGTTTAATTAATTAGAAGTAAGTACTCCATTTAATTAAATAATTTTGTTTAATTAATTAGAAATACCTTTACCATTTAATTAAATAATTACATTTAAATAATCAACATACGCATATTTATTAAATGTATGTAAAAATATGAGCAAATATGAGTATGAATTCTAGCACCGATTCGATGCAAATTTTTCAAATTCATCCTCTCCTAAAATGAAGAGATGAGGGTCTCTTAAATAGACTTTTTTGGAATCCATCAATGGTTGAAATCAAATTCAATCAACGGTCAAGATTAAAGGTTAAGTTCAATCATAAAGGGAGATTCTCAAATTAAAGATAGTTAACAAATTTAATTTGAGTAAAATAAGGAGTTAACTGATTTAATTTGAGTAAAAAAAAGAGTTAATCGATTTAACTCATTTTTTATGAATAGTGAACTGAAAGTTTCCCGTTTTGAACTGAAGAAATTTTTTGGTAAGATATTTAATTTAATAAAATGAGATATGCTCCCATAATTACTTTTTTCTATTTAATTAAATAATCTTTTTGATTAATTAGAGACATTTTTCTTATTTAATTAAATAACTTCATTTAATTAATTAGGAATGGCTTCCTATTTAATTGAATAACTTTGTTTAATTAATTAGAAGTAAATACTCCAATTAATTAAATAATTTTGTTTAATTAATTAGAAATACCTTTACCATTTAATTAAATAATTACATTTAAATAATCAACATACGCATATTTATTAAATGTATGTAAAAATATGAGCAAATATGAGTATGAATTCTAGCACCGATTCGATGCAAATTTTTCAAATTCATCCTCTCCTAAAATGAAGAGATGAGGGTCTCTTAAATAGACTTTTTTGGAATCCATCAACGGTTGAAATCAAATTCAATCAACGGTAAGGATTAAAGGTTAAGTTCAATCATAAAGGGAGATTCTCAAATTAAAGATAGTTAACAAATTTAATTTGAGTAAAATAAGGAGTTAACTGATTTAATTTGAGTAAAAAAAAGAGTTAATCGATTTAACTCATTTTTTATGAATAGTGAACTGAAAGTTTCCCGTTTTGAACTGAAGAAATTTTTTGGTAAGATATTTAATTTAATAAAATGAGATATGCTCTCATATTTACTTTTTTCTATTTAATTAAATAATCTTTTTGATTAATTAGAGGCATTTTTCTTATTTAATTATATAACTTCATTTAATTAATTAGGAATGGATTCCTATTTAATTGAATGACTTTGTTTAATTAATTAGAAGTAAGTACTCCATTTAATTAAATAATTTTGTTTAATTAATTAGAAATACCTTTCCCATTTAATTAAATAATTACATTTAATTAATCAAGATATGCATATTTATTAAATGTATGTAAAAATATGAGCAAATGTGAGTATGAATTCCAGCAGCAATTCGATGCAAATTTTTCAAATTCATCCTCTCCTAAAATGAAGAGATGAGGGTCTCCTAAATAGACTTTCCTGGAATCCATCAACGATTGAGATCAAATTCAATCAACGATTAGGATTAAATTTGAAGTTCAGTTATAAAGGGAAATTCAAAAATTAAAGGGAGTTAATCAATTTAATTTGAGTAGAAAAAGGAGTTAACTGATTTAACTCATTTTTTATCAATAGTGAACTGAATATTTCCCTTTTTGAACTCAAGAGAGATTTTGTTGAGATATTTAATTTAATAAAATGAGATTTTCTCTCATAATTACTTTTTCTATTTAATTAAATAATCTTTTAATAAATTAGAGACACTTTTCATACTTAATTAAATAACTTCATTTAATTAATTAGGAATGGATTCCTATTTAATTATATAACTTTGTTTAATTAATTAAAAGTAAGTACTCTATTTAATTAAATAATTTTTTAAAATTAATTAGTACTACTTTTTCCATTTAATTAAATAATTACATTTAATTAATCAAGATAGGCATATTTATTAAATGTATGTAAAAATATGAGCAAATGTGAGTATGAATTCCAGCAGCGATTCAATGCAAATTCTCCAAATTCATCCTCTCCTAAAATGAAGACATGAGGGTCTCTTAAATAGATTTTACTGAAATCCATCAACGGTTGAGATCAAATTCAATCAACGGTCAAGATTAAACTTGAAGTTCAGTCATAAAGGGAGATTCCCAAATTAAAGGGAGTTAACAGATTTAATTTGAGTAAAATAAGGAGTTCACTGATTTAATTTTAGTAAAAAAATGAGTTAACTCATTTAACTCATTTTTTATCAATAGTGAACTAAAAATTTCCCTTTTTTGAACTGAAGAGAGATTTTGTGCAGATATTTAATTTAATAAAATGAGATATGCTCTCATAATTAATTTTTCTATTTAATTAAATAATCTTTTAATTAATTAAAGAAACTTTTCTTATTTAATTAAATAACTTCATTTAATTAATTAGGAATGGCTTCCTAATTAATTAAATAACTTTGTTTATTTAATTAGAAGTAAATACTCCATTTAATTAAATAATTTTATTTAATTAATTAGAAATACCTTTCCCATTTAGTTAAATAATTATATTTAATTAATCAAGATAGGTGTATTTATTAAATATATGTAAAAATATGAGCAAATGTGAGTATGAATTCCAGCAGCGATTCAATGCAAATTCTCAAAATTCATCCTCTGCTAAAATAAAGAGATGAGGATCTCTTAAATAGACTTTTTTGGAATCCATCAAAGGTTGAGATCAAATTCAATCAATGGTCAGGATTAAAGTTTTAGTTCAGTCATAAAGGGAGATTCCCAAATTAAAGTGAGTTAACAGATTTAAGACAATTTTTGTCAATAGTGAACTGAAAATTTCCCTTTTTGACTTGAAGAGAGATTTTGTTGAGATATTTAATTTAAAAAAATAAGATATGCTCTCATAATTACTTTTTCTATTTAATTAAACAATATTTTATTTAATTAGGGACACTTTTCTTATTTAATTAAATAACTTCATTTAATCAATTAGAAATGGCTTACGATTTAATTAAATAACTTTGTTTAATTAATTAGAAGTAAGTACTCCATTTAATTAAATAATTTTTTTTAATTGATTAGAAATACCTTTCCCATTTAATTAAATAATTATATTTAATTAATCAAAATAGGCGTATTTATTAAATGTATGTAAAAATATGAGAAAAAATTGAGTATGAATTCTAGCCACGATTCAATGCAAATTCTATGAATTCATCCTCTCCTAAAATGAAGAGGTGAGGGTCTCTTAAATAGACTTTCCTGGAATCCATCAACGGTTGAGATCAAATTCAATCAACGGTCAGGATTAAAGGTTAAGTTCAATCACTAAAGGAGATTCACAAATTAAAGAGAGTTATCAAATTTAATTTGAGTATAATAAGGAGTTAACTAATTTAATTTGAGTAAAAAAAGGAGTTAATCGATTTAACTCATTTTTTATGAATAGTGAACTGAAAGTTTCTCATTTTGAACTGAAGAAAATTTTTGTTGAGATATTTAATTTAATAAAATGAGATATACTCTCATAATTACTTTTTTCTATTTAATTAAATAATTATTTAATTAATTAGAGATACTTTTCTTATTTAATTAAATAACTTCATTTAATTAATTAGAAATAGCTTCCTATTTAATTAAATAACTCTGTTTAATTAATTAGAAGTAAGTAATCCATTTAATTAAATAATTTTATTTAATTAATTAGAAATACCTTTCCCATTTAATTAAATAATTACATTTATTAATCAAGATAACTGTATTTATTAAATGTATGTAAAAATATGAGCAAATGTGACTATGAATTCCAACAGCGATTTGATGCAAATCTTCCATTTTTTATCCTCTCGTAAAATGAAGAGATGACGGTCTCTTAAATAGACTTTGCTAGAATCCATCAACAATTGAGATCAAATTCAATCAAGGGTCATGATTAAAGTTGAAGTTTGGTCATAAAGGGAGATTCCCAAAGTAAAGGGAGTTAACAAATTTAATCAAGATAACTGTGTTTATTAAATGTATGTAAAAATATGAGCAAATGTGACTATGAATTCCAATAGCGATTTGATGCAAATCTTCCATTTTTCATCCTCTCGTAAAATGAAGAGATGACAGTCTCTTAAATAGACTTTCCTAGAATCCATCAACGATTAAGATCAAATTCAATCAAGGGTCAGGATTAAAGTTGAAGTTCGGTCATAAAGGGAGACTCCCAATGTAAAGGGAGATAACAAATTTAATTTGAGTAAAATAAGGAGTTAATTGATTTAATTTGAGTAGAAAAAGGAGCTAACTGACTTAACTCATTTTTTTTATCAATAGTGAACTGAAATTTTTCTTTTTTGAACTGAAGAAAGATTTTGTTGAGATATTTAATTAAATAAAATGAGATATGCTTTCATAATTACTATTTCTATTTAATTAAATAATCTTTTAATTAATTAGAGACACATTTCTTATTTAATTAAATAACTTCATTTAATTAATTAGGAATGGCTTCCTATTTAATTAAATAACTTTGTTTAATTAATTAGAAGTAAGTACTCCATTTAATTAAATAATTTCATTTAATTAATTAGAAATACCTTTCCCATTTAATTAAATAATTACATTTAATTAATCAAGATAGGGGTATTTATTAAATGTATCTAAAAATATGAGCAAATGTGAGTATAAATTTTAGCAGCGATTTGATGCAAATTCTCCAAATTCATCCTCTCCTAAAATGAAGACATCAGGGTCTCTTAAATAGAATCTTCTGGAATCCATCAACAGTTGAGATCAAATTCAATCAACGGTCAGGATTAAAGTTGAAGTTCAGTCATAAAAGGAGATTCCCAAATTAAAGGGAGTTAATACATTTAATTTGAGTAAAATAAGGAGTTAACTGATTTAATTTAATTTAATAAAATGAGATATGCTCTTATAATTACTTTTACTATTTAATTGAATAATCTTTTAATTAATTAGAGACACTTTTCTTATTTAATTAAATAAATTCATTTAATTAATTAGGAATGGCTTCTTATTTAATCAAATAACTTTGTTTAATTAATTAGAAGTAAGTACTCCATTTAATTTAAAAAATTTGTTTAATTAATTAGAAATAACTTTCCCATTTAATTAATCAAGATAGGCGTATTTATTAAATGTATGTAAAAATATGAACAAATGTGAGTATGAATTTCAGTAGCGATTGGATGCAAATTCTCCAAATTCATCATCTCCTAAAATGAAGAGATGAGGGTGTCTTAAATAGACTTTCTTAGAATCGATCAATGGTTGAGATCAAATTCAATCGACGGTCAGAATTAAAGTTGAAGTTCAGTCATAAAGGGAGATTCTCAAACAAAAGGGAGTTAACAGATTTAATTTGAGTAAAATAAGGAGCTAACTGATTTAATTTGAGTAGAAAACGGAGTTAACTGATTTAACTCATTTTTTATCAATAGTGAACTAAAATTTTCCCTTTTTAAACTGAAGAGAGATTTTGTTGAGATATTTAATTTAATAAAATTAGATATGCTCTTATAATTACTTTTTCTATTTAACTGAATAATCTTTTAATTAATTAGAGACACATTTCTTATTTAATTAAATAACTTCATTTAATTAATTAGGAATAATTTCCTATTTAATTAAATAACTTTGTTTAATTAATTAGAAGTATGTACTCCATTTAATTAAATAATTTTGTTTTATTAATTAGAAATACCTTTCCCATTTAATTAAATAATTACATTTAATTGATAAAGTATGTACTCCATTTAATTAAATATGAACAAATGTGAGTATGAATTTCAATAGTAATTGGATGCAAATTCTCCAAATTCATCCTCTCCTAAAGTGAAGAGATGAGGGTCTCTTAAATAGACTTTTCTAGAATCCATCAACGGTTGAGATCAAATTGAATCAACAGTCAGGATTAAAGTTGAAGTTCAGTCATAAAGGGAGATTCTCAAACTAAAAGGAGTTAACAGATTTAATTTTGAGTAAAATAAGGAGTTAACTGATTTAATTTGAGTAAAAAAATGAGTTAACTGATTTAACTCATTTTTTATCAATAGTGAGCTAAAAATTTTCCTTTCTGAATTGAAGAGAGATTTTGTTGAGATATTTAATTTAATAAAATGAGATATGCTCTCATAATTAGTTTTGCTATTTTAAATAATCTTTTAATTATTTAGAGACACCTTTCTTATTTAATTAAATAACTTCATTTAATTAATTAGGAATGGCTTCCTATTTAATTAAATAACTTTGTTTAATTAATTAGAAGTAAGTACTCCATTTAATTACATAATTTCATTTAATTAATTAAAAATACCTTTCCCATTTAATTAAATATTTATATTTAATTAATAAGGATAGGTGTATTTATTAAATGTATGTAAAAATATGAGCAAATGTGAGTATAAATTTCGGCAGCGATTCGATGCAAATTCTTCAAATTCATCGTCTCCTAAAGTGAAGAGATGAGGATCTCTTAAATAGACTTTTCTGGAATCCATCAACGGTTGAGATCAAATTTAATCAATGGTCAGGATTAAAGTTGAAGTTTAGTCATAAAGGGAGATTCCCAAACTAAAGGGAGTTAACAGATTTAATTTGAGTAAAATAAGGAGTTGACTGATTTAATTTGACTAGAAAAAGGAGTTAACTCATTTAACTCATTTTTTATCAATAGTGAACTGAAAATTTCCCTTTTTGAACTTAAGAGAAATTTTGTTGAGATATTTGATTTAATAAAATGAGATATGCTCTCATAATTACTTTTGCTATTTAATTAAATAATCTTTTAATTAATTAAAGACACTTTTCTTATTTAATTAAATTACTTCATTTAATTAATTAAGAATGGCTTCTTATTTAATTAAATAACTTTGTTTAATTAATTAGAAGTACTTCATTTAATTAAATAATTTTGTTTAATTAATTAGAAATATTTTTTTCCATTTAATTAATCAAGATAGGCGTATTTATTAAATGTATGTAAAAATATGAGCAAATGTGAGTATGAATTCCAGCAGCGATTCCATGCAAATTCTCCAAATTCATCCTCTCCTAACGTAAAGAGATGAGGGTCTCTTAAATAGACTTTCCTGGAATCCATCAATGATTGAGATCAAATTCAATCAACAGTCAGGATTAAAGTTGAAGTTCAGTCATAAAAGGAGATTCCCAAACTAAAGGGAGTTTACAGATTTAATTTGAGTAAAATAAAGAGTTAACTGATTTAATATAAGTAGAAAAATGAGTGAACTGATTTAACTCATTTTTTATCAATAGTAAATTGAAAATTTCCCTTTTTGAACTGAAGAGAGATTTTGTTGAGATATTTAATTTAATAAAATGAGATATGCTCTCATAATTATTTTTTCTATTTAATTGAATAATCTTTTAATTAATTAGAGACAATTTTTTTATTTAATTAAATAACTTCATTTAATTAATTAGGAATGGCTTCCTATTTGATTAAATAACTTTATTTAATTAATTAGAAGTAAGTACTCCATTTAATTAAATAATTTTTCTTGATTAATTAAAAATACCTTTTCCATTTAATTAAATAATTACATTTAATTAATCAAGATAGGTGTATTTATTAAATCTATGTATAAATATGAGCAAATTTGAGTATGAATTCCAGTAGCGATTCGATGCAAATTCTTCAAATTCATCCTCTCCTAAAGTGAAGAGATGAGGGTCTCTTAAATACACTTTCCTAAAAACCATCAACAATTGAGATCAAATTCAATCAATGGTCAGGATTAAAGTTGAAGTTCAGTCATAAAGGGAGATTCCCAAACAAAAGGGAGTTAACAGATTTAAGTTGAGTAGAAAAAAGAGTTAACTGACTTAACTCATTTTTTATCAATATTGAACTAAAAATTTCTCTTTTTGAACTGAAGAGAAATTTTGTTGAGATATTTAATTTAATAAAATGAGATATGCTCTCATAATTACTTTTTCTATTTAATTAAATAATCTTTTAATTAATTGGAGACACTTTTCTTATTTAATTAAATAACTTCATTTTATTAATTAGGAATGGTTTCCTATTTAATTAAATAACTTTATTTAATTAATTAGAAGTAAGGATTCCATTTAATTAAATAATTTCATTTAACCAATTAGAAATACCTTTCTCATTTAATTAAATAATTACATTTAATTAATTAAGATAGGCATATTTATTAAATGTATGTATAAATATGAGAAAATGTGAGTATGAATTTCAGCAGCGATTCGATGCAATTTCTCTAAATTCATCCTCTCCGAAAGTGAAGAGATGGGGGTCTCTTAAATAGACTTTCCTGAAATCCATCAATGGTTGAGATCAAATTCAATCAATGGTCAAGATTAAAGTTGAAGTTCAGTCATAAAGGGAGATTTCCAAACTAAAGGGAGTTAACAGATTTAATTAGAGTAAAATAAGGAGTTAACTGATTTAATTTGAGTAGAAAAAGGAGTTAATTGATTTAACTCAATTTTTATCAATAGTGAACTGAAAATTTCCCTTTTTGAACTGAAGAGAGATTTTTTTGAGATATTTAATTTAATAAAATGAGATATGCTCTCATAATTAGTTTTTGTATTTAATTAAATAATCTTTTAATTAATTAGACACACTTTTCTTATTTAATTAAATAACTTCATTTAATTAATTAAGAATGGCTTCCTTCTTTTTTTTTTTTGAAAAAAAAGGGTAAAATTTTATTGAATTAAATCCGGATTACAGGAGGCCTTAGGCCCAAAAACTAAATCACCAACCCAACATAGTTACGATCTATGCTTATCCACTACTTGCTTGAAGATCCCACTAAGATCAGCAGGAAGATCATCTCTGTCAGAAATATCCCAACCAGCACCCTTCTCTGATGCCCATTTTGCCAAAACATCAGCGACTCCATTCCATTCCCTAGGAATATGATAGAAAAGGATCCCATCCACAAAGCTACTCAAGTGGAGAATCTTTGTAACAATAGATGCAATTTTCCAGCTAGATTCATCCACTCTTCGGTTATTAATCATATCCACAACTATCTGAGAGTCAGACTCACACACCATTCTCCTCCATCCAAGAGAGCAAGCTTGCTCCATAGCCACTTTAATGGCCAAAGCCTCCATCATGTTATTGGAATGAACTCCTTTGTGTATAGAGAATATGAAAATAACATTACCATCTGCATCTCTCTCAATCCCCCCCACTCCAGCCTATCCAGGGTTCCCATGGGAGGAGCCATCAGTGTTAATCTTTAAGACTATCGTAGGAGGAGGGCTTCATCTCCCCACTCTATAGACCTTCCTCTTTCATGGCTGATATCTCTTACTACTACTAGTTTCAGATCCTTTATCCACTAATCCTAAATTTTTGATAATAAGAGAATCCCTAGGATCCACCGGCTTTGACATATCACATTTAGCAAAGATAGTCTCTTGAAGCCTGGACAGGATCAACTGCCATAGTTTAGTGGCTCCCAAGATAGAATTACAAAAAATTCAATAGTTATGCTCCAACCAAAGATTCCACAGAATGAAAGAAGGTCCAATAGCCCAGGCCACTTGAAGGAATGAAGTTTTCGTAGGGGGTTTGCCAAGGCTAGCCCAAAATTCAATAAGAGATATGACATGAATACATCTATGGAACCATGCCTCCCACCACTTATGCCAGATCTCACTAGAGAGAGGACATAAGAAAAACACATGAGAAGCATCTTCCCCATCCAACAAACATAGGGGACAGTAAGAGGGTCCCTGAAATCCTCTTCACTGGAGATTATCCCAAGTAAGGCACTTATTTTGTGCAACCAACCAAAGAAAAAAATTACGGCCAAGAAAATTTATTCTAGACCTACCTCCACCAGGGAACCTCCTAAATAACATTACATTGCCTATCTAGGTAAGCATATCCCTGAGCCACACTGAACTTACCTTTTGGGCAAGGTCCCCATGCCAAGATGTCTTTGTCTTTAGAAGAGCTACAAAGCCTAGAGAAGAGAATATGTGCCAGTTCAACCCAATTCTCTGGGGAGTTCCCTATGGGCCAAAGCTATGGATCCTTCCAGCTAACTACCTCCATCAAACCACACCTTTGGATAGCCTTGAAGTGAGCAACCATGGTCCAACCTGCAGAAGAAAAAACTTGATACAGAGGCTGAAGGTGGGGAAAATTGGAGAGAATAGGAGGGTGGCCATCCCAAGAATCCTGCCAGAATAACACACTTGACCCCTCATTATAGATCCAGAAAAGACCATCCTTAATTAAAGGAGCACCCCTTTTAAGGGTGTCCCAAATAAAGGACCCCTTACCATCAAGCTCAAGTCTATGAATATCCTAAACCTCCACTCCTGGGAAATACTTTTGGGTCAGAATCTTGGCCCAATCCCGATCTTGATTCTTGCACCATCTCCAGTATAACTTTGTAGCAAGAGCTTTGACACCTAGAGCCACACATTTAAGGACCCCCAGCAAACTTAGGGAAGAAAATAGTGTCCCAATTGACTAAGCTCCATTTAGAAGATTGAAGTTTTCCTGACCAAAGGAATTTTCGTGACAAAGCATCAAAATCTTTCATAACTCCCACGGGAGGGGTTTGCACTAAGCACCTATAAATAGGGAGGGCCTAAATCATAGTCTTGAGCAAGTTAACCCTCCCAGCTAATGAGAGCCACCTATGTGTCCAATGCCTCACTCTACTACAAAATTTTTCAACAAGACCTTGCCAATACTCTTTTCGTTGTGTCCCCAAAGCTAAAGGAACTCTGAGATAGATCAAAGGGAGGAATCTAACTTGAAACCTGAGAATTCTAGCAATCCTTAGCTGAATTGACTGAGGACTATTAAAGAAATAAATAGAAGATTTCCCTTCATTAATTTTCTATCCAAAAGCTTTTAAATAAATATCCAAAATCTTTCTAAAGTTCCTTGCCTTGTTGGCAGTAGCCAAGCCCATCAGGCTAGTATCATCCACAAATTGGAGGTGCGTGTATGAAGGAATATCATTACCCCACTTCCACCCTTGAATAAGTCCCAGATGTGCTTGAGATTTTATAAATCTACCTAAGCCCTCTGCCATAATAATAAATAGATAAGGAGAGATAGGATCCCCCCGGTGAAGTCCTCGAGAAGCAGAGAAAAGGTCAGTAGGTTCTCCATTGATAAGAACTGAAAAGAATGTGGAAGACACATAGCTGAGAACCCAATCCACCCATTCTATAGTAAATCCAAAAGCTAGAAGCACACGACCTAGAAAGTCCCAACTAACTTGGTCATATGCTTTAGCTAAGTCCAGCTTAATAAACATAGCCTTTTCCTTGGATGAGGCCATAGAATGAATAGCTTCCGTAGCAATCACCACCCCATCAAGAATCTGTCTCCCATTGACAAAACCTCCTTGTTCCTCAAAAATTAGAGTGGTAAGGAAAGGCTTGAGCCTTTCAAAAATTAATTTGTGATTATTTTGTACATGACATTACATAGAGCAATGGGTCTGAACTGGTCCAACCTGTTAGTGCCATCAATCTTGGCAATGAGAGACAAAAAAGTAGCATTCATAGAGTTGAGCATTTGTTTATTTTGATATGACTCCTGGACCACATCTAGAAGATCAAATTTAATAATCTCCCAAAACTCCTAGAAAAATTCAATGGGAAACCCATCTAGGCCCGGGGCTTTACCTTTCGGCATACCAAAAACCACTTTCTCCAATTCCTCAATCATAATAGGTTTTAAAAGATCTCTATTCATACTGCTAGAAACAAGATGAGGAATGTAGTCTAAAATAGACCTAGTCTCTTCCAAGGAAGCAAGGTCTTCCTTAGAGAAGAGTTGAGAAAAGCATCTAATGGCCTTTGAAGAAATCGCCTCCTTGGAACATAGCTGATCACCAGAAGTAGAGACTAGAGAAGTGATAGAATTCCCAAACCTGCGGGCCTTGATAGTGTTGTGGAAGAAAGCAGTGTTTCTATCTCCCTCCTGCAACCAGTCTACCCGAGACTTTTGTTTCCAAAATATTTCCTCCTGAAGCTCCCATTCTTCAACTTCCTTCAAAGCTGAGGATTCTTGAGACATCAAATCTGGAGTCATGCCTAGGTCCCTAATCTAGAGAGTGACACTATTTTGAGCATCACTCAAATGCTCTTGCAGGTTTCCAAAACACTATTTTTTCCACTTCTTCAACCTGAACTTAACATGCTGAAGTCTCTTCTCGAAGGTGTACATAGAAGTTCCATGTGAAGGCTTACCCTCATACCATCAAGCAATCATAAGCTCCTGAAGGGAGTGATCCCTCAACCACATTAGCTGAAACTTGAAAGAGGGATTCTTGGAGGTCTTGAAAGGGGTGATAGAGAGCCTAATAGGCCAGTGATCAGAGCCTCTCCAATCAAGAATTTTTGAACTGGTAGTCCATCTACTATGCATCCAATAGCACGATACTAGGAATCTATCGAGCCTTTCAGAGATTACCTCCGTCCCACTCCTTCTGTTGTTCCAAGTGAATATACCAGAGTTGGGTTTAACATCAATAAGATTCAAAGAACCAATATTATCGTTAAGCATTTTAGAAGAAGGACCCAGACAGAAATGTTCACCCCTCTTCTCCTCTAGACTCGTAATAGCATTAAAATCTCTAGCCACAATCCATGGAAGAAATGGGTCCAGAGAATGGACAAACATAATATGAGACCACATATGAGATTTACCAACCAAGTCACTAGGAGCATAAATATTAGAAAATAAGCACCTTTCACTTGTCTCAAAATGAGAAGCCAGGAAGGAGATAGAAGACCTGCTTGCAATCCACCACAAAGGAATCACCTTCGTAGGATTCCAAAGACAAGCAAGGCCCCCTGAGTTCCCATAAGCACTTAATCCCTGCCAACAACCTTGGGGCCAAATATTTGGTCCATAGTTATTCAATTCATCAACTAAAAGCTTAGTTTCCTGAATGAACAAAACATCTGGAGAATGAGACTCTATCAATCTACGAATAGCCTTTTGTCTAGGGATGCTACTCAACTGCCTCACATTTCAAGATAGAATAATCATTTAGAGGACTGAGAGAAATGAGAGTCAATGGGCATCACTAACCCCACCTCAACCAAAGTCTCATGCATCATCTTGACCTTCTCCTGATTCGTCTTCCTTCCACTCTTAGCACACTTCTTTGCAGTCCCCTTTTTAAAAGGCTTCTGTTGTAAACCTAAAGTGTAAGCAGTTTTAGTGCCTTTTGTATTATCAGGCACCCCTTTCTTGCTGGGAAGATTTGCACCTGCGATGCCTAGAGCTTCACCAGGATGTGAACCTCTAGGAATATCACAACTAATCTCCTGAACCACTCCCTCTAATCCAATTGGTTGGCCTTGTTCTTTCTCACCAACCTAGATTAGAACCCCATCCTCTTGGAGCTGGGGAGCAGAAAAGGACCCATCACTCGGAGGTAACTCCATAGCGATTCCTTCCTCTTGAATCAAATTCTCTAGAACATTAAACCTATTAAAAGTATCGTCATTTTGTCTATCTATCCAAGATCTCTTCTGCCCCTTTCCTTTATTACATGGCTTAACTGATATAAAAGCTTCCTTATTCGCAGAGGGACCATTTGGCATCTAGGCCTTACCCTTGTCTTCCTTAGGAGATGAAACAACGGTCGTAGCTAACTGAAGGGTAAAGTCTCACAAGCCCATACTCACGAAAAATCCTGCATCTAAAGGGTAAAGTCTCATAGTCCAACTGCTGAACCCATGAAGAAGTGCCCATACAAATTTCCATAGAGTCAAGAAGTGGATTATTCAGATCCACTTCGACACAAATTTGAGCATATGAAATTACTTTTCGGTCTTGGGTTAGTGTGGCTGACCCAACCGATTTCCCTAGCAGAAGTGATATCGAATGAAGGATGTCCTCTCTCCAAAATTCTAGAGGCAATCGAGGAAGCCTAACCCACACACCGACCCGAGACGGGATCTCCTCAGCGGAGTTAAATCCAATGTGCTAGGGTTTGAGAAAAAGCCCAACCTAGTTAAAGAAATATGGGCCTCCATCAAAGACCTTGTTCCTGTCTGACATACTTGAAAAAATGACCCAAAAATAGTTGTTAGCCACTAGAAGAATTTCCAAATCCCATTCTGGGTTCCATATCTGATGCACCCACGATATCAGAACAGGATGGGAGAGCCGAGAACCCAAAACTTACAAATGAGTGCATGCTTGCCCTAATACTCCACATCCTCTAAAATCTGTTCTGGTTGAATGATTATCACCAGTCGATCATCAGAGTGTTCCAAACATCCATTCTTTTTCTTGATACAGATAGAATCTTTCGATGATGATGCATGCATCCCAGACGAAGTATTGAAACACTTGCCTTTAGGCCCTCCCCGCAAAAAAGGAGAGGACTCAGCCATCACCAAATCCTTAGAGACAATCTGAGATGGGACCTCTGATTGCCCCATGAGCAAGGACCAAAATCCAAACCCCAATCAATAAAAGAAGCCACAAAAACCCACCCCTAGTTGTATACCCCACACTGGCCGCCCTAGAATACGAAGGCAACAGATGCAAGCCCGCCCCTGCTGGCCTCACCACCGCCTGAGCAAGCAAACCCACCCTTCAATACAAAACGGTGCCACCTACACAGTCCACCCCAGTGGCCAAAATGCTGCGTGAATGCCACCACTGATGGACGTCCAACACTACGCCTAGGGCACATAGGCCCTCACACCTGCAAAACTCGCAATGGTCACCATCTCCCAATCATTAATTTCTTAAATGCTCAAGAATGGCTTCCTATTTAATTAAATAAATTTGTTTAATTAATTAGAAGTTAGTACTCCATTTAATTAAATAATTTTGTTTGATTAATTAGAAATACCTTTCCCATTTAATTAATCAATTACATTTAATTAATCAAGATAGGCATATTTATTAAATGTATGTAAAAAAAATGAGCAAATGTGAGTGTGAATTCCAGTAGCGATTCGATGCAAATTCTCCAAATTCATCCTCTGCTAAAGTGAAGAGATGAGGGTATCTTAAATAGACTTTCTTGGAATCCATCAATGGTTGAGATCAAATTCAATCAACGGTCATGATTAAAGTTGAAGTTCAGTCATAAAGGGAGATTTCCAAACTAAAAGGAGTTAATAGATTTAATTTGAGTAAAATAAGGAGTTAACTAATTTAATTTGTGTAGAAAAAGGAGTTAACTAATTTGACTCATTTTTTATCAATAGTGAACTAAAAATTTCCCTTTTTGAACTGAAGAGACATTTTGTTGAGATATTTAATTTAATAAAAGGAGATATGCTCTCATAATTACTTTTTCTATTTACTTGAATAATCTTTTAATTAATTAGAGACACTTTTCTTATTTAATTAAATAACTTCATTTAATTAATTAGGAATGGCCTCCAATTTAATTAAATAACTTTGTTTAATTAATTAGAAGTAAGTACTCCATTTAATTAAATAATTTCATTTAATTAATTAGAAATACCTTTTCTATTTAATTAAATAATTGCATTTAATTAATCAAGATAGGCATATTTATTAAATGTATGTAAAAATATGAGCAAATGTGAGGATGAATTCCAGCAGCGATTCGATCCAAATTCTCCAAATTCATCCTCTCCTAAAGTGAAGAGATGAGGGTCTCTTAAATAGACTTTCCTGGAATTCATCAATGGTTGAGATCAAATTCAATCAACGGTCAGGATTAAAGTTGAAGTTTAGTCATAAAGAAAGATTACCAAATTAAAGGGAGTTAATAGATTTAATTTGAGTAAAATAAGGAGTTAACTGATTTAATTTAAGTAGAAAAAGGAGTTAACTGATTAAACTCATTTTTTAATCAATAGTGAACTGAAAATTTCCATTTTTGAACTGACGAGAGATTTTTATGAGATATTTAATTTAATAAAATGTGATATGCTCTCATAATTACCTTTTCTATTTAATTAAATAATCTTTTAATTAATTAGAGACAGTTTTCTTATTTAATTAAATAACTTCATTTAATTAATTAGGAATGGCTTCCTATTTAGTTAAAAAACTTTGTTTAACTAATTAGAAATACCTTTCCCATTTAATTAAATAATTACATTTAATTAATCAAGATAGGCGTATTTATTAAATGTATGTAAAAATATGAGCAAATGTGAGTATGAATTCTAGCAGCAATTCGATGTAAATTCTTCAAATTCATCCTCTCCTAAAATGAGGAGATGAGGGTCTCTTAAATAGACTTTCATGGAATCCATCAACGGTTGAGATCAAATTCAATCAACGGTTAGGATTAAAGTTGAAGTTCAGTCATAAAGGGAGATTCCCAAATTAAAGAGAGTTAACAGATTTAATTTGAGTAAAATAAGGAGTTAACTGATTTAATTTGTGTAGAAAAAGGAGTTAACTCATTTAACACATTTTTAATCAATAGTGAACTGAAAATTTCCCTTTTTGAACTAAAGAGAGATTTTGTTGAGATATTTAATTTAATAAAATGAGATATGCTCTCATAATTACTTTTTCTATTTAATTAAATAATCTTTTAATTAATTAGAGACACTTCTCTTATTTAATTAAATAACTTCGTTTAATTAATTAGAAATGGCTTCCTATTTAATTAAATAATTTTGTTTAATTAATTAGAAATACCTTTCCCATTTAGTTATATAATTACTTCTAATTAATTAAGATAGGCGTATTTATTAAATGTATGTAAAAATATGAGCAAATATGAGTATGAATTCCAGCAGCGATTCGATGCAAATTCTTTCAATTTATCCTCTCATAAAATGAGGAGATGAGGGTCTCTTAAATAGACTTTCCTGGAATCCATCAATGGTTGAGATCAAATTCAATCAACAGTCGGGATTAAAGTTGAAGTTCAGTCATAAAGGGAGATTCCCAAATTAAAGGGAGTTAATAGATTTAATTTGAGTAGAAAAAAGAGTTAACTGATTTAACTCATTTTTTATCAATAGTGAACTGAAAATTTCCCTTTTTGAACTGAAGAGAGATTTTGTTGAGATATTTAATTTAATAAAATGAGATATGCTCTCATAATTACTTTTCCTATTTAATTAAATAATCTTTTAATTAATTAGAGACACTTTTCTTATTTAATTAAATAACTTAATTTAATTAATTAGGAATGGATTCTTATTTAATTAAATAACTTTTTTTAATTAATTAGAAGTAAGTACTCCATTTAATTAAATAATTTCCTTTAATTAATTATAAATACGTTTCCCATTTAATTAAATAATTACATTTAATTAATCAAGATAAGTGTATTTATTAAATGTATGTAAAAATATGAGCGAATGCGAGTATGAATTCTAGCAGTGATTCGATGCAAATTCTTCAAATTCTTCCTATCCTAAAATCAGGAGATGAGGGTCTCTTAAATAGACTTTCATGGAATCCATCAACAGTTGAGATCAAATTCAATCAACGGTCAGGATTAAAGTTGAAGTTCAGTCATAAAAGGAGATTCCCAAATTAAAAAGAGTTAACAGATTTAATTTGAGTAGAAAAAGGAGTTAACTGATTTAACTCATTTTTTATCAATAGTGAACTGAAAATTTCCCTCTTTGAACTGAAGAGAGATTTTGTTGCGATATTTAATTTAATAAAATGACATATGCTCTCATAATTACTTTTTCTATTTAATTAAATAATTTTTTAATTAATTAGAGACACTTTTCTAATATAATTAAATAACTTCATTTAATTAATTAAGAATGGCTTCCTATTTAATTAAATAATTTTGTTTAATTAATTAGAAGTAAGTACTCCATTTAAATAAATAATTTCGTTTAATTAATTAGAAATACTTTTCTCATTTAATTAAATAATTACATTTAATTTATCAAGATAGGTGTATTTATTAAATGTATGTAAAAATGTGAGCAAATGTGAGTATGAATTCTGGCAGCGATTCGATGCAAATTCTCCAAATTCATCCTCTCCTAAAATGAAGAGATGAGGGTCTCTTAAATAGACTTTCTTGGAATCCATCAACGGTTGAGGTCAAATTCAATCAATGGTCAAGATTAAAGTTGAAGTTCAGTCATAAAGGGAGATTCTCAAATTAAAGAGAGTTAACAAATTTAATTTAAGTAAAATAAGGAGTTAACTGATTTAATTTGAGTAGAAAAATGAGTTAACTCATTTAACTCATTTTTTATCAATAGTGAACTGAAAATTTCCCTCTTTGAATTGAAGAGAGATTTTGTTGAGATATTTAATTTAATAAAATGAGATATGCTCTCATAATTACATTTTCTATTTAATTAAATAATCTTTTAATTAATTATAGACACTTTTCTTATTTAATTAAATAACTTCATTTAATTAGTTAGGAATGGCTTCCTATTTAATTAAATAACTTTTTTTAATTAATTAGAAGTAAGAACTCCGTTTAATTAAATAATTTCATTTAATTAATTAGAAATACCTTTCCCATTTAATTAAATAATTACATTTAATTAATCAAGATAGGCATATTTATTAAATGTATGTAAAAATATGAGCAACTGTGAGTATGAATTCCAGCAGCAATTCGATGCAAATTCTTCAAATTCATCCTCTCCTAATATGAGGAGATGAGGGTCTCTTAAATAGACTTTCCTGGAATCCATCAATGGTTGAGATCAAATTCAATCAATGGTCAGGATTAAAGTTGAAGTTCAGTCATAAAGGGAGATTTGTAATGCCCCGCCAAGGGATCCAAAGAATTAACCTAGAATTTCACTAAGTTTAGTAGCATTTTTTTTTCTAACATGAAAGTAAACACCACATATAACTTATGCACAATAACGAAAGCAATACCAATGTCCATCTGAAAGTAAACATATCATAAATAATAGATTACATTATTTAAAATCCCTTAATTTTGAATTACATACATAAATCCATCTAGTACAACATCCACATGAAATAATAATGATAACTCTAATGTTTATACATTACATTTCAAATGCTCAATTATCCACTGTACATGTCACAGGTTATGACAAGCTCGAAAGAATATACATACATAGAATAAGGTACATCTTCCTATTCTAATCCATGATACATCAAAGTAGAGATAATCACATGATACACATGATACATCATCATAGAAGTCATATACATCCATCATAAAGATCAAACATAATAAACTAAGTGCACGATTCCTCCCAACCATTAATAGCATCATTAGACCATCGTGGATCCTAGCCATCGCTCCGTGCGTAACATTCCATATCATCGAAGAGATCATCGATATTAACATAGTAGGAATGTTACTCCTAACATATATAACATCATATGTAGAAAGTAATTTAACATACAAATAAAAGCATAAGATAACATCATCTAACATATGCTAATCATCAATAAAAAGGATACATATCCATCATCATGAAGGATGCATTAACCATGATGTCTTAATGAATCTCAAAATGATAAGAGTGGAAAAAACACTACCACCCAATCGTGTGGTACCTAAGTGGTCCACTCCCACCGTGCTGAGGAGATAATCTCAAGTCCCAAATAGGCTATCCAAAATCACATAGCACAAATCTCTATAAGTTTAGGAATCCTAAAAGGATACTAACTCAAAGGTTCCTAACAAAAAATCTGACATCTAATCTCCAAAGGCACACAATGACATGTAGGAACCTACTATGCAAGCGGGAAAGTGTCATCACAATTATCACGTACAAGTTATCCTGGCAGTTAGCTAAACTCCACCAGTCCATACTGATTTCATGCGGCCTCTAGTATCCTCTCATACTGACGAGGCATACTACAAAATGCAAGGTCGCAACCATGCATCTCACTACTCCCATCCTAGCCTGTACAAGCACTCAAGGCATGGGCGAGAAAAAAAATCTTATCTTCTTAGGTTCATTCAGTTAGTATTAGGTGTGAATGTTATCACTTATTAATCCAACTTACAATGAGTTACACTGGCAGCCTCCTAGGGCCCTGACCCCCATTGCAAGCCACTTCCCGTCACTACATGCAAATATCCTACCCTAATGCTCATGGAATCAGAAATCTCAAAATAACAAAAGATAATCCATAATCAAATCATCAAATATGCATAAAAGCATCAAATCTCCATGAGCTAACATCCATAGAAAATCATGAACACAACAGCTCTCTATTGGCAACTAAAGTATCACTAATAATCAAAGTATCCAATGGTTCTCAATAACCAAAATATATCTCAATCAAACTCATCAAAGACTCCAAAAATGGTTGAGTCAAACATGTCACATCATGATATCATCAAGAATAAATCTACATTTCTCTCCCATCATGGCGACTAGAAAATAACCAAGGTTAACTGATCGATGACCAAAAATAATGGTTAAGTCAAGTATCTCATACATAAGAATCTTAACAAACAATACATAGAGCATTCCATCACATAACCATGGTTGGGTTTATAAAGATTGAGATTAAAACATCATCATGACATCACAATTGCATAACTCTCAAGCCTCTGGTAGATGTCCTATAACTGGTCAACACTAGTCAACCCAAAACCCAAAACAACAGCTTAAGAATACACAATGTAAACACATGTTTTGGTTTTGCTAAAATTACATACTTGAATTAAATGTGGAGGTTTCTAGTTTACGTTTTCCAACTTAGATATCAAGTGGAGAAATTTCATGTTTTACCTAACCCATGTATTTGTTTGATAGATAAAAGTTTCTCCCTCAAAACCACTAGACTCAATTCTAATTTATCTAATAGTATTTTTTTTGAAAATAACATTTCCAATGAAATCAACATATTTCAAAACTTTGATTTATAACACGTTCTAATAATCAACCTTAATTGAACTAAGTTTAATTAGGTTAATTATTAATATCTCTTAATTTTAATAATAATTGATAAATTATTATTCATATTTTTAAAATCATTTATCTTTACAAATTGATCCATCTATACAAATCATTTTATAATAAAATAATTAGTTATAATTAATAATATATATACATATATACTTATATATATATATATATACATACATACATACATACATAAATACATATATACATACATACATTTATATATATATATATATAATAATAACATATAACAATATTTAATAAAGAAAATACTTCATAACATTATATGTAAGACCGAATAAGGAAAATCGTTATACAAAAGAAATATCTCATCGCTATTTCCCGTACCCTGTGCTTGAATGTATTTGACATGGGTGTCAGGTCTGTACTACCCACGGCCGCAGTAAACACCTGCAACTACTGTCATTGAGCCGTATATAGGTCATGACGTCAGTTGTGTCAGCTATGACAGTCCCTCCATTAATAACAACAGTGAAAAAGGAGGGAGTACAGGGTATAACCTACCCCTCCAAATGAACTTTTACATATATATATATTTTTCAATTGTGATTTCAAAAACGTTTTGAATAAACATTTTTCCACTGTCATTCAGTTCTTAACAAATATATATATATATATGCAGTTATATATATATATATATATATAATTGCATATATATATATATGTATATATATATGTATATATATATATATGTATATATACATACATACATACATAATTTATGTATGTATAAGAAAATTGACAATATATGAATACAAACTTCAATTTTCAGAATTTCTCCATAGACCTCTGATCTCCAAAATTTCCAATAATTAATATAATGGGTTTGACTTTGAATTTCAACCCTAGCCCCATGTTCTTTTCAAATCTATGCATATAAAATTTTCAAATAAATTAATCTACCCATATTGAGAATGCACAGTAAATTATGAAATTTCTTAGAAGACATATGGAAGACACAAAGAAGACAGGAAATGCATGATGCAGAAATAGCATAATTAAAATCACAAGAATCTACTCGAATTATGATGCTAAATCCCTCTTCCTCAGAAAACTCGCAGAGCAAGCTCCCTACTTTAGAATTCTTGAATCCTCCAATGCTCCAAATTGCACTCCAAACACTATGTCTAAGCTTCTAAGAATGCCTGAATATAAAGAGCTCTCAGGAAACATCTAGAATGCCTCTAGAAACAGCTAGAAGGTGTCACCAACTAGGCATGGGTCCTTTCCAACCTTTTTGATGAGCCATAGGGTTGTAGACACCATGTGCTTAATTGATGCACTAAACTCTGTGTTGTTGACACTTGAGAAATAGAAAAGTGCATTAATTTCCATGCAAGCTTATAACTCCAATTCACTCTTTATATAATTTTTATTTAAATATTTATAACTTTTATTTTAATTTTTATAACTTTTATTATTATTATTTATTTATTACTTTATTATTATTTTATAATTATTATTAATTTTAATTTTCTAATTTTCTTTATTTAATTCTTTTTCCTCAATTATTCTCATTTAATTAATTATAATCAAAATATCAAATAACATGATATTTTATATTAATTTTCTCAAATAATTAATTTATTAATTAAATCTATTTATTAAGACTTAATTAATAGAAAATTCACCATAAACCTCCAAGTTAAAATATAAAAACCCATCATAGAGCAAATCACTCAAAATTAGTCTAAAGGGTTAAAAATTACGAATTATGTCATCTGAAACATTCGGTGGGTAAAATATCCAGATACTTGTCCTACCTCACTAGGACAATTGGCTTAAAAGTTTGGGATTTGGACTTGAGAATTTATCTCCCTTCTCTTATCATTGAGATAGTATAATAGGGTACGCTCATCCTCGCAATTCAGGGAAGTCGATACCTGATACCTACAACCTGCAAAAAAACCATGCATGTACATACAATATATAATGCTAAGCTAAACAGACAATGGTAGGAAGTGGTGCATCATGTAGATCTTGAATATGCAAGTGACTACAACTCCCTTCCTTAACCACATTAGAAATGCCATACAATAAGAAAACACACACACCATACACATGGAAGTATGGGGTAAGTATCCATAATAAAACACATGAGATAATAAACCATCTAACTAATCATCAACAATAACTGAAAACAATATAATGATCATCATGTATGCATGAAATGTAATGTCTAAATGATCTCATCACATAACCTCTAAATACATAACATAATGTCTGATAGTGTCAAAAAAATATCACTAATCCATCAACATAAAACTAGTCCATCATAGTCTGATAATAATAGCAACAATATGTCCAGAAAAGATGTGAACGAGGGTAGGCACTACATCCACCCCCCCTTGGATTAGGCTTACACCTGGAAGCCTACAAACAAGTAGTGATATAACTTTCTCAATCTAGTTGCATCCTCACAAGTAGCTGAAGAATCATCAGTAGGGTCCCATTGGACCCTTACCTGCTCGATGGTTCAACCCTTAAGGGTCAACTCCCGCCGCTCCAGAATATGAACTGGTTCCAAAGCCAGCTGCATGTCCTCTACCTACAATGCATTCCAATCAAGAACATGTACAATATCAGGTATATACTGCCGAAGTACTGAAACATGGAAAACATCATGAATGCGAGATAGGCTGGGCGGTAGAGCAAGGCGGTAAACAACCGGCCAATCCTCTCTAAAATCTTGAATGGTCCCACAAAGCGAGGTGTTAGCTTAGAACCCTTTCCACACTGGATTGGAATCTTTCATGGATGCACTCTCAAGAAAACTTTATCTCCCACAGCAAACTGCTTATCAGTCTTATGAGCATCGGCATACTTCTTCTCCCTATCCTATGCCATAGTCAAATGCTCACGGATACGCACCACCTGTTGCTCCATATCATGAAGCATCTCAAGACCCAATAGGATGCGATCCTCAAGACTATCCCAACTCAATGGTGTACGACAAGGACATCAATATAATGCCTGAAATGGTGCCATACCAATAGAACTATGATACCCATTGTTGGAAGCAAACTCCACCAGGTAGAGATAATCCTCCCAATGTGTCTACCTATCCATCACATACATCCATAACATATCCTCCAAAACAGGATTCACCCTCTCTATCTGACCATTAGTCTTTGGATGATATGACAAACTGAAGTTTAACTATGCTCCAAGCTCACGCTGCAGTAATGTCTAGAATGTAGATGTGAATACAGGATCCCTGTCAAAAATGATCTTTCTAGGAATACCATGTAATCTCACAATGTCACGCATGAAGACATTAGCTTCAAAAACTGTTGTGTAGGAAGACCTAATTGGTGAGAAATGCACCACCTTAGTTAACCGATCAACAGTAACAATGATAGCATCATGATGCCGAACTGTCATAGGTAATCCTACTATAAAATCCATGGAGATGATATCCCACTTCCAAGAAGGAATGAGATTAGACTGCAAAAGTCCAGCCAGGTGCTGATGTTCTGCCTTAACTCTCTAACACTCAAGGCACCTAGCCACAAAATTAGTAATATCTTGCTTCATCCTAGACCAAAAGAACAAACATCTCAAATCAGCATGCATCTTCTTGACACCTGGATGTGCTAAGTAAGGTGTATGATGGGCTTTTGCTAGTATCAAGGTGCGAATCTCATCCAAAAATGGCACATAAATCCTCCCCAAATGTCTCAAAAGACCATCTGATTCTCAAACGTAACCTGCAAACTTACCTTCCAAAGGTCTTCCTGAATCTATCTCTCTACACACTTCCTGATACCATGAATCCGTAGGAAGTGCCTAAAGAATCTGACTCCTCAAATCCACTCTAAGAGTCATCGATGATACCACATGTCTCCTGTGACTCAAAGCATCTACCACCACATTCTCCTTACCTTGAATGTACTTAACCTCAAAATCATACTTGCATAGAAACTCCATCCATCGCCTCTGGCAAGCATTCAAATTAGGCTGAGTAAAAATGTACTGAAGACTATGATGATCACTATGTAGCTCAAATTTGTGCCCCAACAAGAAATGTCTCCATCTAGTCAAAGCATGAACTACTGCTGCTAACTCAAGATCATGCGTAGGATAATTTAACTCATGATCCTTGAGCTTAAGTGATTCATACGCAATCACCCATCCTTTCTGCATCAACACTACCCTAATCCCTTCAAGAGAAGCATCTGTACATACCATAAAGTCACCTTCCAGATCAGGTACAACTAAAATCGATGCACTTGTCAAAAGATCTTCGAGCTTCTGGAAAGCTTCCTCACATTTCCCTATCCATACGAACTTCTTTCCTTTCTTCTGAAGAGAAGTGATAGGATGTGCTATCCTAGAGAAATTCTAGACAAATCTGTGATAATAACCTTCTAAACCAATGAAACTATGAATCTTTGACACATTAGTCGGCGTAGGCCAATCTATTATCACCTGAATCTTTGCAAGATCCACTGAAATACCATCACTTGAAATAACATTCCCTAAATACGGAATCTTCGACTTGAAGAATTCACACTTAGCTGCATTAGCATAAAGCTGAGTGTCTCTCAAACATTGCAATACCAACCACAGGTGTCCCTCATGCTCCTTTTGAGTCTTCAAATATATCAATATGTCATCAAGAAACATGAGTACAAAACTATCCAGATAAGATCGAAACACACCATTCATCACACTCATGAAAATTGATAGAGCATTAGTCAATTCAAATGGTACCACTGTGAACTCATAATGCCCATAGCGAGTTCAAAAAGCGGTCTTGTGAATATCTGCTTCCTTAATGCGAAGCTGGTGGTATCCTGACTTAAGGAAAATCTTGGAGAATACTGTAGCTCCCTTGATTTGATCAAATAAGTCATCAATCCAAGGCAAAGGATACCTATTCATAATAGTCACCTTATTCAACTGTTTGTAGTCAATACAAAGGCGCAAAGAACCATCTTTCTTCTTCACAAAGAGCATTGGAGCTCCCCATGGTGATACACTAGGTCGAATGCTCCCTTTGGCCAAAAGTTCCTCTAGCTGAAGATGTAGCTCATCCAATTCCTGTGTCATCATGTGATAAGGAGCTTTAGAGATAGGCTCCACTCCAGGAATTAGATCAATACTAAAGTCAATGTCCCTCTTTGGAGGCATGCTTAGAACCTCACTTGGAAAAAAATCTATGTACTCTTGCAAAATCGAGAGATCTAAAGTCTCCCTCATAGGATCTAAAGTCTTCCTCATCAAGATCATTTACCATAACAACAAATATCTAACATCTCTTACGGAAACTTTGTTTCAATTGCATAGCAAAAATCATCCACAGAGATATAGGCCTCGGTATCCCAACTATTTGCACATCATTCCCTTGGTCATCTTGGCACAAAATGATCTTCTTTCTGCAATCTATACTGGCTCTATGAAATCCAAGCCAGTCCATGCCTAAAACCACATCATAGGAACCAAGGGGTATGACTCAAAGATCCACTGCAGTATCAAAGCTTCCTAAGCTAAGCTCGCAGTTATGAACTACAAAGTCTATGGAGACCTTAATGCTTGAGGCTAGTTCCACTTGCCAACTAGGATCTTGCTTCACCGCATCCAGCTTACACTTAGAAACTATAGATGGTGAAATAAATGAATCTGTAGCTCCTGAATCAAAAAATACTAAAAGAGATATACCTCTAATAGCACCTATGCTCTCAACCACTATTCCCTGATGATCTACCTGATGCTGATCAACTGCTGCAAAGACTCTATGAGCTCTACCTACATCACCAACTATAGGCTCAAAAATGGTAGGTCTAGGTCCTAAAAACTAAGGTGCTCACTGAGGACACTAAGCTGCATAATGTCCAATCTAACCACATGAAAAACATTCCATATTTCTGCCAAAACCTCTTCCCATAGGTGGTACATTTGATTGATGACGACTGTTCCTGCTCACAAAAGACTGACTACTCTGAGCTGGCTGATTGGACTAATTCTGTTTATTGCGTTGAGCATTGCAGTTGTTCTTGGTGTTAGAACCTTTGCCACCACCTTGAACCTGAGAATTTGATCCCTTCTATTGTTGTGTCTACTGAGACTGTTGCTGATACTGTTTCCCCTTAGAGAAAGAAAACTTCTTGTTACCACCTGAATTGCAGTTGCTTTTAGATCCTGGTGTTTTTGGCGCTCTTACAAAACCACCTTGACCAAGGTTGACACTTTTCTCAACAAGGATTGCTTGATGTACCGCATCCTTGAGGGTTTCTGGCCCAAATACCTTGACACCCCCAATTATACAGTTGTTCAAGCCCCTAATAAAGTGTTGTGTCAACTGAGCTGAATTTTTACTGAATCTTGAAGAGGACATGAGCTCATAAAACTTACACTCATACTTGGTCACTGACAAGGTATACTATCTAAGATTATAAAATTCATCAGCCCTTTGTTGTTTCCATTCCTCTGGTAGGAATCATTCATGAAAACTCTCTAGGAATAACTCCCATGTAACACTACTCATATCAATTCCCAACTTCTTCTCCTCTATCATCCACCAAGTGGCCCCAAAATTCTCTAAATTAGTGATCGCAAATCTTTCCTTAACATTGCTGTCAAACTCCTGTATGGAAAAAATCCTATCGAGATAAATAAGCCACTACTCGGCCACATAACCAGAACCTTGCCCATTGAAAGGCTTAACCTTGGATCTTGAAAAATCCTTCATCTGAGTGGACACAATGGACCTCTGACGATCCTTCTAAGGACTTCTAGATCTAGGTCTATGGTCTTGTTCTGTCTGATGCACTTTGGGCTGCTCTTGAATAGGAGGTAGACGTTCTAGAATAGTTTGCATCATCTGCATCAAACTAACCTCTTCAGACTTAGCTTGGTCCTCTCTACAGCTCTCTTCCTACTACCTACTAGAGTGCTCTTCCCTACTCTCTAGATGAGCCGATCCCTCATGGGCAAACTCATGGACACTGATAGCTCTGCCACAACTATGGCCTCTACCACAGCCTCTAACAGAAGACCTAGTCTCAGATACCATCTTACAATAGTACAAGGTACTATGTTCAGTTCTATGTTTAGGTTTAAGTTAAAATTTTCAATTTTGAAACTAAGTGTTGAAGTATGAAAAATATTCAAGTAATAGTTTGAGTTCTATTTTGTTTCAATTCACCTAGTTCAAGTTCTAAAAGTTACACTTAATAGTTCAAACTTCCAGTTGTTCCAAAATATCCAGAGCTCCCAATGTAGAAACTAGACTTTGATACCAAATGTAATGCCCCACTAAGGGATCCAAAGAATTAACCTAGAATTTCACTAAGTTTAGTAGCATTTTTTTTTTCTAATATGAAAGTAAACACCATGTATAACTTATGCACAATAACGGAAGCAATAGAAATGTCCATCTAAAAGTAAATATATCATACATAACAAATTACATTCTTTAAAATCCCTTAACGTTGAATTACATACATAAATCCATCTAGTACAACATCCACATGAAATAATAATGATAAGTCTAATGTTTATACATTACATTTCAAATGCTCAATCATCCACTGTACATGTCATAGGGTATGACAACCTCAAAAGAATATACATACATAGAATAAGGTACATCTTCCTATTCTAATCCATGATACATCAAAGTAGAGATAATCACATGATACATCATCATAGAAGTCATATACATCCATCATAAAGATCAAACATAATAAACTAAGTGCACGGTTCCTCCAAACTATTAATAGCTTCATTAGACCATCGTGGATCCTAGCCATCCCTCCATGCATAACATTCCAAATCACCGAAGAGATCATCGATACTAACATAGTAGGAATGTCACTCCTAACATATATAACATCATATGTAGAAAGTAATCTAACATGCAAATAAAAGCATAAGATAACATCATCTAACATATTCTAATCATCAATAAAAAGGATACATATCCATCATCATGAAGGACGCATCAACCATGATGTCTAAATGAATCTAAAAATGATAAGAGTGGAAAATACACTACCATTCGACTATGTGGTACCTAAGTGGTCCACTCCCACCGTGCCGAGGAGATAATCTCAAGTCCCAAATAGGCTATCCAAAATTACATAGCACAAATCTCTATAAGTTCAAGAATTCTAAAAATATACTAACTCAGAGGTTCCTAACACAAAATCTGACATCTAATCTCCAGAGGCACACAATGACATGTAGGAATCTACTATGCAAGTGAGAAAGTGTCATCACAATTATCATGTACAAGTTACCCTGGCAGTTAGCTAAACTCCACGGATCCATACTAATTTCATGCGACCATTAGTATCCTCTCATATTGACGAGGCATACTATGGAATGCAAGGTCACAACCATGCATCTTACTACTCCCATCCTAGCCTATACTAGCACTCAAGGCATGGGCGAAAAAAAAACTCTTATCTTCTTAGGTTCATTCAGTTAGTATTAGGTGTGAATGTTATCACTTATTAATCCAACATACAATGAGTTACCTTGGCAGCCTCTTAGGGCCCCAGCCCCCATTGCAAGCCACTTCCCATCACTACATGTAGATATCCTACCCTAATGCTCATGGAATAATAAATCTCAAAATCACAAAAGATAATCCATAATCAAATCATCCAATATGCATAAAAGAATCAAATCTCCATGAGCTAACATCTATAGAAAATCATGACCACAATAGCTCTCTATTGGCAACTGAAGTATCATTGATAATCAAAGTATCCAATGGTTCTCAATAACCAAAATATATCTCAAACAAACTCATCGAAGACTCCAAAAATGGTTGAGTCAAACATGTCACATCATGACATCATCAATAATAAATTTACATTTCAGTCCCATCATGGCGATTTAGAAAATAACCAAGGTTAACTGATCGATGACCAAAAATAATGGTTAAGTCAAGTATCTCATACATAAGAATCTCAACAAACAATACATAGAGCATTCCATCACATAACTATGGTTGGGTTTATAAAGATCGAGATTAAAACATCATCATGATATCACAATTGCATAACTCCCAAGCCTCTGGTAGACATCCTATAACTGGTCAACACTAGTCAACCCAAAACCCAAAACAATAGCATAAGAATACACAATGTAAACACATGTTTTGGTTTTGCTAAAATTACATACTTGAATTAAATGTGGAGGTTTTTACTTTACGTTTTCCAACCTAGATATCAAGTGGAGAAATTTCATGTTTTACCTAACCCATGTATTTGTTTGATAGATAAAAGTTTCTCCCCCAAAACCACTAGACTCAATTCTAATTTATCTAATAGTATTTTTTTTTGAAAATAACATTTCCAATGAAATCAACATATTTCAAAAATTCATTTTATAACACGTTCTAATAATCAACCTTAATTAAACTAAGTTTAATTAAGTTAATTATTAATATCTCTTCATTTTAATAATAATTGATATATTATTATTCATATTTTTTAAATCATTTATCTTTACAAATTGATCCATCTATACAAATCATTTTAAATAAAATATTTAGTTATAATTAATAATATATATACATATATACTTATCTATATATATATATATAAATACATATATATACATATATATATATATATATATATATATATATATATATATATATATATATATATATATATATATATATATAACATATAAGAATATTTAATAAAAAAAATACTTAATAACATTATATGTAAGACTGAATAAGGAAAATCATTATACAAAAGCGATATCTCATCGCTATCGCCCGTACCCTGTGCTTGAATGTATTCGGCGCAGGTGTCGGGTTTGTACTACCCACGGCCATAGTAAACACCTGCGACTGTTGTCGCTGAGCCGTATATAGGTCACGACGTCAGTCATGTTAGCCGCGATAGTCCCTCCATTAATAACAACAGTGGAAAGGGAGGGAGTATGGGGTATAACCCACCCCTCCAAATGAACTTTTACATATATATATATATTTTTCAATTGCGATTTCAAGAACGTTTTGAATAAATGTTTTTTCGTTGTCATTCAGTTTTTAACATATATATATATAAAGGTATATGTATATATATATATATGAATATATACAAAATTAAAAATATCACAGTACATGAACATATATATATATACATATGTATGTATATATATATATATATAAAGGTATATGTATATATATATATATGAATATATACAAAATTAAAAATATCACAGTACATGAACATATATATATATATATATATATATATATATATATATATATATATATATATATATATATATATATATATATATATATATATATATATATAATTGCATATATATATATGTGTGTGAGTGTGTGTGAGTGTGTGTGTGTGTGTGTGTGTGTGTCTGTATAAGCAAATTGACAATATATGAATACAAATTTCAATTTTTAGAATTCCTCCATAGACCTCTGATCTCCAAAATTTGCAATAATTAATCAAATGGGTTTGACTATGAATTTCAAGCCTAGCCCCATGTTTTTTTCAAATCTATGCATATAAAATTATCAAATAAATTAATATACCCATATTGAGAATGCATAGTAAATTATGAAATTCTTCAAAAGACATATGGAAGACACGAAGAAGACAGAAAATGCATGATGCGGAAATAGCATAAGTAAAATCACAAGAATCTACTCAAATTCTGATGCTAAATCATTTTTCCTCAGAAAACCCGCAGAGCAAGCTCCTTTCTTCAGAATTCTCAAATCTTCCAATGCTCCAAATTGCACTCCAAACACTATGTCTAGGCTTCTAAGAATGCCTGAATATAAAGAGCTCTCAGGAAACATCTAGAATGCCTCTAGAAACAACTAGAAGGTGTCACCAACTAAGCATGGGTCATTTCCAACCTTTTTGATGAGTCATAGGGTTGTAGACACCATGTTCTTAATTGATGCACTAACCTCCGTGTTGTTGACACTTGAGAAATAGAAAAGTGCATTAATTCTCGTGCAAGCTTATAACTCCAATTCACACTTTATATAATTTTTATTTAAATATTTATCACTTTTAATTTAATTTTTATAACTTTTATTATTATTATTATTTATTTATTACTTTATTATTATTTTATAATTATTATTAATTTTAATTTTCTAATTTTCTTTATTTAATTCTTTTTCCTCAATTATTCTCATTTAATTAATTATAATCAAAATATCAAATAACATGATATTTTATATTAATTTTCTCAAATAATTAATTTATTAATTAAATCTATTTATTAAGACTTAATTGATAGAAAATTCACCATAGACCTCCAAGATAAAATTGTTGGCATTATGATACATTTTTGTCATTAGTTACAACACTTATTGGATTCTAAATGCTTACCGAGCTCTCGCCGAACATTCCTTTGTAAGCCAAGCTTTACCTAGTTCTCAGTGTTTACCGAGTGATCAAGGTGAACAAAGAAGTCAGTGTTTACCGAGTGATCAAGGTGAACAAAGAAGTCAGTGTTTACCGAGTGATCGAGGTGAACAAAGCAGCCAGTGTTTACCAAGTGTTCGAGGTAAAAAAAGGAATTAGTTTTGACCGAGTGAAGATGTACTTAGTATTGACCGAGAACTTCGTGATAACTGAGCTCCTGAGGTTATCAAGGAAATTAATTTTACCGAGCTCAGACGGTTATCAAGGAAACTAACTATCACCGAGTCACAAGGTTCTATCGAGTGTTTCCTTTGATCACCAAGCTATAGTTCAGACAGAAGTGTTCACCGAGTGACATCTCTTCTACCGAGTCTCCAGTGGTTACCGAGTTCAGAACTACTCGAAGTATCAGAAGGATGCCGAGTATCAGAAGGACACCGAGTCAGTTCAGTGAACCTGAGTTTTTACCTTGGGCCGACTTTGTATAGAGATTTGCACTTGTTGTTTTGGCCGACCTTGCATGTATTGTTTATTTGGATGGTATATATATGCAATGTATTGTATCATTCAAATGTAATGGTAATGAATGAAAATGTGAAAGTGTGAAAGAAATACATGTGTGCGAAAGTATGTGTGCTGAGTTGTGAAGGTATTCAACAAGGTCAAGTTTTGGAGCAGAAAAGTTTTATCTATCACATCAAGGTGAATCAGAGCACAGCGGATCTTATCAGCAATTAGTTGTAATTAGATCCACTATTTCATTCTAACAGGTGAATCAGTTTTTGTAAATCCTTTAACAAGGTAGACTTAACAGTCTTTTGTAAATCTCCTAATAGAGTGCATACTTTATTGTATGTTTGTAAATCCTCTAACAAGGTGGATCTAGCAATCCTTTGTGCTCCTAACAGGGCAAATCACCAGAAGTGGTCATTGTAAGCCTTAACCGGCCAACTTCATACTGCAGTAACGAAGCTTTGTGGGTTTCATCCCCACCCCAATTTTACTTTCTATTTGGAAGGTTTCTGGGTCACCAAATCTGTGTGTTCAAGTGTTGCAAATGATTTTGTTTCATGCTTACAATAGGTTACTTGGATGAATGGTGAATATATCAGTATGCAATTTTATTGTTTGAAATTTTAAAAGTTACTAATTCACCCCTCCCCTCTCAGTAACTTGTCATATCTTGAATATTTCCAACAATTGGTATCAGAGCAATAAGGTTCTCAAGATAAAAGTTTCACAGCTTGAGCAAAGATCAAGGACAATGGAGATATTCAGACTTAACAAATCTATTGAGAATGAAAAGCTAGATCTGAAAATGGCCATGGCTCAACTCAATGAAGCAAAAGAGCATCTTTCACAATCCTTGAAAAGAAGAAAAGAACTTGCAAGGCAAATGAATGACCATTAGTATGTTGAAGAAAAGATTGAAGATCTCTCACCATCAAGTAGTTCAGATGAAGCTAACAAAGCAATCAAAGAACTTTTAGAAAAGAATGGATCTCTGCAGGAAGAAGTAAGAAAGCTCAAAAGGGAACAAGAAATCCAGTCCATCAGGCTATGTGAAATCTTGGAGCAAAGGAACAAGACAGCTGAAGACTTAGAGGTAAGGAATAATCAATCCTCTCAGCTTGAAAATCTTGTAACTCAATTATCTAATGCAAATGAATAAATTATGAATCTAAGATCTGAGAATGAGAATTTGAGAAATGACTTAATTACTGAAAGGCAAATTAATGCAAGCTTACAAAGTGATCTAATCTCTGAAAAAAAAGTCAATGAGAGAATGGTAAAATCTCAAAAGGACATGGATCAATTGAATCTGCAAAATGAAGAAAACTTTCATAAACAAAATGGTAAAGTAGGCCTTGGATACAAGGAAGAAGGTGAATCCTCCAAACAGGGTACTCAAAAGAATCAAAGACCTACTTGCAGCCACTATGGTAAGTTAGGTCATACATCTAACAGATGTTGGAGCAATGGAAAAGGAAAATTTAATGGAAAGTGCTACAAATGCAATCAGCATGGACACAAAGCCAATGAATGCAAAGAGAAACCAAAATTTGAAGGTAAATGTCACAAATGCCAAAAGCAAGGTCATAAGGCATCACAATGCAAATCCAAATAATTTAATCCAGCTGAACAACTTGTCAAAGCAATATTTGGTTGGGACTACAACACTTGGTGCAGATGTCATTATTGTGGAGAATATGGTCATACTAGCATAAACTATGCAAGGCATCACCTAAGAAAAAAGGATACCACTATAAGATGTTATACATGTACAGAACTTGGTCATATATCTAAAAACTGCATGAACATAAAGAAAGTTGAGGATGAGAAGAAAATCAAAGTAGACAATATTCAGAAGCAAATGAAGCAACAATGGATTCCTAAGTCTACCGAGCCAGATAATTCAACTGATGGAATGGTCACTCAAGAAGTGAGTGACTCTACCATTTCCAATTAAGACTCATCAAGATAAGACCAGGACTGTATCTACAAAGCAATATCCTAAGCAGTCCTAGAATGAAAATATGATCAAATCAGTATTTTAGATACATCAAGATCATGGTTGGTACATGACCTTATCGAGCTCAGTCGGGTGCAATAAGGCTTCTTTCACCAAGTTGCACTTACCGAGCATGGTTGGTTCTTCTCTTACCGAGTTAAGGTCGGTTTAACCTATTTTCTTTTGGTCACCGAGTTGTGAAGTTTAAGCCGAGCTAGTGGATGACAGTCTGTCGATCGCAGCTACCTCCGTACTGAACATTAATGGCAAATTTTTCATCAAAAGGGTAGATTTCGACCTCATTTTTCATCGCGAATTTGAGATTTACACAAAAAAAAAGGGCTTTCAAGTGAGTTCAAGCGATTTGAAGAGATTTTCCAACGAAGTATTCTTACAAAACCTTTTCACTCACCGGCATCCGCAAGCACCAGCAGCAGCAAGGCGAAGAAGGAGAAGAAGAATCAGAAGAAGAGTAACTGACAAAGAAGAAAGGCAAGGTAATCATTACCAAGCCCAAGAAGTAGCCTACTGTAGTATTTACTCGGAGGACAAGAAAAGGTATTCAGGAACCTGTATTGGTCAAGCCTGCACCTACATTCGAGCAAAGGATCAAATCATTGGAAGAAGGAGCTGGCATCACAAATTTCAAGGCATTGAAATTTGAGACAAGGACTGATGCAGAGAAAATGCAAATTGAGGAACTGGTACTTAACAAAATGGGAAAATGGAAATACTCCCCGGACCAGATTGCTCCTCATATCTCTAAAGAACTACTGGAGAGAGTACAGTCAAGATGGGAGTTAGCCACCAAGATGATAAAAGATATATATGAGCAATCCCTAAAGAATCTTTGGCCTAGTCTCACTGGAGCAGAGGTAAAATCTGAATTGAAAACCTATAAAGGTAAAATGATGATCAGATTCCACACTTGTTTGATTTTGATCAAAGATATAGAGCATGTTGTAAATGATGCTACAAACATGTGAAAAAATATCTATCATCTACATAAGCCCAGTGTAGACCCAGTAGAAATAAAGGATGATGACAGTAGCAACAGCAGTGATGAATCAAATAGCGCTCCATCCATCACAGTTACACCAGGAGAGTTGCATGTAATGATGGAAGAGAAAGAGGAAGAAGACAAAGAGGAAGAAGCTGAAGAGGAAGATAAGGAGGATGATCTAGTAAAAATTGCAGCAGCAGTTATTGCATCCCTTTCTCACTCCCCAGCTAAACCTGTGACATCATCAAGGTTGGAGTCAGCTTCAGCAGGTTCATCTACACCAGATTTACCATCTACACCTGCCATATCTCAGCTCTAGGTATCATCAGTGGAAGTGACTACCACTTCGTCTACCGAGCTGCACCCCTCTTCATCTACCGAGTTGGCCTCCTCAACTCCATCATCATCAGTTGGTATTGCTGTGAGTTCTCCAATTTTGACTACTCAAATTTGTTCTACAATTTTGTCACCATCTACTTCAGGCACAGTGAGCTTAGATACTATATTACCAAGTGTATCACCATTTTTGGCCAGTACTCAAATTTTTGACCCTGTACATACTCCTATTGGCACTCAACCCTCAAGCATCCCAGTTTTTACTGCTAGTCCTTCTGTCTCTACTATTGTGTCTATTCCAAAGGTCAAACTAGTCATCTCAGAAGTCAAACAAAAGAAACCATTAAGACTTATGATCACTGGAAAGGAAATTCCTGAAGACATTGACTTGGACACAGAGATAGTAATTCCAAAGATTGACTTTGATAATGCTACCATTGAAGAAATGAGGTATGCTAGTCAACTTATTGAGAAAAAGGCTACTCAGATGCAGTTAAGATCGGAAAGGGATAAGGAATATAGGATAATTGAGGATGCTCAAAACATAATTACTGAGGCTATAGGTGTTGATGTTGATACTTCTCAACACATTTTGATTCAATTGGAAGAGGCAGTTAATAAATTCAATGAAGATGCCTCCGGACAAGAAAAGCTGATTGAGCGTGTAGCAAAGAAATTTGATAGTAAGGTGTTGGGGCACATTTCCCAGAACATTGCAATAAATTAGGTTGTATTAACCTCAATTTTGGCAGATATGGAAAATTCTTTTAATAATGTAACATCTCTTTTTGCTAAACTTTGTGATGTTACCGAGTACACTAAGGGAATAAGAGAGAAACTAAATAAAATTGATGAGGATCTAAAGGTGAGTGCACAGAACTTGAAGCTTGACCCCAGTTCAAGCTCATCTCATCACCTCAAGATCAAATTTTTGTCAGAGAAGCAGGCAGAGCTGTTGAGAGAAGAGGCAAGGATCCGATCTACATTGATAGATATCCAAAACATGATCCTTCCCATCATGGATTCAATGGAGAAGCACATTGCACATTCAAAGACATTAATCCATGATAATAACTTCTCCATTGCAGACCATGTGATTGAACTTTCGGCTGAAGTTCAAGTAGCTCTTTCCACCTGCAAAATTTTGCAAGAGAATTAGGATAAGACTCTCCAGCTTATTCTTCAGGTACATTCAGAGTTCATCTCTCATTTTGGTGTTTCTATATAAGTATATATATTCTTTTATTCTTTGGCATTATTGTCAAAAAGGGGGAGATTATTGTTGGATATGTATACTATGGGTGAATAAGTGTTTTCGGAAAAATTGTACAAAGGAAGAGATATACAGCTCATGTAAATATTGTATGTACATTCTATGGGGGAGTTGTATATAACGAAGCTATGTATATTTAGAATCAGTCATCAGCATGTCAGATAAATTTTGTCTCATAAGTGTTTTTGTCACTAATGCCAAAGGGGGAGATTGTTGGCATTATGATACATTTTTGTCATTAGTTACAACACTTATTGGATTCTGAATGCTTACCGAGCTCTCACCGGACATTCCTTTGTAAGCCAAGCTTTACCTAGTTCTCAGTGTTTACCGAGTGATCAAGGTGAACAAAGAAGTCAGTGTTTACCGAGTGATCAAGGTGAACAAAGAAGTCAGTGTTTACCGAGTGATCGAGGTGAACAAAGCAGCCAGTGTTTACCGAGTGTTCGAGGTAAAGAAAGGAATCAGTTTTGACCGAGTGAAGATGTACTTAGTATTGACCGAGAACTTCGTGATAACCGAGCTCCTGAGGTTATCAAGGAAATTAATTTTACCGAGCTTAGACGGTTATCAAGGAAACCAACTATCACCAAGTCACAAGGTTCTATCAAGTGTTTCCTTTGATCATCGAGCTACAGTTCAGATAGAAGTGTTCATCGAGTGACATCTCTTCTACCGAGTCTCCAGTGGTTACTAAGTTCAGAACTACTCGAAGTGTTTAGTATGGACCGTGCCTTCACTTCTACCGAGTGCATGACGATGCCGAGTAATGCAGTGGACGCCGAGTATCAGAAGGACACCGAGTCAGTTTAGTGAACCCGAGTTTTTACCTTGGGCCAAATTTGTATAGAGATTTGCACTTGTTGTTTTGGCCGACCTTGCATGTATTGTTTATTTGGATGGTATATATGCAATGTATTGTATCATTCAAATGTAATGGTAATGAATGAAAATGTGAAAGTGTGAAAGAAATACATGTGTGCGAAAGTATGTGTGCTGAGTTGTGAAGGTATTCAGCAAGGTCAAGTTTTGGAGCAGAAAAGTTTTATCTATCACATCAAGGTGAATCAGAGCACAGCAGATCTTATCAACAATCAGTTGTAATTAGATCCACTATTTCATTCTAACAGGTGAATCGGTTTTTGTAAATCCTTTAACAAGGTAGACTTAACAGTCTTTTGTAAATATCCTAACAGAGTGCATACTTTATTGTATGTTTGTAAATCCTCTAACAAGGTGGATCTAGCAATCCTTTGTGCTCCTAACAGGGCAGATCACCAAAAGTGGTCATTGTAAGCCTTAACCGGCCAACTTCATACTGCAGTAACGAAGCTTTGTGGGTTTCATCCCCACCCAAGTTTTACTTTCTATTTGGAAGGTTTCTAGGTCACTAAATCTATGTGTTCAAGTGTTGCAAATGATTTTGTTTCATGCTTACAGTAGGTTACTTGGATGAATGGTGAATATATCAGTATGTAGTTTTATTGTTTGAAATTTTAAAAGTTATTAATTCACCCCTCCCCTCTCAGTAACTTGTCATATCTTGAATATTTCCAACAAAAATATGAAAATCCATCATAGAGAAAATCACTCAAAATCAGTCTAAAGGGTTAAAAATTATGAATTATGTCATATGACACATTCGGTGGGTAAAATATCTAGATACTTGTCCTACCTCACTAGAACAATTGGTTTAAAGGTTTGAGATTTGGACTTGAGAATTTATCTCCCTTCTCTTATCATTGAGATAGTATAATAGGGTACGCTCATCCTGGCAATTCAGGAAAGTCGATACCCGGTACCTACAACTTGCAAAAAAAACTATGCATGTAAATACAATATATAATGCTAAGCTAAACAGACAATGGCAGGAAGTGGTCCATCGTGTAGATTCCCAAACTAAAGAGAGTTAACTAATCTAACTCATTTTTTATCAATAGTGAACTTAAAATTTCTCTTTTTGAACTGAAGAGAGATTTTGTTGAGATATTTAATTTAATAAAATGAGATATGCTCTCATAATTACTTTTCCTATTTAATTAAATAATCTTTTAATTAATTAGAGACACTTTTCTTATTTAATTAGATAACTTTGTTTAATTAATTAGAAGTAAGTAGTCTATTTAATTAAATAATTTCATTTAATTAATTAGAAATACCTTTCCCATTTAATTAAATAATTAAATTTAATTAATTAAGATAGGCGTATTTATTAAATGTATGTAAAAATATGAGCAAATGTGAGTATGAATTCCAGCAGCGATTTGATGCAAATTCTCCAAATTTATTCTCTCTTAAAATAAGGAGATGAGAGTCTCTTAAATAGACTTTCTTGGAATCCATCAACGGTTGAGATCAAATTCAATCAACGGTCAGGATTAAAGTTGAAGTTTAGTAATAAAGGAAGATTCTCAAATTAAAGGGAGTTAATAGATTTAATTTGAATAAAATAAAGAGTTAACTGATTTAATTTGAGTAGAAAAAGGAGTTAACCGATTTAACTCATTTTTTATCAATAGTAAACTGAAAATTTTCCTTTTTGAACTAAAAAGAAATTTTGTTGAGATATTTAATTTAATAAAATGAGATATGCTCTCATAATTACTTTTTCTATTTAATTAAATAATCTTTTAATTAATTAGAGACACATTTCTTATTTAATTAAATACCTTCATTTAATTAATTAGGAATGGCTTCCTATTTAATTAAATAATTTGATTTAATTAATTAGAAGTAAGCACTCCATTTAATTAAATAAAATTGTTTAATTAATTAGAAAAACTTTTATATTTAATTAAATAATTACATTTAATTAATCAAGATAGGCATATTTATTAAATGTATGTAAAAATATGAGCAAATGTGAGTATGAATTCCACCAGCGATACGATGCAAATTCTCCAAATTCATCATTTCTTAAAATGAGGAGATGAGGGTCTCTTAAATAGACTTTTCCTTAATCCATCAACAGTTAGGATTAAAGTTGAAGTTCAGTCATAAAGGGAGATTCTCAAATTAAAGGGAGTTAACAGATTTATTTTGAGTAAAATAAGGAGTTAACTGATTTAATTTGAGTAGAAAAATGAGTTAACTAATTTAACTCAATTTTAATCAATAGTGAACTAAAAATTTCTCTTTTTGAATTGAAAAGAGATTTTGTTGAGATATTTAATTTAATAAAATGAGATATGCTCTCATAATTACTTTTTCTATTTAATTAAATAATCTTTTAATTAATTAGAGACACATTTCTTATTTAATTAAATAACTTCATTTAATTAATTAGGAATGGCTTCCTATTTAATTAAATAACTTTGTTTAATTAATTAGAAGTAAGTACTCCATTTAATTAAATAATTTCATTTAATTAATTAGAAATACCTTTTTTATTTAATTAAATAATTAAATTTAATTAATCAAGATAGGCATATTTATTAAATGCATGTAAAAATATGAGCAAATGTGAGTATGAATTCCTGCAGCGATTCGATGCAAATTTTCCAAATTTATACTCTCCTAAAATTAAGAGATGAGGGTCTCTTAAATAGACTTTTCTAAAATCCATCAATGGTTGAGATCAAATTAATTCAACGATCAGGATTAAAGTTTAAGTTCAGTCATAAAGAGAGATTCCCAAATTAAAGAGAGTTAATAGATTTAATTTGAGTAAAATAAGGAGTTAACTGATTTAATTTGAGCAGAAAAAAGAGTTAATTGATTTAACTCATTTTTTATCAATAGTGAACTGAAAATTTCCCTTTTTGAACTGAAGAGAGATTTTGTTGAGATATTTAATTTAATAAAATGGGATATGCTCTCATAATTACTTTTTCTATTTAATTAAATAATCTTTTAATTAATTAGAGACACATTTCTTATTTAATTAAATAACTTCATTTAATTAATTAGTTATGGCTTCTTATTTAATTAAATAATTTTATTTAATTAATTAGAAGTAAGTACTCCATTTAATTAAATAATTTCGTTTAATTAATTAGAAATACCTTTCTCATTTAATTAAATAATTACATTTAATTAATCAAGATAGGCGTATTTATTAAATGTATGTAAAATTATAAGCAAATGTGAGTATGAATTCCAACAGCGATACGATGCAAATTCTCCAAATTCATCCTGTCCTAAAATGAAGAGATGAGGGTCTCTTAAATAGACTTTCCTAAAATCCATCAACGGATGAGATCAAATTCAATCAACAGTCAGGATTAAAGTTGAAGTTCAGTCATAAAGGGAGATTCCCAAATTAAAGGGAGTTAATAGATTTAGTTTGAGTAAAATAAGCTGTTAACTAATTTAATTTTAGTAGAAAAAAGAGTTAACACATTTAACTCATTTTTTATCAACAATGAACTGAAAATTTTCTTTTTTGAACTAAAGAGAGATATTGTTGAGATATTTAATTTAATAAAATGAGATATGCTCTCATAATTACTTTTTCTATTTAATTGAATAATCTTTTAATTAATTAGAGACACATTTCTTATTTAATTAAATAACTTCATTTAATTAATTAGCAATAGATTTTTATTTAATTAAATAAATTTATTTAGTTAATCAGAAGTAAGTACTCCATTTAATTAATTTTTTTTTTTTAATTAATTAGAAATATCTTTCTCATTTAATTAAATAATTACATTTAATTAATCAAGATTGGCGTATTTATGAAATGTATGTAAAATTATAAGCAAATGTGAGTAAGAATTCCAACAGGGATTCGATGCAAATTCTCCAAATTCATCCTCTCCTAAAATGAAGAGATGAGGGTCTCTTAAATAGACTTTCCTGAAATCTATCAACGGTTGAGATCAAATTCAATCAACGGTCAGTATTAAAGTTGAAGTTCAATCATAAAGGGAGATTCTCAAATTAAAGGGAGTTAATAGATTTAATTTGAGTAAAATAATGAGTTAACTGATTTAATTTGAGTAGAAAAAAGAGTTAACTAATTTAAGTCATTTTTTATCAATAGTGAACTAAAAATTTTCCTTTTTAAACTAAAGAGAGATTTTGTTGAGATATTTAATTTAATAAAATGAGATATGCTCTTATATTTACTTTTTCTATTTAATTAAATAATCTTTTAATTAATTAGAGACACTTTTCTTATTTAATTAAATAACTTCGTTTAATTAATTAGGAATGGCTTTCTATTTAATTAAATAACTTTGTTCAACTAATTAGAAGTAAGTACTCTATTTAATTAAATAATTTCATTCAATTAATTAGAAATACCTTTCTCATTTAATTAAATAATTACATTTAATTAATTAAGATAGGCGTATTTATTAAATGTATGTAAAAATATGAGAAAATGTGAGTATGAATTCTAGCTATGATTGGATGCAAATTCTTCAAATTCATCCTCTCCTAAAATGAAAAGATGAAGGTCTCTTAAATAGACTTCCCTGTAATCCATCAATGGTTGAGATCAAATTCAATCAATGGTTAGGATTAAAGTTGAAGTTCAGTCATAAAGGGAGATTCCCAAATTAAAGGGACTTAACAGATTTAATTTGAGTAAAATAAGGAGTTACCTGATTTAATTTGATTAGAAAAAGGAGTTAACTAATTTAACTCATTTTTTATCAATAGTGAACTAAAAATTTCCCTTTTTGAACTAAAGACAGATTTTGTTGAGATATTTAATTTAATAAAATGAGATATGCTCTAATAATTACTTTTTCTATTTAATTAAATAATCTTTTAATTAATTAGAGACACTTTTCTTATTTAATTAAATAACTTCATTTAATTAATTAGGAATGGCTTCCTATTTAATTAAATAATTTTGTTTAATTAATCTAAAATACCTTTTCCATTTAATTAAATAATTACATTTAATTAATCACGATAGGCATATTTATTAAATGCATGTAAAAATAGGAGAAAATGTGAGTATGAATTCCAGCAGTGATTCGATGCAAATTCTCCAAATTCATCCTCTCCTTAAATGAAGAGATCACGGTATCTTAAATAGACTTTCCTAGAATCCTTCAACGGTTGAGATCAAATTCAATCAATGGTCAGAATTAAAGTTGAAGTTTAGTTATAAAGGGAGATTCCATAATTAAAGGGAGTTAACAGACTTAATTTGAGTAAAATAAGGAGTTAACTGATTTAATTGAGTAGAAAAAAGAGTTAACTAATTTAACTCATTTTTTATTCAGAGTGACCTGAAAATTTCTCTTTTTGAACTGAAGAGAGATTTTGTTGAGATATTTAATTTAATAAAATGAGATATGCTCTCATAATTACTTTTTCTATTTAATTAAATAATATTTTAATTAATTAGAGACACTTTTCTTATTTAATTAAATAACATCATTTAATCAATTAGGAATGGCTTCTTATTTAATTAAAAAAGTTTGTTTAATTAATTAGAAGTACCTCATTTAATTAAATAATTTCATTTAATTATTTAGAAATACCTTTCCCATTTAATTAAATAATTAAATTTAATTAATCAAAATAGGCATATTTATTAAATGTTTTTAAAAATATGAGCAAATGTGAGTATGAATTCTAGCAGCAATTCGATGCAAATTCTTCAAATTCATCCTCTACTAAAATGAAGAGATGAGGGTATTTTAAATAGACTTTTCTAAAATTTATTAATGGTTAAGATCAAATTCAATCAATGATTAGGATTAAAGTTGAAGTTCAGTCATAAAGGGAGATTCCCAAATTAAAGGGAGTTAACAAATTTAATTTCAGTAAAAAAAAGAGTTAACTGATTTAATTTGAGTAGAAAAAGGAGTTAACTGATTTAACTCATTTTTTATCAATAGTGAATTGAAAATTTTCTTTTTTGAACTAAAGAGAGATTTTGTTGAGATATTTAATTTAATAAAATGAGATATGCTATCATAATTATGTTTTCTATTTAATTAAATAATCTTTTAATTAATTAGAGACACTTTTCTTATTTAATTAAATAATTTCATTTAATTAATTAGGAATGGCTTCCTATTTAATTAAATAACTTTTTTTAATTAATTAGAAGTAAGTACTCTATTTAAATAAATAATTTTGTTTAATTAATTAGAAATACCTTTCCCATTTAATTAAATAATTACATTTAATTAATCAAGATAGGCGTATTTATTAAATATATGTAAAAATATGAGCAAATGTGAGTATGAATTCTAGCAACGATTTGATGCAAATTCTTCAAATTCATCCTCTCCTAAAATGAAGAGATGAGGGTCTCTTAAATAGACTTTTCTGAAATCCATCAACGGTTGAGATCAAATTTAATCAAGGGTCAGGATTAAAGTTGAGGTTCAGTCAAAAGGGATATTCCCAAATTAAAAAGAGTTAACAAATTTAATTTGTAGAAAATAAGGAGTTAACTAATTTAATTTGAGTAGAAAAAAGAGTTAACTGATTTAACAAATTTTTTATCAATAGTGAACTAAAAATTTTCTTTTTTGAATTGAAGAGAGATTTTGTTGAGATATTTAATTTAATAAAATGAGATATGCTCTCATAATTACTTTTTCTATTTAATTAAATAATCTTTTAATTAATTAGAGACACATTTCTTATTTAATTAAATAACTTCATTTAATTAATTAGGAATGGCTTCTTATTTAGTTAAATAAATTTGTTTAATTAATTGGAAGTAAGTACTTCATTTAATTAAATAATTTTGATTAATTATTTAGAAATACCTTTCCCATTTAATTAAATAAATACATTTAATTAATCAAAATAGGCATATTTATTAAATATTTTTAAAAATATGAGCAAATATGAGTATGAATTCTAGCAGTGATTCGATGCAAATTCTCCAAATTCATCCTCTCCTAAAATGAAGAGATGAGGGTCTCTTAAATAGACTTTCTTGAAATGCATCAACGGTTGAGATTAAATTCAATGAACAGTAAAGATTTAAGTTGAAGTTCAGTCATAAAGGGAGATTCCCAAATTAAAGGGAGTTAACAGATTTAATTTGAGTAAAATAAGGAGTTAATTGATTTAATTTGAGTAGGAAAAAGGAGTGATTTTGTTGAGATATTTAATTTAATAAAATGAGATATACTCTCATAATTAATTTTTCTATTTAAATAAATAATCTTTTAATTAATTAGAGACACTTCTCTTATTTAATTAAATAACTTCAATTAATTAATTAGGAATGTCTTCCTATTTAATTAAATAACTTTGTTTAATTAATTAGAAATAAGTACTCCATTTAATTAAATAATTTCATTTAACTAATTAGAAATACCTTTCCTATTCAATTAAATAATTACATTTAATTAACCAAGATAGGCGTATTTATTAAATGAATATAAAAATATGAGCAAATGTAAGTATGAATTTCAGTAGTGATTCGATGCAAATTCTCCAAATTCATTTTTTTATCAATAGTGAACTAAAAATTTCCCTTTTTGAAATGAACAGAAATTTTGTTGAGATATTTCATTTAATAAAATGAGATATGCTCTCATAATTACTTTTTCTATTTAATTAAATAATCTTTTAACTAATTAGAGACACTTTTATTATTTAATTAAATAAGTTAATTTAATTAATTAGGAATGGCTTCTTATTTAATTAAATAACTTTGTTTAATTAATTAGAAGTAAGTACTCCATTTAATTAAATAATTTTGTTTAATTAATTACAAATAACTTTCCTATTTAATTAAATAATTATATTTAATTAATCAATATAGGTGTATTTATTAAATGTATGTAAAAATATGAGCAAATGTGACTATGAATTCCAGCAGTGATTCGATGCAAATTCTCCAAATTCATCCTCTCTTAAAATGAAGAGACGAGGGTCTCTTAAATAGACTTTCCTGAAATCCATCAACGTTTGAGATCAAATTCAATCAACGATCAGGATTAAAGTTGAAGTTCAGTCATAAAGGGAGATTCTCAAATTAAACGGGGTTAACAAATTTAATTTGAGTAAAATAAGAAGTTAACTAATTTAATATGAGTAGAAAAAGGAGTTAACTGATTTGACCAATTTTTTATCAATAGTGAACTGAAGAGAGATTTTATTGAGATATTTAATTTAATAAAATTAGATATGCTCTCATAATTACTTTTTCTATTTAATTAAATAATATTTTAATTAATTAGAGACACTTTTCTTATTTAACTAAATAACTTCATTTAATTAATTAGGAATGGCTTCGTATTTAATTAAATAACTTTGTTTAATTAATAAGAAGTAAGTACTCGATTTAATTAAATAATTTCGTTTAATTAATTAGAATTATTATTTTTATTTAATTAAGTAATTACATTTAATTAATCAAGATAGGCATATTTATTAAATGTATGTAAAAATATGAGCAAATGAAAGTATGAATTCAAGTAGTGATGCGATGCAAATTCTCCAAATTCATCCTCTCCTAAAATGAAGAGATGAGGGTCTCTTAAATAGACTTTCTTGGAATCCATCAATTGTTGAGATCAAATTCAATCAACGGTCAAGATTTAAGTTGAAGTTCAGTCTTAAAGCGATATTGCCAAATTAAAGGGAGTTAACAGATTTAATTTGAGTAAAATAAGGAGTTAACTAATTTAATTTGAGTAGAAAAAGTATTTAACTAATTTAGCTCATTTTTTATCAATAGTGAACTAAAAATTTCCCTTTTTGAACTAAAGAGAGATTTTGTTGAGATATTTAATTTAATAAAATGAGATATGCTCTCATAATTACTTTTTCTATTAAATTAACTAATCTTTTAATTAATTAGAGACACTCTTCTTATTTAATTAAATCATTTTATTTAATTAATTAGGAATGGCTTCCTATTTAATTAAATAACTTTGTTTAGTTAATTAGAAGTAAGTGCTCCATATATTTAAATAATTTTGTTTAATTAACTAGAAATACCTTTTCCATTTAATTAAATAATTACATTTAAATAATTAAGATAGGCGTATTTATTAAATGTATGTAAAAATATGAGCAAATGTGAGTATGAATTCCAGTAGCAATTCGATGTAAATTCTCCAAATTCATCCTCTCCTAAAATGAAGAGATGAGGGTCTCTTAAATGGACTTTCCTGAAATCCATCAATGGTTGAGATCAAATTTAATCAACGATCAAGATTAAAGTTGAAGTTACCTAATTTAATATGAGTAGAAAAAAGACTTAAATAATTTAACCAATTTTTTTATCAATAGTGAACTGAAAATTTCCCTTTTTGAACTGAAGAGAGATTTTGTTGAAATATTTAATTTAATAAAATGAGATATGCTCTCATAATTACTTTTTCTATTTAATTAGATAATCTTTTCATTAATTAGAGACACTTTTCTTATTTAACTAAATAAGTTTATTTAATTAATTAGGAATGGCTTCCTATTTAATTAAATAACTTTGTCTAATTAATTAGAAGTAAGTACTCCTTTTAATTAAATAATTTTATTTAATTAATTAGAAATACCTTTCCCATTTAATTAAATAATTACATTTAATTAATCAAGATAGGTGTATTTATTCAATGTATGTAAAAATATGAGTAAATGTGAGTATGAATTCCAGCAGCAATTCGATGCAAATTCTCCAAATTCAACCTCTCCTAAAATGAAGAGATGAGGGTCTCTTAAATAGACTTTCTTGGAATCCATCAATGGTTGAGATCAAATTCAATCAACAGTCAAAATTAAATTAGACGTTTAGTCATAAAGGGAGATTTTCAAATTAAAGGGAGTTAACAGATTTAATTTGAGTAAAATAAGGAGTTAACTAATTTAATTTAAGTAGAAAAAGGAGTTAACTGATTTAATTTTTTTTTTATCAATAGTGAACTGAAAATTTCCCTTTTTGAACTGAAGAGAGAGTTTGTTGAGATATTTAATTTAATAAAATGAGATATGCTCTCATAATTACTATTTCTATTTAATTAAATAATCTTTTAATTAATTATAGACTCTTTTCTTATTTAATTAAATAACTTCATTTAATTAATTAGAAATGGCTTCCTATTTATTTAAATAACTTTGTGTAATTAATTAGAAGTAAGTACTCTATTTAATTAAATAATTTGGTTTAATTAATTAAAAATACCTTTCCCATTTAATTTAATAATTACATTTAATTAATCAGGATAGGCATATTTATTAAATATATGTCAAAATATGAGCAAATCTGACTATGAATTCCAATAGCGATTCGATGCAAATTCTCCAAATTTATCCTCTCCTAAAATGAAGAGATGAGGGTCTCTTAAAAAGACTTTCTTGGAATCCATCAACGATTGAGATCAAATTCAATCAACGGTCAGATCTAAAGTTGAAGTTCAGTCATAAAGGGAGATTCCCAAATTAAAGGGAGTTAATAGATTTAATTTGAGTAAAATAAAGAGTTAACTAATTTAATTTGAGTAAAAAAAAGAGTTAACTCATTTAACTCATTTTATATCAATAGTGAACTAAAATTTTCCCTTTTTGAACTGAAGATAGATTTTGTTGAAATATTTAATTTAATAAAATGAGATATGCTCTCATAATTACTTTTTCTATTTAATTAAATAATCTTTTAATTAATTAGAGACACTTTTGTTATTTAATTAAATAACTTTGTTTAATTAATTAGGAGTAAGTACTCCATTTAATTAAATAATTTTGTTTAATTAATTAGAAATACCTTTCATATTTAATTAAATAATTAAATTTAATTAATCAATATAGGTGTATTTATTAAATGTATGTAAAAATATGAGCAAATGTGAGTATGAATTCCAGCAGCGATTCGATGCAAATTTTCCAAATTCATCCTCTACTAAAATGAAGAGATGAGGGTCTCTTAAATAGACTTTTCTGTAATCCATCAACGGTTGAGATCAAATTCAATTAACGGTCAAGATTAAAGTTGAAGTTCAGTCATAAAGAGAGATTCCCAAATTAAACAGAGTTAACAGATTTAATTTGAGTAAAATAAGGAGTTGACTGATTTAATTTGAGTAAAAAAAGGAGTTAACTGATTTAACTCATTTCTTATTAATAGTAAACTGAAAATTTTCCTTTTTGAACTAAAGAGAGATTTTGTTGAGATATTTAATTTAATAAAATGAGATATGCTCTCATAATTACTTTTTCTATTTAATTAAATAATCTTTTAATTAATTAGAGACTCTTTTCTTATTTAATTAAATAACTTCATTTAATTAATTAGGAATGGCTTCTTATTTAATTAAATAACTCCATTTAATTAAATAATTTGGTTTAATTAATTAGAAATACCTTTTTCACTTAATTAAATAATTACATTTAATTAATCAAGATAGGCGTATTTATTAAATGTATGTAAAAATATGAGCAAATGTCAGTATGAATTCTTGCAACGATTCGATGCAAATTTTCCAAATTCATCCTCTCCTAAAATGAAGAGATGAGGGTCTCTTAAATAGACTTTCCTAGAATCCATCAACGATTGAGATCAAATTCAATCAATGGTCAGGATTAAAGTTGAAGTTCAGTCATAAAGGGAGATTCTCAAATTAAACGGAGTTAACAGATTTAATTTGAGTAAAATAAGAAGTTAACTAATTTAAGTTCGAGTAGAAAAAAGAGTTAACTGGATTAACTCATTTGTTATCAATAGTGAACTGAAAATTTTTCTTTTTGAACTAAAAAGAGATTTTTTTTAGATATTTAATTTAATAAAATGAGATATGCTCTCACAATTACTTTTTCTATTTAATTAAATAATCTTTTAATTAATTAGAGAAAATTTTCTTATTTAATTAAATAACTTCAATTAATTAATTAGGAATGGCTTCATATTTAATTTAATAACTTTGTTTAATTAATTAGAGGTAATTACTCCATTTAATTAAATAATTTCATTTAATTAATTAGAAATACTTTTCCCAATTAATTAAATAATTACATTTAATTAATCAAGATAGGTGTATTTATTAAATGTATGAAAAAATATGAGCAAATGTGAGTATGAATTGTAGCAGCGATTCGATGTAAATTCTCCAAATTCATCGTCTCCTAAAATGAAGAGATGAGGGTCTCTTCAATAGACTTTGCTAGAATCCATCAATGGTTGAGATCAAATTCAATCAACAGTCAAGATTAAAGTTGAAGTTCAGTTATAAAGGGAGATTCCCAAATTAAAAGAAGTTAACAGATTTAATTTGAGGAAAATAAGGAGTTAACTGATTTAATTTGAGTAGGAAAAGGAGTTAACTGATTTAACTCATTTTTTATCAACAATGAACTGAAAATTTTCCTTTTTGAACTGAAGAGAGATTTTGTTGAGATATTTAATTTAATAAAAAGAGATATACTCTCATAATTACTTTTTTTATTTAATTAAATAATCTTTTAATTAATTAGAGATATTTTTCTTATTTAATTAAATAACTTTATTTAATTAATTAGAAATGGCTTCATGTTTAAATAAATAATTTTGTTTAATTAATTAGAAGTATGTACTCCATTTAATTAAATAATTTTATTTAATTAATCAAGATAGGCATATTTATTAAATGTATGTAAAAATATGAGAAAATGTGAGTAGGAATTCTAGCAGTGATTCGATGCAAATTCTCCAAATTCATCCTCTCCTAAAATGAAGAGATGAGGGTCTCTTAAATAGACTTTGCTGGAATCCATCAATGGTTGAGATCAAATTAAATCAAAGATCAAGATTAAAGCTGAAGTTCAGTCATAAAAGGAGATTTCCAAATTAAAGGGAGTTAACAGATTTAATTTGAGTAAAATAAGGAGTTAACTGATTTAATTTAAGTAGAAAAAGGAGTTACCTAATTTAACTCATTTTTTATCAACAATAAACTGAAAATTTCCCTTTTTGAACTGAAGAGAGATTTTGTTGAGTTATTTCATTTAATAAAATGAGATATGCTCTCATAATTACTTTTTCTATTTAATTAAATAATCTTTTAATTAATTAGATTCACTTTTCTTATTTAATTAATTAGAAGTAAGTACTCCATTTAATTAAATAATTTCATTTAATTGTTTAGAAATATCTTTCCCATTTAATTAAATAATTACATTTAATTAATCAAGATAGGAATATTTATTAAATGTATGTAAAAATATGTCAAATGTGAGTAGCAATTCCATCAGTGATTTGATGTAAATTCTCCAAATTCATCCACTCCTAAAATAAAGAGATGAGGGTCTCTTAAATAGACTTTCTTGGAATCTATCAATGGTTAAGATGAAATTCAATCAACAAAGTTAACAGATTTAATTTGAGTAAAATAACGAGTTAACTGATTTAATTTGATGAGAAAAAAGAGTTAACTCATTTAACTCATTTTTTATCAATAGTGAACTGAAAATTTCTATTTTTGAACTGAAGAGAGATTTTGTTCAGATATTTAATTTAATAAAATGAGATATAATCTCATAATTACTTTTTCTATTTAATTAAATAATTTCATTTAATTAAATAGGAATGGCTTACTATTTAATTAAATAACTTTGTTTAATTAATTAGAAGTAAGTACTCCATTTAATTAAATAATTTTATTTAATTAATTAGAAATAATTTTCCCATTTAATTAAATAATTACATTTAATTAATCAAGATAGGCGTATTTATTAAATGTATGTAAAAATATGAGCAAATGTGAGTATGAATTCTAGCAAAGATTCGATGCAAGTTTTACAAATTCATCCTCTCCTAAAATGAAGAGATGAGGATCTCTTAAATAAACTTTCCTTGATACCATCAATGGTTGAAATCAAATTCAATCAACGGTCAGGATTAAAGTTGAAGTTTAGTCATAAAATGATATTCCCAAATTAAAGGGAGTTAACAGATTTAATTTGAGTAAAATAAGGAGTTAATTGATTTAATTTGAGTAGAAAAAAGAGTTAACTGATTTAACTCATTTTTTATCAATAGTGAACTAAAAATATCCCTTTTTGAATTAAAGAGAGATTTTGTTGAGATATTTAATTTAATAAAATGTGATATGCTCTCATAATTACTTTTTCTATTTAATTAAATAATCTTTTAATTAATTAGAGACACTTTTCTTATTTAATTAATTAAGAATGGCTTCTTATTTATATAAATAATTTTGTTTAATTAATTAGAAGTAAGTATTCTATTTTATTAATTAATTTCGTTTAATAAATTAGAAATACCTTTCCCATTTAATTAAATAATTACATTTAATTAATGAAGATAGGCATATTTATTAAATGTATGTAAAAATATGAGCAAATGTGAGTATGAATTCTAGCAGTGATTCGATGCAAATTTTCCAAATTCATCCTTTCCTAAAATGAAGAGATGAGGGTCTCTTAAATAGACTTTTCTGAAATCCATCAATGGTTGAAATCAAATTAAATCAATGATCAGGATTAAAGTTGAAGTTCAGTCATAAAGGGAGATTCTCAAATTAAAGGGAGTTAACAGATTTAATTTGAGTAAAATAAGAAGTTAACTGATTTAATTTGAGTAGAAATAGTAGTTAACTCGTTTAACTCATTTTTTATCAATAGTGAACTAAAAATTTCCCTTTTTGAACTAAAGAGAGATTTTGTTGAGATATTTAATTTAATAAAGTAAGACATGCTCTCATAATTACTTTTTCTATTTAATTAAATATTCTTTTAATTAATTAGAGACACTTTTCTTATTTAATTAAATAACTTCATTCAATTAATTAAGAATGACTTCTTATTTAATTAAATAACTTTGTTTAATTATTAGAAGTAAGTACTCCATTTAATCAAATAATTTTGTTTAATTAATTAGAAATACCTTTCAAATTTACTTAAATAATTACATTTAATTAATCAAGATAGGCGTATTTATAAAATGCATGTAAAAATATGAGCAAATGTGAGTATGAATTCTAGCAACGATTTGATGCAAATTACTTAAATTTGTCCTCTCCTAAAATGAAGAGATGAGGGTCTCTTAAATAGACTTTCCTGGAATCCATGAATGGTTGAGATCAAATTCAATCAACGATCAGGATTAAAGTTGAAGTTTGGTCATAAAGGGAGATTCCCAAATTAAAAGAAGTTAACTGATTTAAATTGAGTAAAATAAGGAGGTAACTGATTTAATTTGAGTAGAAAAAGGAATTAATTGATTTAACTCATTTTTTAGCAATAGTGAACTGAAAATTTTCCTCTTTGAACTTAAGAGAGATTTTGTTGAGATATTTAATTTAATAAAATGAGATATGCTCTTATAATTACCTTTTCTATTTAATTAAATAATCTTTTAATTAATTAGAGACACTTTTCTTATTTAATTAAATAACTTCATTTAATTAATTAGGAATCGCTTCCTATTTAATTAAATAACTTTGTTTAATTAATTGGAAGTAAGCATTGCATTTAGTTATATAATTTAGTTTAATTAGTTAGAAATAACTTTCCCATTTAATTAAATAATTACATTTAATTAATCAAGATAGGCGTATTTATTAAATATATGTAAAAATATGAGCGAATGTGAATATGAATTCTAGCAGCTATTCGATGCAAATTCTTCAAATTCATCCTCTCCTAAAATGAAGAGATGAGGTTCTCTTAAATAGACTTTTCTAGAATCCATCAACAGTTGAGATCAAATTCAATCAACATTCAAGATTAAAGTTGAAGTTCAGTCATAAAGGCAGATTCACAAATTAAAGGGAGTTAACAGATTTAATTTCATAAAAATAAGGAGTTAACTGATTTAATTTGAGTAGAAAAAGGAGTTAACTGATTTAACTCATTTTTTATCAATAGTGAACTGAAAATTTTCCTTTTTGAACTAAAGAGAGATTTTGTTGAGATATTTAATTTAATAAAATGAGATATGCTCTCATAATTACTTTTTCTATTTAATTAAATAATCTTTTAATTAATTAGAGACACTTTTCATATTTAATTAAATAACTTTATTTAATTAATTAGGAATGGCTTCCTATTTAATTGTATAACTTTGTTTAATTAATTAGAAGTAATTACTCCATTTAATTAAATAATTTATTTTAATTAATTAGAAATACCTTTCCCATTTTATTAAATATTACATTTAATTAAATAATTACATATAATTAATCAAGATAGGTGTATTTATTAAATCTATGTAAAAATATGAGCAAATGTGAGTATGAATTCCAGCAATGATTTAATGCAAATTCTTCAAATTCATCCTCTCCTAAAATGAAGAGATGAGGGTCTCTTAAATAGACTTTCTTGAAATCAATCAACGGTTGAGATCAAATTCAATCAAGAGTCAAGATTAAAGTTGAAGTTCAATCATAAAGGGAGATTCCCAAATTAAAGGGAGTTAACAGATTTAATTTGAGTAAAATAAGGAGTTAACTGATTTAATTTGAGTAGAAAAAAGAATTAACTGATTTAACTCATTTTTTATCAATAGTGAACTAAAAATTTCCCTTTTTGAACTGAAGAGAGATTTTGTTGAGATATTTAATTTTATAAAATGAGATATGCTCTCATAATTAATTTCTCTATTTAATTAAATAATCTTTTAATTAATTAAAGACACTTTTCTTATTTAATTAAATAACTTCATTTAATTAATTAGGAATGGCTTCCTCTTTAATTAAATAACTTTCTTTAATTAATTAGAAGTATGTACTCCATTTAATTAAATAATTTTGTTTAATTAATTAGAAAGACCTTTTCCATTTAATTAAATAATTACATTTAATTAATCAAGATAGGTGTATTTATTAAATATATGAAAAAATATGAGCAAATGTGAGTATCAATTCCTACAACGATTCGATGCAAATTTTCCAAGTTCATCCTATCCTAAAATGAAGAGATGAGGGTCTCTTAAATAGACTTTCTTGGAATCCATCAACTATTGAGATTAAATTCAATCAACGGTCAGGATTAAAATTGAAGTTCAGTCATAAAGGGAGATTCCCAAATTAAGGAGAGTTAACAGACTTAATTTGAGTAAATTAAGGAGTTAACTGATTTAATTTGAGTAGAAAAAGGAGTTAACTAATTTAACTCATTTTTTATCAATAGTGAACTAAAAATTTCTCTTTTTCAAATAAATAGAGATTTTTTTGAGATATTTAATTTAATAAAATGAGATTTGCTCTCATAATTACTTTTTCTATTTAATTAAATAATCTTTTAATTAATTAGAGAGACTTTTCTTATTTAATTAAATAACTTCATTTAATTTATTGGGAATGGCTTCCTGTTTAATTAAATAACTTTATTTAATTAATTAGAAGTAAGTACTCCATTTAATTAAATAATTTCTTTTAACTAATTAGAAATACCTTTCCTATTTAATTAAATAATTATATTTAATTAATCAAGATAGACGTATTTATTAAACGTATGTAAAAATATGAGCAAATGTGAGTATGAATTCCAGCAGCGATTCAATGCAAATTCTTGAAATTCATCCTCTGAAAATGAAGAGATGAGGGTCTCTTAAGTAGACTTTCTTGGAATCCATTAATACTTGAGATCAAATTCAATCAACGGTTAGGATTAAAGTTGAAGTTCAGTCATAAAGGAAAATTTCCAAATTAAAGGGGGTTCACAGATTTAATTTGAGTAAAATAAGGAGTTAACTGATTTAATTTATGTAAAAAATAGATTTAACTGATTTAACTCATTTTTTATGAATAGTGAACTGAAAATTTCCCTTTTTTAATAGAAGAGAGATTTTGTTGAGATATTTAATTTAAGAAAATGAGATATGCTCTCATAATTACTTTTTCTATTTAATTAAATAATCTTTTAATTAAATAGAGACTCCTTTCATATTTAATTAAATAACTTCATTTAATTAATTAGGAATGGCTTCCTATTTAATTAAATAACTTTGTTTAATTAATTAGAAGTAAGTACTCCATTTAATTAAATAATTTTATTTAATTAATTAGAAATACCTTTTGAATTTAATTAAATAATTACGTTTAATTAATCAAGATAGGTGTATTTATTAAATGTATGTAAAAATATGAGCAAATGTGAGTGTGAATTGTAGCAGCGATTCGATGCAAATTCTACAAATTCATCCTCTCCTAAAATGAAGAGATGAGGGTCTCTTAAAAAGATTTTTCTAGAATCCATCAACGGTTGAGATCAAATTCAATCAACGGTCAAGATTAAAGTTGAAGTTCAGTCATAAAGGAAGATTCCCAAATTAAAGGGAGTTAACAGATTTAATTTGAGTAAAATAAGGAGTTAATTGATTAAATTTTGGTAGACAAAGGAGTTAACTGATTTAACTCATTTTTTATCAATAGTGAACTAAAAATTTCCCTTTTTGAACTAAAGAGAGATTTTGTTGAGATATTGAATTTAATAAAATGAGATGTGCTCTCATAATTACTTTATTTATTTAATTAAATAATCTTTTAATTAAATAGAGATAATTTTCTTATTTAATTAAATAACTTCATTTAATTAATTAGGAATGGCTTCCTATTTAAATAAATAACTTTTTAAAATTAATTAAAAGTAAGTACTCCATTTAATTAAATAATTACATTTAATTAAATAATTACATTTAATTAATTAGAAATACCTTTCCCATTTAATTAAATAATTGCATTTAATTAATCAAGATAGGCATTTTTATTTAATGTATGTAAAAATATGAGCAAATGTGAGTATGAATTCTAGCAGCGAATTGATACAAATTTTTCAAATTCATCCTCTCCTAAAATGAAGAGATGAGAGTCTCTTAAATAGACTTTCCTAGAATCCATCAACGGTTGAGATCAAATTCAATCAACGGTCAGGATTAAAGTTGATGTTTAGTAATAAAGGGAGATTCTCAAATTAAAGGGAGTTAACAGATTTAATTTGAGTAAAATAAGGAGTTAACTGATTTAATTTGAGTAGAAAAATGAGTTAACTAATTTAACTCATTTTTTATCAATAGTGAACTAAAAATTTCCCTTTTTGAACTGAAGAGAGATTTTGTTGAGATATTTAATTTAATAAAATGAGATATGCTCTCATAATTACTTTTTTTATTTAATTAAATAATCTATTAATTAATTAGAGACACTTTTCTTATTTAATTAAATAACTTTATTTAATTAATTAGGAATGTCTTCCTATTTATTTAAATAACTTTGGTTAATTAATTAGAAGTAAGTACTCCATTAATCAAATAATTTTGTTTAACTAATTAGAAATACCTTTCCTATTTAATTAAATAATTACATTTAATTAATCAAGATAGGTGTATTTATTAAATGTATGTAAAAATATGAGCAAATTAAGGATTAAGGATGACTAAACTCAATTAAGAAACAAATTAGCAAAAAAAAAGACACTAACTTAATCCGACTTAGGTCCAAAAGTTACACAGCTAACCCTAATTAGCACACTAAAGAACATAAACTATTCATGAGTGTCAAGCAACACTAAAAGAACTCAGTTACGAACATTAGCATTTACTGATCAAAGAAAGATACATACATACATCTCACAATAAATTTAATTACGAACAACAAGGTTTCCACAATTAGCACATAGGGATCGGTTCTGTTCCTCCGTCGATTTTTCTCTGCTAAAATATCCTGCACACTCATTGCACACATCAGTAGTCCCATAAAATCACATGCACATATGTATATACGTATCAAGAAACACATAAATTAAAACATACATCTATAAAACAATCAAGGTTCCTCTCATCCTATTCAATTCTTAACCATTCAAATCTCTTAAATCAAAGTGTTAATCCTACATTTTACTTAATTTATCAACATACATATACATAAAACATTAAATGATGAACATCAAATATCTAAAAGTAACATCACATCACATGAAATAATATAATATGTTCAAAGTACCAAATAATGTCCCGACATCTCTAGTCGTGAGTATCCAAATATAAATGTATCATCGATGCTAGGATGGGTCAGGGCGAGACCCCACAAATCAAAGCATGAATCTTTCATTGAAGCAAACCTTTCTTATTTCTACACACCTTTAATCATCAATTACATAATCAACATAACTTTATTCATTAGGTTATGGATATATCAACTACTCTAGATTTTATTAAAACATTCACAATGTAAGCATTACTTCATAACTATTTCTTATCTCCTATAATGGTTTTAACAGAGTGTTCATAATTGATAAGTACATACAAGGAGGGTCCTTACATCCTCCCCCAATAGCTTTTGACTTCCTCCTGGAAGTCGCACAACTAAAATGTTTCATCTTATGCTAAACTTTGTCTAGACCTGTTTCAAAATTTACTCTTATAAGAGAAAGATAAATAGTCCACATACACAATCAGGGGGGATACCATATTTACCTAATTATTCTTACTAAAAGAAAAGTTCAGTCTAAAATTCTAACATGATTACAAATTCCAAGGTCAAATATTCCTCAAGACATAAAGGTCACAAATTACAACATTTAAACCTAGCATAATATACTAATAAACTCTCTAAATATCATAGATATCCCACATTCTACACACCCACTCAAAGGGGTAACATCTGTATGAGGCTCCCTCGGAGGAGATTCTCATAATAGCAACCTAGTTCCTTATTAAGGTTAAACACTTTCCCCTTTAGAGTTTCCAAGACACATTGAATCTTGATAGGGTACTCAACGAGTCCATCATTACACATGTATCCTTCCATCTAGGAGTCCTTTTGATTAACCCATAACCTTAACCAAATTTTGTTGGGGTACACTTCACTACTCATAACAGTCAATAGATAGCATTAACCCTATACTCAAGGTCCTGGGAGAGGGTGGGGCACAAATACTCTCACTAACAACCTCATACCCTAATTTTAAACATCTACTTAACTATCATAATCCTTTTTTGGTAGGCCCACCATATGTTACTTTGACAAAAAAATTTAAAAGAAAGTGTTTTACAAATAAATTCAATGTCAAGGATGAAACATCCAATGCAAAAGTTAGAAGTCAAAGTAATGAAGAGTGGCCATAATAGTACAATTTTAATCAAGAAATAAGGACATAAAAAAGAGGTGAAATAGAATCATCAATAATATAGTTGGCTAAATAGCCCCACATTACACTGATGGCAACAAGGAAAAACATCAAGAGTACAAAAATTTGAAATCAAACAATAGAGGAAATAAATCTGATCACTTACAAAATTTACATAACTGACATAGTGAGGCCGTACCAGGGTATCTAAGGAAAAGGGAAATCTTAGGTCTTCCAAATACATTATAGGGATCTTGAATTGATTTCATAAGGTGGTCTGATGACCATTTCACTCAAACTCTGATTGATCCCACATACTAACTACATACTTATCTTCATTGATGTTTTCCCTAGAATCAGGGTTTACTGAACTAAAAGGTTTGTCTTATTCAGAACTTGCTCCAAAAATGGAAATGTACAAATACAATTATAAGTCCCCTTCAGTCCTCTAGTCCTGCTCTACCACCTCCCGCACTATGACCTCTACCTCAATGGTTGTCTGAGTAATAGGAGGCATCCTACACAATTAAAGCTTTAGTTAAATTCAGAAGCATAATGGTTTTAGGGTCCTAGTGTTGAAACATGGGCTCTGATACCAAAATGTCATGCCCAAAATATAAGGGCAAAAACAAACAATTTTTTTTAAAAAAAAAATTAATGACACCACTATGCTAGATACATTTAATTTACACATGTTAAAGTATAGCTGTAAAGAGAGCATGTACATGTTCTCCTAATGATGTCCTATCATTTATATAGTAGTCTATAAATCAAGAGCAAGAAGAGATCGCTAGATCCGAACATTTGTTATTAAATTGATTTCGACATTTGTCTTGTTATTACTTTAACTTTAAAAACAATATATTGTTGTCATTTTCCTTCTGATAATCCCTATGAGAGCCAACTAATAAAACATTCTAATTTAATCCAATTATTTTAAAAATACTATTAAACTAACTACAATCATTTATTTATTATTATTAAATCATTCACAATATTCATTTCATCTTTACACATAATCCAATTTTAATTACCCGCAAAAATATAACACAATATCACTTTTATATATATTTAAAAAAATAATATTCTCACAAAACAAAAGTATACCAACTCTTTAGTAAAAATATTTTTCAACTAATTTAAAACTTGTTAACATTAATCAATAAAAATTTGATTAAGTAAAATGTCCATTTAAGTAGCCTAAATCAAATTATTCGAAAACATTGAATAATAAAAAAAAACTTACTAACTGAAGTAACGTCTAACATATAATTAAATAAACTTTATTAATTCTCATAAAGCAAAACACCTTTTTGATCAACTAATATTACATAATCAACTTTTGAAAAAAAAAAAAAACATAAGTAACAATCCGAAATTAATTTAATCCAATTTATACCACATTTCGAATTTAAACTTTCAATTTAAAACTAATTAATACCCTAAAAGGAACTACTAACATGACACTTTCTTAAAATTAAAACTGACTAAAATCTAGCCTTAAAATATACTAATAATAATAATTATTACTAACATATAATAAATAATTATTTACATACCTAAATAATTTATATTTAAAAACATATTAGTTGATTAAAAATAAACTAACTTTCACATAAACTAACTTTACTAAATGCATGAAATAACTTATTATTTAAAACTTATTAATAATGATAAATTACTAAAACAAATCTAATAAATAAATAAAAACATAAAAATCGAATTCTTTAATATAGGACGTTTACTAAAATTTAAAATTTAAAAAAATACAAAATAAATAAACTTACTAACTAATACACTAACATCCCAAACATACCCCACTAACCCCACCTAAAAGATGGCTTTTCCTCTCACGTAAAACTAGGCCTAAAAATAAAGAAAATACAGCAAGGGTCTAGCAAAAAGTAAGTTAAGCTTGTTGTTTTAAATAGAGGAATAAATGTCAGTACTTATGAGGGATCTTTATTTTATTAAAAGGGAATTATGCATTAAAGTCTTTGTGGGAGTTAAAGTTTAGTGGTTGGATCTTTTGAAATGTGTAGTATAATAAGATAATCATACATTTTTGTTATAACTATTACTTTATTTTTTTTTTAAAATTTTCATAGACATTTACTTTATTAAAGATAAATCAAGGACCTTAAAAGTATCTAAGAAGAATATGCTCTGTCAAGAAAAAATGAGTTATATTTTTTTTTCATACATATCACAGCATCCTGTAGGTGTACATTTTATTTTTCAAGCCATGTTCTTTTTTTTAAAGTATAAATTCTCTTATTAGGCTATGCCTTGCTCTCCTTTTTATGCTACATTTTTTTTTGTTTTATAGTTCATCATACATCAAAGGTATACGACCCTTTTATATGAGTTCAAGGAGCTAAAAAATTCTTAATCAAATTTGATAGTTTTCACTTATATAATTTAACAAGGACAAAGATAATTTTCTTATTCACAAATTAGGATTGTTTGTATCCTCATAATACATATAACCTTGAATTGATAACTTCAACATATCATTTACTCTTCTTTAACATATTTGAAACTTGAGAATTCATAATTTGAAAACATTATCCATTAATCTATTTTCTCACACACATTTGCAAAATTTGAAAACACATAAGAGCAAGGCAGGGAGGTTTTCACAATTTTTTTCATTCTCTATTATTTATCTTGGTTCAAGGCTCCATGAGGAAAGAACCAGTAAGAAAACCTAATGTCTTTGCAAATACATCAAAATTCAAATACATTTTACATAATTTTTCAAATCAATTTAAATCTCTTCAAAAATCTTTCACAAGTGCTTTCTCCCAATACTTCAAAACTTCAAGGAATACAATGAGAACAAGAGTTGAACCCGAGTGAATCATCACAACATCAAGAACAATTCAAGCATGCACCCTAACCTGGTTTTACACAATAGATCCAAACATAGGACCTGACTAGGGGGGAGGTGGATTTTTTCAATGGGAGATGTCAATCACCATAGCATACCATAACCGTTTCGAGGCTAAAACTTCAAGAATTTCCATTCTTTTACAAGGCCCTTTCGAGGCTACTATCACAAGGATGTTCATTCCTTTCCATATTCAAGATTTCACAATAACAACAAGGTGTGTGATGACCAGTAGGGGCCCATACACCCTACCCTTTTTCCCTCCTCTCACCATGAAAGGAGACTCTTCACCATTGAGGTCCAACTAAGGCCCTACCCCCGTACATGCCACTTCTTCCCTATCCAAGGGTGAGTGATGCGAAAAAAATCCACATGAAATTTTTTCAAAACACAAAACGTCAAGACAAGTATAAGAATGCATCAAAAACAAGAGTGAAACCCCTCCAAATCAACCCAACACACAATCAAGCAACAACAAAGAACCATACCATACCTTATGCAAGAATTCAAACAAGAACAGTATGATGAACAAAACCAAATGAGTAAAGAACTCCTACCTTCACAAAATGTTAAGGCAAATGGTAAGTTGAGAAGAGCTTTTCCCTTGCTTCCTTCCATCTTCAACTTTCTCTAAAAACTAGAGATTGGGTAACCCCTCCACTAGTCCAAGAAGGGCCTCTAAATAAGCCTCCAACTCAACCACCGACAAAAACTATAACTTCTCCCACCCACCTACCAACCTAGAAGCTCCTAACTCAACCCACACTATGGTTAAACATTAAATGGAGGTGAGGTAAGGAAACTCATGGTAACCACTTGCAATTTTTGCACAAAGGTAAAATGAGACTTTTTGAGTGATCTCAAAAGTCAACAAAAGGGGCTTAGGGGTTGGAAAAGACCCCCAACCCGTACCCATACCCCTTGTGTATAAATATTTCATGTTTTAAAGCCTTAGAAATAGGTTTGGAACCAAACAAAAGTTAGGAAATAATTAAGACCAACTAACAACTTTGAAATGTAGATTAAGCACTAATCTGAATTAAGGATGACTAAACTCGATTAAGAACCAAATTAGCAAAAAAAAAGATACTAACTTAATCTGACTTAGGTCCAAAGGTTACACAGCTAACCCTAACTAGCACGCTGAAGAACATAAATAATTCATGAGTGTCAAGCGACACTAAAAGAACTCAGTTATGAACATTAACATTTATTGATCATAGAAAGATACATACATACATCTCACAATAAATTTAATTATGAATAACAAGGTTTTCACAATTAGCACATAGGGATCAGTTCTGTTCCTCCGTAGGGTTTTCTCGGCTAAAATATTTTGCACACTCATTGAACACATCAGTAGTCCCATAAAATCACATGCACATATGTACATACGTATCAAGAAACACATAAATTAAAACATACATCTATAAAACAATCAGGGTTCCTCTCATCCTCTTCAATTCTTAACCATTCAAATCTCTTAAATCAAAGTGCTAATCCTACATTTTACTTAATTTATCATCATACATATACATAAAACATTAAATGACGAACATCAAATATCTAAAAGTAACATCACACCACATGAAATAATATAATATGTTCAAACTACCAGATAATGTCCGGACATCTTGAGTCATGAGTATCCAAATATAAATGTATCATCGATGCTAGGATGGGTCAGGGTGGCACCCCACAAAGCAAAGGATGAATCTTTCATTTAAGCAAACCTTTCTTATTTCTACACACCTTTAATCATCAATTACATAATCAATGTAACTTTATTCATTAGGTTATGGATATATCAACTACTCTAGATTTCATTAAAACATTCACAATGTAAGCATTACTTCATAACTATTTCTTATTTCCTATAATGGTTTTAACAGAGTGTTCATAATTGATCAGTACATACGAGGAGGGTCCTTACAAAATTCTAGCAGCGATACAATGCAAATTCTCCAAATTCATCCTCTCCTAAAATGAAGAGATGAGGGTTTCTTAAATAGACTTTCCTTGAATTCATCAACGGTTGAGATCAAATTTAATCAACGGTCAGGATTAAAGTTGAAGTTCAGTCATAAAGGTAGATTCTCAAATTAAAGGGGGTTAACAGATTTAATTTGAGTAAAATAAGGAGTTAACTTATATAATTTGAGTAGAAAAAGGAGTTAACTGATTTAACTCATTTTTTATCAATAGTGAACTGAAAATTTCCCTTTTTGAACTGAAGAGAGATTTTGTTGAGATATTTAATTTAATAAAATGAGATATGCTCTCATAATTACTTTTTCTATTTAATTAAATAATCTTTTACTTAATTAGACACACTTTTCTTATTTAATTAAATAACTTCATTTAATTAATCAGGAATGGCTTCCTATTTAATTAAATAACTTTGTTTAATTAATTAGAAGTAAGTACTCCATTTAATTAAATAATTTTATTTAATTAATTAGAAATACCTTTCTCATTTAATTAAATAATTACATTTAATTAATCAAGATAGGCATATTTATTAAATGTATGTAAATATATGAGCAAATATGAGTATGAATTCAAACAACGATTCGATGCAAATTCTCCAAATTCATCCTCTCCTAAAATGAAGAGATAAGGGTCTCTTAAATAGACTTTCTTGGAATCCATCAATGGTTGAGATAAAATTCAATCAATAGTCAATATTAAAGTTGAAGTTCAGTCATAAAAGGACATTCCCAAATTAATGGAAGTTAACAGATTTAATTTGAGTAAAATAAGGAGTTAACTGATTTAGTTTGAGTAGAAAAAGGAGTTAAATGATTTAACTCATTTTTTATCAATAGTGAACTGAAAATTTTCCTTTTTCAACTGAAGAGAGATTTTTTTAAGATATTTAATTTAATAAAATGAGATATGCTCTCATAATTACTTTTTCTATTTAATTAAATAATTTTTAAATTAATTAGAGGCACTTTTTTTATTTAATTAAGTAACTTCATTTAATTAATTAGGAATGACTTCCTATTTAATTAAATAATTTTGATTAATTAATTAGAAACACCTTTCCCATTTAATTAAATAATTACATTTAATTAATCAAGATAGGCGTATTTAATAAATGTATGTAAAAATATGAGCAAATGTGAGTATGAATTCTAGCAACGATTCGATGCAAATTCTACAAATTCATTCTCTCCTAAAATGAAGAGATGACGGTCTCTTAAATAGACTTTACTGGAATCCATCAATGGAGGAGATCAAATTTAATGAACGGTTAGGATTAAAGTTGAAGTTCAGTCATAAAGGGAGATTATGAAATTAAAGGAAGTTAATAGATTTAATTTGAGTAAAATAAGGAGTTAACTAATTTAATTTGAGTAGAAAAAGGAGTTCACTCATTTAACTCATTTTTTATCAATAGTGAACTAAAAATTTCCCTTTTTGAACTGAAGAGAAATTTTGTTGAGATATTTAATTTAATAAAATGAGATATGCTCTCATAATTATTTTTTCTATTTAATTAAATAATCTTTTAATTAATTAGAGACACTTTTCTTATTTAAATAAATAACTTTATTTAATTAATTAGGAATGGCTTCCTATTTAATTAAATAACTTTGTTTAATTAATTAGAAGTAAGTACTCCATTTAATTAAATAATTTCTTATATTTAATTAGAAATACCTTTCCCATTTAATTAAATAATTACATGTAATTAATCAAGATAGGCCTATTTATTAAATGTATGTAGGAATATGAGCAAATGTGAGTATGAATTTTACCAACGATTCGATGCAAATTCTCAAAATTCATCCTCTCCTAAAATGAAGAGATGAGGGTCTCTTAAATAGACTTTTTTAGAATTCAAATACGGTTGAAATCAAATTCAATGAACGCTCAAGATTAAAGTTGAAGTTCAGTCATAAAGGGAGATTCTCAAATTAAAGGGAGTCAATAGATTTAATTTGAGTAAAATAAGGAGTTAACTGATTTAATTTGAGTAGAAAAAGAGTTAATTGATTTAACTCATTTTTTATCAATAATGAACTGAGAATTTGCCTTTTTGAACTGAAGAGAGATTTTGTTAAAATATTTAATTTAATAAAATGAGATATGCTCTCATAATAAATTATTTTATTTAATTAAATAACTTCATTTAATTAATTAGGAATGGCTTCCTATTTAATTAAATAATAGTGTTTAATTCATTAGAAGTAAGTACTCCATTTAAATAAATAATTTTGTTTAATTATTTAGAAATACCTTTCCCATTTAATTAAATAATTACATTTAATTAATCAAGATAGACGTATTTATTAAATGTATGTAAAAATATGTGTAAATGTGAATATGAATTCCAGCAAGGACTCGATGTAAATTCTCCAAATTCATCCTCTCCTAAAATGAACAGATGAGGGTCCCTTAAATAGACTTTCTTGAAATTCATCAATGGTTGAGATCAAATTCAATCAACGGTCAGGATTATAGTTGAAGTTCAGTGATAAAGGGAGATTCTCAAATTAAAAGGAGTTAACAAATTTAATTTATGTAAAATAAGGAGATAACTAATTTAATTTGTGTAGAAAAAAGAGTTAACTAATTTAACTCATCTTTTATCAATAGTGAATTGAAAATTTCTCTTTTTGAACTGAAGAGAGATTTTGTTGAGATATTTAATTTAATAAAATGAGATATGCTCTCATAATTACTTTTTTCTATTTAATTAAATAACTTTGTTTAATTAATTAGAAGTACATACTCCATTTAATTAAATAATTTTGTTTAATTAATTAAAAATACCTTTCCCATTTAATTAAATAATTACATTTAATTAATCAGGATAGCCGTATTTATTAAATGTATGTAAAAATATGAGAAAATGTGAGTATGAATTTCAACAGCGATTTGATGCAAATTCTTCAAATTCATCCTCTTCTAAAATAAAGAGATGAGGGTCTCTTAAATAAACTTTTCCGGAATCCATCAATGGTTGAGATCAAATTCAATCAACGCTCAGGATTAAAGTTGAAGTTCAGTCATAAAGGAAGATTCCCAAATTAAAGCGAGTTAACAGATTTAATTTGAGTAAAATAAGGAGTTAACTTATTTAATTTGAGAAAAAATAAGAGTTACCTGATTTAACTCATTTTTTATCAATATTGGAATAAAAATTTCGCTTTTTGAACTAAAGAGAGATTTTGTTGAGATATTTAATTTAATAAAATGAGATATGCTCTAATAATTACTTTTTCTGTTTAATTAAGTAATCTTTTAATTAATTAGAGACACTTTTATTATTTAATTAAATAATTTTATTTAATTAATTAGGAATGGCTTCCTATTTAATTAAATAAATTTGTCTAATTAATTAGAAGTAAGTACTCTATTTAATTAAATAATTTCATATAATTAATTAAAAATACCTTTTCCATTTAATTAAATAATTACATTTATTTAATCAAGATAGGCATATTTATTAAATGTATGTAAAAATATGAGCAAATGTGAGTATGAATTTCAGCAGTGATTCGATGCAAATTCTCAAAATTCATCCTGTCCTAAAATGAAGAGATGAGGATCTCTTAAATAGACTTTTCTGGAATCCATCAAAGGTCGAGATCAAATTCAATCAACGCTCAGGATTAAAGTTGAAGTTCAGTCATAAAGGGAGATTCCCAAATTAAAGGGAGTTAACAGATTTAATTTGAGTAAAATAAGGAGTTAACTGTTTTAATTTTAGTAAAAAAAGGACTTAACTGATTTAACTCATTTTTTATCAATAGTGAACTGAAAATTTCTCTTTTTGACCTCAAGAGAGATTTTGTTAAAATATTTAATTTAATAAAATAAGATATGCTCTCATAATTTCTTTTTCTATTTAATTAAATAATCTTTTATTTAATTAGAGACACTTTTCTTATTTAATTAAATAAATTCATTTAATTAATTAGGAATGGCTTCCGATTTAATTAAATAACTTTGTTTAATTAATTAGAAGTAAGTACTCCATTTAATTAAATAATTTTGTTTAATTAATTAGAAATATCTTTCCCATTTAATTAAATAATTAAATTTAATTAATCAAGATAGGCATATTTATTAAATGTATGTAAAAATATGAGGAAATGTGAGTATGAATTCCAGCAATGACTCAATGCAAATTTTGCAAATTCATCCTCTCGTACAATTAAGAGATGAGGGTCTCTTAAATAGACTTTCTTGGAATCCATCAACGATTGAGATCAAATTCAATCAATGGTCAGGATTAAATGTTATGTTCAATCATAAAGGAAAATTCCCAAATTAAAGAGAGTTAACAAATTTAATTTAGGTAAAAAAAGTTGTTGACCAATTTAACTCATTTTTTATGAATAGTGAACTGAAAATTTCCTTTTTTGAACTGAAAAGAGATTTTGTTGAGATATTTAATTAAATAAAATGAGATATGCTCTCATAATTACTTTTTCTATTTAATTAAATAATATTTTAATTAATTTGACACACTTTTCTTATTTAATTAAATAACTTCATTTAATTAATTAGGAATACCTTCCTATTTAATTAAATAACTTTGTTTAATTAATTAGAAGTAATTACTCCATTTATTTAAATAATTTCATTTAACTAATTAGAAATAGGTTTCCCATTTAATTAAATAATTACATTTAATTAATCAAGATAGGCGTATTTATTAAATGTATCTAAAAATATGAGCAAATGTGAGTATGAATTCCAGTAGCGATTTGATGCAAATTCTCCAAATTCATCCTATCCTAAAATAAAGAGATGAGGTTCTCTTAAATAGACTCATCTTGAATCCATCAACGGTTGAGATCAAATTCAATCAACGGTCAGGATTAAAGTTGAGGTTCAGTCATAAAGGGAGATTCCCAAATTAAAGGGAGTTAACAGATTTAATTTGAGTTAAATAAGGAGTTAACTGATTTAATTTCAGTAGAAAAAGGAGTTAACTGATTTAACTCATTTTTTTTTATCACTAGTGAACTAAAATTTCATTTTTTAAACTGATGAGAGATTTTGTTGAGATATTTAATTTAATAAAATGAGATATGCTCTTATAATTACTTTTTCTATTTAATTGAATAATCTTTTAATTAATTAGAGACACTTTTCTTATTTAATTAAATAACTTCATTTAATTAATTAGGAATGGCTTCTTATTTAATCAAATAACTTTGTTTAATTAATTAGAAGTAATAACTCCATTTAATTAAAAAAATTCATTTAATTAATTAGAAATACCTTTCCCATTTAATTAAATAATTACATTTAATTAATCAAGATAAGCGTATTTATTAAATGTATGTAAAATTATGAACAAATGTGAGTATGAATTCCAGCAGTGATTGGATGCAAATTCTCCAAATTCATCCTCTCCTAAAATGAAGAGATGAGGGTCTCTTAAATAGACTTTCCTAGAATCCATCAACGGTTGAGATCAAATTCAATCAATGGTCAGAATTAAAGTTGAAGTTCAGTCATAAAATGAGATTCTCAGACAAAAGGGAGTTAACAGATTTAATTTGAGTAAAATAAAGAGTTAACTGATTTAATTTGAGTAGAAAAAAGAGTTAACTGATTTAACTCATTTTTTATCAATAGTGAACTAAAAATTTCTCTTTATAAACTGAAGAGAGATTTTGTTGAGATATTTAATTTAATAAAATTAGATATGCTCTCATAATTACTTTTTCTATTTAATTCAATAATCTTTTAATTAATTAGAGACACTTTTCTTATTTAATTAATTAACTTCATTTAATTAGTTAGGAATGGCTTCCTATTTAATTAAATAAATTTGTTTAATTAATTAGAAGTAAGTACTCCATTTAATTAAATAATTTCATTTAATTAATTAGAAATACCTTTTCTATTTAATTAAATAATTACATTTAATTAATCAAGATAGGCATATTTATTAAATATATGTAAAAATATGAGCAAATGTGAGTATGAATTCCAGCAGTGATTCGATGCAAATTCTCAAAATTCATCCTCTTCTAAAGTAAAGAGATGAGGATCTCTTAAATAGACTTTTCTGGAATCCATCAAAGGTCGAGATCAAATTCAATCAACGCTCAGGATTAAAGTTGAAGTTCAGTCATAAAGGGAGATTCCCAAATTAAAGGGAGTTAACAGATTTAATTTGAGTAAAATAAGGAGTTAACTGTTTTAATTTTAGTAAAAAAAGGACTTAACTGATTTAACTCATTTTTTATCAATAGTGAACTGAAAATTTCTCTTTTTGACCTCAAGAGAGATTTTGTTAAAATATTTAATTTAATAACATAAGATATGCTCTCATAATTTCTTTTTCTATTTAATTAAATAATCTTTTATTTAATTAGAGACACTTTTCTTATTTAATTAAATAACTTCATTTAATTAATTAGGAATGGCTTCCGATTTAATTAAATAACTTTGTTTAATTAATTAGAAGTAAGTACTCCATTTAATTAAATAATTTTGTTTAATTAATTAGAAATACCTTTCCCATTTAATTAAATAATTAAATTTAATTAATCAAGATAGGCATATTTATTAAATGTATGTAAAAATATGAAGAAATGTGAGTATGAATTCTAGCAATGACTCAATGCAAATTCTGCAAATTCATCCTCTCGTACAATTAAGAGATGAGGGTCTCTTAAATAGACTTTCCTAGAATCCATCAACGATTGAGATCAAATTCAATCAATGGTCAGGATTAAATGTTATGTTCAATCATAAAGGAAAATTCCCAAATTAAAGAGAGTTAACAAATTTAATTTAGGTAAAAAAAGTTGTTGACCAATTTAACTCATTTTTTATGAATAGTGAACTGAAAATTTCATTTTTTGAACTGAAAAGAGATTTTGTTGAGATATTTAATTAAATAAAATGAGATATGCTCTCATAATTACTTTTTCTATTTAATTAAATAATATTTTAATTAATTTGACACACTTTTCTTATTTAATTAAATAACTTCATTTAATTAATTAGGAATACCTTCCTATTTAATTAAATAACTTTGTTTAATTAATTAGAAGTAATTACTCCATTTATTTAAATAATTTCATTTAACTAATTAGAAATAAGTTTCCCATTTAATTAAATAATTACATTTAATTAATCAAGATAGGCGTATTTATTAAATGTATCTAAAAATATGAGCAAATGTGAGTATGAATTCCAGTAGCGATTTGATGCAAATTCTCCAAATTCATCCTATCCTAAAATAAAGAGATGAGGTTCTCTTAAATAGACTCTTCTTGAATCCATCAACGGTTGAGATCAAATTCAATCAACGGTCAGGATTAAAGTTGAGGTTCAGTCATAAAGGGAGATTCCCAAATTAAAGGGAGTTAACAGATTTAATTTGAGTTAAATAAGGAGTTAACTGATTTAATTTCAGTAGAAAAAGGAGTTAACTGATTTAACTCATTTTTTTTTATCACTAGTGAACTAAAATTTCATTTTTTAAACTGATGAGAGATTTTGTTGAGATATTTAATTTAATAAAATGAGATATGCTCTTATAATTACTTTTTCTATTTAATTGAATAATCTTTTAATTAATTAGAGACACTTTTCTTATTTAATTAAATAACTTCATTTAATTAATTAGGAATGGCTTCTTATTTAATCAAATAACTTTGTTTAATTAATTAGAAGTAATAACTCCATTTAATTAAAAAAATTCATTTAATTAATTAGAAATACCTTTCCCATTTAATTAAATAATTACATTTAATTAATCAAGATAAGCGTATTTATTAAATGTATGTAAAATTATGAACAAATGTGAGTATGAATTCCAGCAGTGATTGGATGCAAATTCTCCAAATTCATCCTCTCCTAAAATGAAGAGATGAGGGTCTCTTAAATAGACTTTCCTAGAATCCATCAACGGTTGAGATCAAATTCAATCAACGGTCAGAATTAAAGTTGAAGTTCAGTCATAAAATGAGATTCTCAGACAAAAGGGAGTTAACAGATTTAATTTGAGTAAAATAAGGAGTTAACTGATTTAATTTGAGTAGAAAAAAGAGTTAACTGATTTAACTCATTTTTTATCAATAGTGAACTAAAAATTTCTCTTTATAAACTGAAGAGAGATTTTGTTGAGATATTTAATTTAATAAAATTAGATATGCTCTCATAATTACTTTTTCTATTTAATTCAATAATCTTTTAATTAATTAGAGACACTTTTCTTATTTAATTAATTAACTTCATTTAATTAGTTAGGAATGGCTTCCTATTTAATTAAATAAATTTGTTTAATTAATTAGAAGTAAGTACTCCATTTAATTAAATAATTTCATTTAATTAATTAGAAATACCTTTTCTATTTAATTAAATAATTACATTTAATTAATCAAGATAGGCATATTTATTAAATATATGTAAAAATATGAGCAAATGTGAGTATGAATTCCAGCAGTGATTCGATGCAAATTCTCAAAATTCATCCTCTTCTAAAGTAAAGAGATGAGGATCTCTTAAATAGACTTTTCTGGAATCCATCAAAGGTTGAGATCAAATTCAATCAACGCTCAGGATTAAAGTTGAAGTTCAGTCATAAAGGAAGATTCTCAAATTAAAGGGAGTTAACAGATTTAATTTGAGTAAAATAAGGAGTTAACTATTTTAATTTTAGTAAAAAAAGGAGTTAACTAATTTAACTCATTTTTTATCAATAGTGAACTGAAAATTTCTCTTTATGACCTGAAAAGAGATTTTGTTGAGATATTTAATTTAATAAAACAAGATATGCTCTCATAATTTCTCCAAATTCATCCTCTCCTAAAATTAAGAGATGAGGGTCTCTTAAATAGACTTTCCTGGAATCCATCAATGGTTGAGATCAAATTCAATCAACGGTCAGGATTAAATGTTATGTTCAATCATAAATGAAAATTTCCAAATTAAAGAGAGTTAACAAATTTAATTTGAGTAAAATAAGGAGTCAACTAATTTAATTTAGGTAAAAAAAGGACCTAACCAATTTAACTCATTTTTTATGAATAGTGAACTAAAAATTTCCTTTTTTGAACTGAAAAGATATTTTGTTGAGATATTTAATTAAATAAAATGAGATATGCTCTCATAATTACTTTTTCTATTTAATTAAATAATCTATTAATTAATTAGACACACTATTCTTATTTAATTAAATCACCTAATTTAATTAATTAGGAATGCCTTCTTATTTAATTAAATAACTTTGTTTAATTAATTAGAAGTAAGTACTCTTTTTATTTAAATAATTTCATTTAACTAATTAGAAATACGATTCTCATTTAATTAAATAAATACATTTAATTAATCAAGATAGGTGTATTTATTAAATGTATCTAAAAATATGAGCAAATGTGAGTATGAATTTCAGCAGCGATTTGATGCAAATTCTCCAAATTCATCCTCTCCTAAAATAAAGATATGAGGTTCTCTTAAATAAACTCTTCTTGAATCCATCAATGGTTGAGATCAAATTCAATCAACGGTCAGGATTAAAGTTGAAGTTCAGTCATAAAGGGAGATTCCCAAATTAAAGGGAGTTAACAGATTTAATTTGAGTAAAATAAGGAGTTAACTGATTTAATTTGAGTAGAAAAAGGAGTTAACTGATTTAACTCATTTTTTTTATCACTAGTGAACTAAAAATTTCATTTTTTGAATTGATGAGAGATTTTTTTGAGATATTTAATTTAATAAAATGAGATATGCTCTTATAATTACTTTCTCTATTTAATTGAATAATGTTTTAATTAATTAGAGACAGTTTTCTTATTTAATTAAATAACTTCATTTAATTAATTAAGAATAGCTTCTTATTTAATCAAATAACTTTGTTTAATTAATTAGAAGTAATTACTCCATTTAATTAAAAGAATTCATTTAATTAATTAGAAATGCCTTTCCCATTTAATTAAATAATTATATTTAATTAATCAAGATAGGCATATTTATTAAATGTATGTAAAAATATGAACAAATGTGAGTATGAATTCCAGCAGCGATTGGATGCAAATTCTCCAAATTCATCCTCTCCTAAAATGAAGAGATGAGGGTCTCTTAAATAGACTTTCCTAGAATCCATCAACAGTTGAGATCAAATTCAATCAACGATCAGAATTAAAGTTGAAGTTCAGTCATAAAATGAGATTCTCATACAAAACTGAGTTAACAGATTTAATTTGAGTAAAATAAGGAGTTCACTGATTTAATTTGAGTAGAAAAAGGAGTTAACTGATTTAACTCATTTTTTATCAATAGTGAACTAAAAATTTCCCTTTATAAACTGAAGAGAGATTTTGTTGAGATATTTAATTTAATAAAATTAGATATGCTCTCATAATTACTTTTTCTATTTAATTCAATAATATTTTAATTAATTAGAGACACTTTTCTTATTTAATTAAATAACTTTATTTAATTAATTAGAAGTATGTACTCCATTTAATTAAATAATTTCATTTAATTAATTAGAAATACCTTTCCCATTTAATTAGATAATTACATTTAATTAATCAAGATAGGTGTATTTATTAAATGTATGTAAAAATATGAGCAAATGTGAGAATGAATTCTAGCAGCGTTTCGATGTAAATTCTCCAAATTCATCCTATCCTAAAGTGAAGAATCAACAGTCAGGATTAAAGTTGAAGTTCAATCATAAAGGGAGATTCCCAAACTAAAAAGAGTTAATAGATTTAATTTTGAGTAAAATAAGGAGTTAACCAATTTAATTTGAGTAAAAAAATGAGTTAACTGATTTAACTCATTTTTATCTATAGTGAACTAAAAATTTTCCTTTTTGAACTAAAGGAAGATTTTGTTGAGATATTTAATTTAATAAAATGAGATATGCTCTCATAATTACTTATATTTAATTAATCAAGATAGTCGTATTTATTAAATGTATGTAAAAATATGAGCAAATTTGAGCACGAATTCCGGCAGCGATTCAATGAAAATTCTCCAAATTCATCCTCTCCTAAAGTGAAGAGATGAGGGTCTCTTAAATAGACTTTTCTGGGATCCATTAACGGTTGAGATCAAATTCAATCAACCGTCAAGATTAAAGTTGAAGTTTAGTCATAAAGGGAGATTCCCAAACTAAAGGGAGTTAACAGATTTAATTTGAGTAAAATAAGGAGTTAACTGATTTAATTTGAGTAGAAAAAGGAGTTAACTGATTTAACTCATTTTTTATCAATACTAAATTGAAAATTTCCCTTTTTGAACTTAAGAGAATTTTTCTTCAGATATTTAATTTAATAAAATGAGATATGCTCTGATAATTTCTTTTCCTATTTAATTAAATAACCTTTTAATTAATTAGAGACACTTTTCTTATTTAATTAAATAACTTCATTTAATTAATTAAGAATGGCTTCTTATTTAATTAAATAACTTTGTTTAATTAATTAGAAGTACTTCATTTAATTAAATAATTTTTTTAATTAATTAGAAATATTTTTTCCATTTAATTAAATAATTACATTTAATTAATCAAGATAGGCGTATTTATTAAATGTATGTAAAAATATGAGCAAATGTGAGTATGAATTCTAGCAGCGATTCGATGCAAATTCTCCAAATTCATCCTCTCCTAAAGTAAAGAGATGAGGGTCTCTTAAATAGACTTTCCTGGAATCCATCAACGATTGAGATCAAATTCAATCAATGGTCAGGATTAAAGTTGAAGTTCAGTCATAAAGGGAGATTCCCAAACAAAAGGGTGTTAACAAATTTAATTTGAGTAAAATAAGGATTTAACTGATTTAATTTGAGTAGAAAAAAGAGTTAACTGACTGAACTCATTTTTTATCAATAGTGAACTGAAAATTTCCCTTTTTGAATTGAAGATAAATTTTGTTGAGATATTTAATTTAATATAATGAGATATGCTCTCATAATTACTTTTTCTATTTAATTAAATAACTTCATTTTATTAATTAGGAATGGCTTCCTATTTAATTAAATAACTTTATTTAATTAATTAGAAGTAAGGACTCCATTTAATTAAATAATTTCGTTTAATCAATTAGAAATACCTTTCTCATTTAATTAAATAATTACATTTAATTAATCAAGATAGGCATATTTATTAAATGTATGTATAAATATGAGCAAATGTGAGTATGAATTTCAGCAGCGATTCGATGCAAATTCTCTAAATTCATCCTCTCCTAAAGTGAAGAGATGAGGGTCTCTTAAATAGACTTTCCTGGAATCCATCAATAGTTGAGATCAAATTCAATCAACGGTCAGGATTAAAGCTGAAGTTCAGTCATAAAGGGTGATTTTTAAACTAAAGGGAGTTAACAGATTTAATTGGAGTAAAATAATGAGTTAACTAATTTAATTTGAGTAGAAAAAGGAGTTAATTGATTTAACTCAATTTTTATCAATAGTGAACTGAAAATTTCCCTTTTTGAACTGAAGAGAGATTTTGTTGAGATATTTAATTTAATAAAATGAGATATGCTCTCATAATTATGTTTTGTATTTAATTAAATAATCTTTTAATTAATTAGACACACTTTTCTTATTTAATTAAATAACTTCATTTAATTAATTAAGAATGGCTTCCTTTTTCTTTTTTTTTTAAATAAGGGTAAAATTTTATTCAATTAAATTTGGATTACAAGAGGCCTCAGGCCCAAAAAGAAAATCACCAACCCAACAGATTTATGATCTATCCTTATCCACTACTTGCTTGAAGATCCCACTAAGATCAATAGGAAGATCATCTCTATCAGAAATATCCCAACCAACACCCTTCTCTAATGCCCATTTTGCCAAAACATCAGTGACTCCATTCCATTCCCTAGGAATATGATAGAAAAGGATCCCATCCACAAAGCTACTCAAGTGGAGAATCTCTGTAACAATAGATGCAATTTTCCAGCTAGATTCATCCACTCTTCGGTTATTAATCATATCCACAACTATCTAAGAGTCAGACTCACACACCATTCTCCTCCATCCAAGAGAGCAAGTTCGCTCCATAGCTACTTTAATGGCCAAAGCCTCCATCATGTTATTGGAATTAACTCCTTTGTGTATAGAGAATATGAAAATAACATTACCATCTACATCTCTCCCAATCCCCCCCACTCCAACCTGTCCAAGGTTCCACCGGGAGGAGCCATCAGTGTTAATCTTTAAGACTGCCACAGGAGGAGAGCTTCATCTCCCCACTCTATAGACCTTCCTCTTTCATGGCTGATATCTCTTACTACTACTAGTTTTAGATCCTTTATCCACTAATCCTAAATTTTTAATAATAAGAGAATCCCTAGGATCCACCGGCTCTGACATATCACATTTAGCAAAGATAGTCTCTTGAAGCCTGGATAGGATCAACTGCCATAGTTTAGTGGCTCCCAAGCTAGAATTACAAAAAATTCGACAGTTATGCTCCAACCAAAGATTCCATAGAATGAAGGAAGGTCCAATAGCCTAAACCACTTGAAGGAATGAAGTTTTCGTAGGGGGTTTGCCAAGGCTGGCCCAAAATTATTTAAGAGATACGACATGAATACATCTATGGCACCATGCCTCCCACCACTTATGCCAGATCTCACTAGAGAGAGGACATAAGAAAAACACATGAGAAGCATCTTCCCCATCCAAAAAACATAGGGGATAGTAAGAGGGTCTCTGAAATCCTCTTCACTGGAGATTATCCCAAGTAAGACAATTATTTTGCGCAACCAAACAAAGAAAAAAATTACATTTCGGCCAAGAAAATTTATTCTAGGCCTGCCTCCACCAGGGAACCTCCTGAATAACATTACATTGCCTATCTAGATGAGCATATCCCTAGGCCACACTAAACTTACCTTTTCGGCAAGGTCCCCATGCCAAGATGTCTTTGTCTTTAGAAGAGCTACAAAGCCTAGAGAAGAGAATATGTGCCAATTCAGCCCGATTCTCTAGGGACCTCCCTGTGGGCCAAAGCTGTGGATCCTTCCAGCTAACCACCTCCATCAAACCACACCTTTGGACAGCCTTGAAGTGAGCAACCGTGGTCCAACTTGTAGAAGAAAAAACTTGATACAGAGGCTGAAGGTGGGGAAAACTGGAGAGAATAGGAAGGTGGCCATCCCAAGAATCCTACCAGAATAACACACTTGACCCCTCATTACAGATCCAAAAAAGACCATCCTTAATTAAAGGAGCACCCCTTTTAAGGGTGTCCCAAATAAAGGACCCCTTACCATCAAGCTCAAGTCTAGGAATATCCTAAATGTCCACTCCTAGGAAATACTTATGGGTCAGAATCTTGGCTCAATCCTAATCTTGATTCTTGCACCATCTCCAATATAACTTTGTAGCAAGAGCTTTGACACCTAGAGCCATACATTTAAGGCCTAGACCCCCAGCAAACTTAGGCAAGCAAACAGTGTCCCAGTTGACTAAGCTCCATTTAGAAGATTGAAGGTTTCCTAACCAAAGGAATTGTCATGACAAAGCATCAAAATCTTTCATAACTCCCATGGGAGGGGTTTGCACTAAGCGCCTATAAATAGGGAGGGCCTAAATCACAGTCTTTAGCAAGGTAACCCTCCCAGCTGATGAGAGCCACCTATGTGTCCAATGCCTCACTCTACTACAAAATATGTCAACAAGACCTTGCCAATACTCTTTCCCTTGAGTCCCCAAAGCTAAAGGAACTCCGAGATAGATCAAAGGGACGAATCCAACTTGAAACCTGAGAATTCTAGCAATCCTGAGCTGAATCAACTGAGGAGTATTAAAGAAATAAATAGAAGATTTCCCTTCATTAATTTTCTATCCAGAAGCTTTTAAATAAATATCCATAATCTTTCTAAAGTTCCTTGCCTTGTTGGCAGTAGCCAAGCCCATCAGGCCAGTATCATCCACAAATTGGAGGTGCGTGTATGAAGAAATATCATTACCCCACTTCCACCTTTGAATAAGTCCCACCTGTGCTTGATATTTTATAAATCTACCTAAGCCCTCTGCCATAATAATAAATAGATAAGGAGAGATAGGATCCCCCTGGCGAAGTCCTCGAGAAGCAAAGAAAAGGTCAGTAGGTTCTCCATTGATAAGAACTAAAAAGGATGGGGAAGACACATAGCTGGGAACCCAATCCACCCATTCTGTAGTAAATCCAAAAGCTAGAAGCACACGACCCAGAAAGTCCCAACTAAATTGGTCATATGCTTTAGCTAAGTATAGCTTAATAAACATAGCCTTTTCCTTGGATGAGGCCATAGAATGAATAGCTTTTGTAGCAATCACCACCCCATCAAGAATCTGTCTCCCATTGACAAAACCTCCCTGTTCCTCAGAAATCAGAGTGGTAAGGAAAGGTTTGAGCCTTTCAAAAATTAATTTGGTGATGATTTTGTATGTGACATTACATAGAGAAATGGGTCTGAACTGGTCCAACCTGTTAGCGCCATCAATCTTGGGAATGAGAGCCAAAAAAGTAGCATTCGTAGACTTGAGCATTTATTTATTTTGAAATGACTCCTAGACCACATCTAGAAGATCAAATTTAATAATCTCCCAAAACTCCTAGAAAAATTCAATGGGAAACCCATCTGGGCTCGGGGCTTTACCTTTTGGCATACCAAAAACCACTTTCTCCAATTCCTCGATCATAATAGGTTTTAAAAGATCTCTGTTCATACTGCTAGAAACAAGATGAGGAATGCAGTCTAAAATAGACCTAGTCTCTTCTAAGGAAGAAGGGTCTTCCTTAGAGAATAGTTGAGAAAAGTATCTAATGGCCTCTGAAGCAATCGCCTCCTTGGAACATAGCTGATCACCAGAAGTAGAGACTAGAGAAGTGATAGAATTCCCAAACTTGTGGGCCTTGACAGTGTTATGGAAGAAAGCAGTGTTTCTATCTCCCTCCTGCAACCAGTCTACCCGATACTTTTGTTTCCAAAATATTTCCTCTCGAAGCTCCCATTATTCAACTTCCTTCAGAGCTAAGGATTCTTGAGACATAAAATCTGGAGTCATGCCTAGGTCCCTGATCTGGTGAGTGACATTATTCAACCTAGCTTGAGCATCACTCAAATGCTCTTGCAGGTTTCCAAAACACTGTTTGTTCCACTTCTTCAACCTGAACTTAACATGCTGAAGTCTCTTCTTGAAGGTGTACATAGAAGTTCCATGTGAAGGCTTACCCTCATACCACCAAGAAATCATAAGCTCCTGAAGGGAGTGATCCCTCAACCACATCAGCTGAAACTTGAAAGAGGGATTCTTAGAGGTCTTGAAAGGGGTGATAGAGAGCCCAATAGGCTAGTGATCAGAGCCTCTCCAATCAAGAATTTTTGAACTGGTAGTCCATCTATTATGCATCCAATATCAGGATACTAGGAATCTATCGAGCCTTTCAGAGATAGCCTCCGTCCCACTCCTTCTGTTGTTCCAGGTGAATATACCAGAGTTGGGTTTAACATCAATAAGATTCAAAGAACCAATATTATCGCTAAGCATTTTAGAAGAATGACCCAGACGGAAATTTTCACCCCTCTTCTCCTCTAGACTCGTAAGAGCATTAAAATCTCCAGCCACAATCCATGGAAGAAATGGGTCCAGAGAACGAACAAACATAATATGAGACCACATATGAGATTTACCAACCAAGTCACTAGGAGCATAAAATAAGCACCTTTCACCTGTCTCAAAATGAGAAGCTAGGAAGGAGATAGAAGATCTTCTCGCAATCCACCACAAAGGAGTCACCTTCATAGAATTCCAAAGACAAGCAAGGCCCCCCGAGTTCCCATGAGCACTTACTCCCTGCCAGCATCCTTGGGGCCAAATATTTGGTCCACAGTTATTCAATTCATCAACTGAAAGCTTAGTTTCTTGAATGAACAAAACATTTGGAGAATGAGACTCTATCAATCTACGAATAGCCTTTTTTCTAGGGATGCTGCTCAACCCCCTCACATTCCAAGATAGAATAATCATTTAGAGGACTAAGAGAAATGAGAGTCAATGGGCATCACTAACCCTGCCTCAACCAAAGTCTCGTCCATCATCTTGAACTTCTCCTGATCCATCTTCCTTCCACTCTTAGTAGACTTCTCTGCAATCCCCTTTTTAAAAGGCTTCTATTGTAAACTAGGATGTGACCTTCCAAGAATATCACAACTAATCTCCTGAACCACTCCCTCTAATCCAATTGGCTGGCCTTGTTCTTTCTCAGCAACCTAGATCAGAACCCCATCCTCCTGGAGCTAGGGAGCAGAAAAGGACCCATCACCCGGAGATAACTCCATAGGGATTCCTTCCTCTTGAATCAAATTCTCTAGAACATTAAACCTGTTAAAAGTACCATCATTTTGTCTATCTATCCAAGCTCTCTTCTACCCCTTTCCTTTATTGCGTGGCTTAACTGGGATAAAACCTTCCTTATCCATAGAGGGACCATTTGGCATCTAGGCCTTACCCTTGTCTTCCTTAGGAGATGAAACAATGGCCGTAGCTAACTAAGAAGATTTATACCTGGGGCATTTGTGCTGTAGGTGCCCATACTCACAAAAAATCCTGCATCTAAAGGGTAATGTCTCGCAGTCCAACTGTTGAACCCATGAAGAAGTGCCCATAAAAATTTCCATAGAGTCAAGAAGTGGATTATTCAGATCCACTTCGACACAAATTCGAGCATATGAAATTACTTTTCAATCTTGGGTTAGTGTGGCTGACCCAACCAGCTTCCCCAGCAGAAGCGATATCGAATGAAGGATGTCCTCTCTCCAAAATTCTAGAGGCAATCGAGGAAGCCTAACCCACATAGGGACCCGAGACAGCATCTCCTCAGCGGAGTAAAATCCAATGTGCTAGGGTTTGAGGAAAAGCCCAACCTAGTTAAAGAAATATGGGCCTCCCTCAAAGACCTTGTTCCTATCTAACATACTTGAAAAAATGACCAAAAAATAGTTGTTAGCTGCTAGAATAATTTCCATATCCCCTTTTGAGTTCCATATCTGATGCACCCACGATTTCAACACAAGAAGGGAGAGTCGGAGACCCAAAAACTTACAAATGAGCGCATGCTTGCCCCAATACTCCACATCCTCTGAAATCTATTCTGGTTGAATGATTATCATCAGTCGATCATCAGAGTGTTTCAAACATCCATTCTTTTTCTTGATACAGATAGAATCTTTTGACGATGTTGCATGCATCCTAGATAAAGTATTGAAACCCTTGCCTTCAGGCCCTCCCCGCAAAAAAGGAGAGGACTCAGCCATCACCAAATCCTAAGAGACAATCTAAGATGGGACCTCTGATTTCCCCATGAGCAAGCACCAAAATCCAAACCCCAATCAATAAAAGAAGCCACAAAAATCCACCCCTAGCTGTATGCCCCACATTGGCTACCCTAGAATAAGAAGGCAACAGACACAAGCCCGCCCCTACCGGCCTCACCAATGCCCGAGCAAGCAAACCCACCCTTCAATCCAAAACGGCATCGCCTGCATAGTCTACCCCTACAGCCAAAACACTATGTCAATGCCACCACTGATGGATGTCCAACACTATGCCTAGCACACATAGGCCCTCACGCCTGCAAAACTTGCAATGGTCGCCATCTCCCAATCATTAATTTCTCAAATGCTCAAGAATGGCTTCCTATTTAATTAAATAACTTTGTTTAATTAATTAGAAGTAAGTACTCCATTTAATTAAATAATTTTGTTTAATTAATTAGAAATACCTTTCCCATTTAATTAATCAATTACATTTAATTAATCAAGATAGGCGTATTTATTAAATGTATGTAAAAATATGAGCAAATGTGAGTATGAATTCTAGTAGCGATTCGATGCAAATTCTCCAAATTCATCTTCTCCTAAAGTGAAGAGATGAGGGTCTCTTAAATAGACTTTCCTAGATTCCATCAACGGTTGAGATCAAATTCAATCAACGGTCACGATTAGAGTTGAAGTTTAGTCATAAAGGGAGATTTCCAAACTAAAAGGAGTTAATAGATTTAAGTTGAGTAAAATAAGGAGTTAACTGATTTAATTTGAGTAGAAAAAGGAGTTAACTAATTTAACTCATTTTTTATCAATAGTGAACTGAAAATTTCCGTTTTTGAATTGAAGAGAGATTTTGTTGAGATATTTAATTTAATAAAATGAGATATGCTCTCATAATTACTTTACCTATTTCATTAAATAATCTTTTAATTAATTAGAGACACTTTTCTTATTTAATTAAATAACTTCATTTAATTAATTAGAAATGGCTTCCTATTTAATTAAATAACTTTGTTTAATTAATTAGAAGTAAGTACTCCATTTAATTAAATAATTTTGTTTAATTAATTAGAAATACCTTTCCCATTTAGTTAAATAATTACTTCTAATTAATCAAGATAGGTGTATTTATTAAATGTATGTAAAAATATGAGCAAATGTGAGTATAAATTCCAGCAGCAATTCGACACAAATTGTTCCAATTCATCCTCTCCTAAAATGAGGAGATAAGGGTCTGTTAAATAGACTTTCCTGGAATCCATCAACGGTTGAGATCAAATTCAATCAACGGTCAAGATTAAAGTTTAAGTTCAGTCATAAAGGGAGATTCCCAAATTAAAGAGAGTTAATAGATTTAATTTGAGTAAAATAAGGAGTTAACTGATTTAATTTGAGTAAAAAAAGGAGTTAACTCATTTAACTCATTTTTTATCAATAGTGAACTGAAAATTTCCCTTTTTGAACTGAAGAGAGATTTTGTTGAGATATTTAATTTAATAAAATGAGATATGCTCTCATAATTACGTTTTCTATTTAATTAAATAATCTTTGAATTAATTAGAGACACTTTTCTTATTTAATTAAATAACTTCATTTAATTAATTAGAAATGGATTCCTATTTAATTAAATAACTTTGTTTTATTAATTAGAAGTAAGTACTCCATTTCATTAAATAATTTTGTTTAATTAATTAGAAATACCTTTCCCATTTAGTTAAATAATTACTTCTAATTAATCAAGATAGCCATATTTATTAAATATACGTAAAAATATGAGCAAATATGAGTATGAATTCCAGCAGCGATTCGATGCAAATTCTTCCAATTCATCCTCTCCTAAAATGAGGACATGAGGGTCTCTTAAATAGACTTTCCTGACATCCATCAACGGTTGAGATCAAATTCAATCAATGGTCAGGATTAAAGTTGAAGTTCAGTCATAAAGGGAGATTCCCAAATTAAAGGGAGTTAACAGATTTAATTTGAGTAAAATAAGGAGTTAACTGATTTAATTTAAGTAGAAAAAAGAGTTAATTGATTTAACTCATTTTTTTATCAATAATGAACTTAAAATTTCCCTTTTTGAATTGAAGAGAGATTTTGTTGAGATATTTAATTTAATAAAATGAGATATGCTCTCATAATTACTTTTCCTATTTCATTAAATAATCTTTTAATTAATTAGAGACACTTTTCTTATTTAATTAAATAACTTAATTTAATTAATTAGGAATGGCTTCCTATTTAATTAAATAACTTTGTTTAATTAATTAAAAGTAAGTACTCCATTTAATTAAATAATTTCATTTAATTAATTATAAATACCTTTCCCATTTAATTAAATACTTACATTTAATTAATCAAGATAAGTGTATTTATTAAATGTATGTAAAAATATGAGCAAATGTGAGTATGAATTCCAGCAGTGATTCGATGCAAATTCTTCAAATTCTTCCTATCCTAAAATCAGGGGATGAGGGTCTCTTAAATAGACTTTCATGGAATCCATCAACAGTTGAGATCAAATTCAATCAGCGGTTAGGATTAAAGTTGAAGTTCAGTCATAAAGGGAGATTCCCAAATTAAAAAGGGTTAACAGATTTAATTTGAGTACAAAAAGAGTTAACTTATTTAACTCATTTTTTATCAATAGTCAACTAAAAATTTCCCTCTTTGAACTGAAGAGAGATTATGTTGAGATATTTAATTTAATAAAATGAGATATGCTCTCATAATTACTTTTTTTATTTAATTAAATTATTTTTTAATTAATTAGAGACTCTTTTCTTATTTAATTAAATAACTTCATTTAATTAATTAAGAATGGCTTCCTATTTAATTAAATAACTTTGTTTAATTAATTAGAAGTAAGTACTCCATTTAATTAAATAATTTCATTTAATTAATTAGAAATACTTTTCTCATTTAATTAAATAATTACATTTAATTTATCAAGATAGGCTTATTTATTAAATGTATGTAAAAATGTGAGCAAATGTGAGTATGAATTCTGGCAGCGATTCGATGCAAATTCTACAAATTCATCATCTCCTAAAATAAAGAGATGAGGGTCTCTTAAATAGACTTTCTTGGAATCCATCAATGGTTCAGGTGAAATTCAATCAATGGTCAAGATTAAAGTTGAAGTTCAGTCATAAAGGGAGATTCTCAAATTAAAGAGAGTTAACAGATTTAATTTGAGTAAAATAAAGAGTTAATTGATTTAATTTGAGTAGAAAAAAGATTTAACTCATTTAACTCATTTTTTATCAATAGTGAACTGAAAATTTCCCTTTTTGAACTAAAGAGAGATTTTGTAAAGATATTTAATTTAATAAAATGAGATATGCTCTCATAATTACTTTTTCTATTTAATTAAATAATCTTTAAATTAATTAGAGACACTTTTCTTATTTAATTAAATAACTTCATTTAATTAATTAGAAATGGCTTCCTATTTAATTAAATAACTTTGTTTAATTAATTAGAAGTAAGTACTCCATTTAATTAAATAATTTTGTTTAATTAATTAGAAATACCTTTCCCATTTAGTTAAATAATTACTTCTAATTAATCAAGATAGGCGTATTTATTAAATGTATGTAAGAATAAGAGGAAATGTGAGTATAAATTCCAGTAGTGATTCGATGCAAATTCTTGCAATTCATCCTCTCCTAAAATGAGGAGATGAGGGTCTGTTAAATAGACTTTCCTGGAATCCATCAACGGTTGAGATCAAATTCAATCAACGGTTAGGATTAAAGTTGAAGTTCAGTCATAAAGGGAGATTCCCAAATTAAAGGGAGTTAACAGATTTAATTTGAGTAAAATAAGGAGTTAACTGATTTAATTTGAGTAGAAAAAAGAGTTAACTCATTTAACTCATTTTTTACCAATAGTGAACTGAAAATTTCTCTTTTTGAGCTGAAGAGAGATTTTGTTGAGATATTTAATTTAATAAAATGAGATATGCTCTCATAATTAATTTTCCTATTTAATTAAATAATCTTTTAATTAATTAGAGACACTTTTCTTATTTAATTAAATAACTTCATTTAATTAATTAGGATTGGCTTCCTATTTAATTAAATAACTTTTTTAAATTAATATGAAGTAAGTACTCCATTTAATTAAATAATTTTGTTTAATTAATTAGAAATTGTAACGCCCCGCCAAGAGATCCAAAAGAATTAACCTAAAGTTTTACTAAGTTTGCTAAACATTTTTTTATTTTATTTTTTTAGGTAAGAATGTATAACATACACATCAAACACATAGTAGTAGAAGCAATAATCATGCAATCATTAACAAACATACATAATAGGTTACATTCCTTAAGGATCCCAAGATGTTAAGTCACATTTAAATTTAATTAATTCTAAGTCTAACAACTACCACATACATATGAAAGAATAATCAGAAAGTCCAATGTCCATAATATATATTTGTTCCGAATGCCTCTTGGAGATACTTCCCGACACTACACATAGATAACCTACCCTAGGCTCATGAAATCACAAATCAAAAAATCATAATAAAATCACCTCAGTCCTATACAAGCAACTGAAAAAAATTATAAAAGATAAGCCACAAAAATTACATCAGTTCTTCATGAGCAACAGATAAGCATCAAATAATAATCATATGATCACAACAGTTCTCTATCAGCAACTAAAGGCATCAATGATAAATCACAAAATCCAATGGTTCTCCAATGAGCAACCAGAAAGTATCCCAATAATAAATCACAATACTAATCAAAGACTCCAAAATGGTCAAGTCAACACATGATATCATCAAGAACATAACAAACACATCAGTTCTCTCAAGCGATCGAAAAACAATCCAAGTATAACTGATCAATGACTCAAAAATGGTTATCAAATATAACTGATCGATGACTCAAAAATGGTTAACAAATATAACTAATCGATGACTCAAAAATGGTTAAGAAATATAACTGATCGATGACTCAAAAATGGTTAAGTCAGGTATCTTATATACATACACTTCAGCTTCACACCAGAAAACTAGAAAGCAATAACAAACAGTAGTCACAAACATGTCATAGAGCACTCCATCACATTACCATGGTCGGGTTAAGAAAGATTGAGACCAAATCATCATAACTAAAATCATAATTTGGTTTTAAAACAATTTTCTAAAATGATCTAAAGACAAGATACTTATCAAAATAAATAAGTAATTTATATTATTAATAGATTTTAATATTAAATCAAATATAATTTAATAATATTTTATTAATACATTTCATAATGTAAACTTTGATATTATTTAATAATATTGATAATTTTTATTATTGTTTAATTAATTTAAATAATAATGTATTTAAAATAATTTTATTTTATTTAATGAAATTATTAGTAATTATATTAATTATTAATAATTGATAATTCTAGAGTTGATAATATAAGAACTTAGTTGATTATCATTAGTTAATTTAATTAAACATTAGTTAAATTAAAATTAACCATTGATGAATATAGTTAAATGAAAATTGTAAATTTATAAATTACTTATTTATTTTGATAAGTATCTTGTCTTTAGATCATTTTAGAAAATTGTTTTAAAACCAAATTAGGGTTTTAGCTTGATCCTAATTAAATATAAGAATAGGTTAAGGGATATATTGTAAATCATAAGTACCTAGATTATACACTAGAAACGAGAATAGAAACTCGTACATTTGAATTAACATTATATTATTAAGATTAAATCAAATTGTGAGACTATTCTATATTTCTATGTGTTATCTGTATTATGGAGTGTTTAGGTTTGTTCTAGTATTGACCAGTTTAGGTTGTTACCAGAGGCTCAGAGATTATGTGAATGTGATGTTATGTAGTTTTGATCTCGTTCTTTTAAACCCAACCCTGGTGATGTGTTGATATGCTTTATGACATGTTTGTGATTACTATTTGTTATTGCTTTCCAGTTTCCTAGTGTGAAGCTGAAGTGTATGTATATAAGATACTTAACCATTTTGAGTCATCGATCAGTTATATTGGATAACCATTTTTGAGTCATTGATCAGTTACATTTGATAACCATTTTTGAGTCTCGATTAGTTATATTTGATAACCATTTTTGAGTCTTGATCAGTTATACTTGGATTTCTTTTTGGTCGCTTGAGAGGACTGAAGTGTTTGTTATGTTCTTGATGATGTCATGTGTTGACTTGACCATTTTGGAGTCTTTGTTTAGTATTGTTATTTATTATTGGGATTCTTTCTGGTTGCTCATTGGAGAACCATTAGATTTTGTGATTTATCATTGATGCCTTCAGTTGTTGATAGAGAACTGTTGTGATCATATGATTATTATTTGATGCTTATCTGTTGCTCATGAAGAACTGATGTAATTTTTGTGGCTTATCTTTTATGATATTTTTCAGTCACTTGTATAGGACTGAGGTGATTTTATTATGATTCTTTGATTTGTGATTTCATGAGCCTAGGGTAGGTTATCTATGTGTAGTGTCAGGAAGTGGCTTGCAATGGGGATCGGGGCCCTAAGAGGCTACCTGGAGTAACCCATTGTAAGTTGTTTTAATAAGTGAAAACATCTCACCTAAATACTGACTTAAATGAACCTAATAAGATAATTGTATGTTCTCTCCCATGCCTTGAGTGCTAGTACAGGCTAGGATGGGGTAGAGAGAATGCTTGGTTACGACCTTGCATTTTGTAGTATGCCTCGTCAGTACGAGAGGATACTAGTGGCCGTAGGGATCACTAGGGACCCGAGATTCCTAAGAGATTTCTCAGGTAACTTCTATGTGACTTTTGCGATGACACTTTCCCGCTTGCATAGTAGGTTTCCTACGTGTCTTTGTGGTGCCTTTGGGTCTAGATGTTTATCTATGTTGGAACCTTTGCGTTAGTGTACTTTTAGGATTTCCTAGACTTAGAGAGTACTTGTGTTTTGTGTTTTGATACCTTGTTTGGGACTTGAGACTATCTGCTCGGTGCGGTGGGAGTGGACCATTTAGGTTCCATGCGGTCGGGTGGTAGTGCTTTTTACTCTTACCATTGAGATCCGTCTGTGGTCACCGTGGCTGGAGTTTTCTTGGTTGGCATTTACCTTCATTATATTCATGGATGTTTTATCATTATGGATGTATTGATGTATCACGTATGGTGGATGATTTTATTTATTTTATTGTACTTTGTATCATGGATTTGAGGATGATGTATCTTTATCTTTACATATGTATATTCTTTTAAGCCTTTCATACCCTGTGACATGTATAGTGGATGATTGAGCATTCTAAATTAATTTGTCAAGAGGCATTCGGAACAAATATATATTATGGACATTGGACTTTCTGATTATTCTTTCACATGTATGTGGTAGTTGTTAGACTTAGAATTAATTAAATTTAAATGTGACTCAATGTCTTGGGATCCTTAAGGAATGTAACCTATTATGTATGTTTGTTAATGTTTGCATGATTATTGCTTCTGCTACTATGTGTTTGATGTGTATGTTATACATTCTTACCTAAAAAAAATTTAAAAAAATGTTTAGCAAACTTAGTAAAACTTTAAGTTAATTCTTTCAGATCTCTTGGCGGGGCATTACAGAAATACCTTTCCCATTTAATTAAATAATTACATTTAATTAATCAAGATAAGTGTATTTATTAAATGTATGTAAAAATATGAGCAAATGTGAGTATGAATTCTAGCAGTGATTCGATGCAAATTCTTCAAATTCTTCCTATCCTAAAATCAGGAGATGAGGGTCTCTTAAATAGACTTTCTTGGAATCCATCAATGGTTGAGATCAAATTCAATCAACGGTCAAGATTAAAGTTGAAGTTTAGTCATAAAGGGAGATTCCCAAATTAAAGGGAGTTAACAGATTTAATTTGAGTAGAAAAAGGAGTTAACTCATTTAACTCATTTTTTATCAATAGTGAACTGAAAATTTTCCTCTTTGAACTGAAGAGAGATTTTCTTGAGATATTTAATTTAATAAAATGAGATATGCTCTCATAATTACTTTTTCTATTTAATTAAATAATCTTTTGATTAATTAGAGACACTTTTCTTATTTAATTAAATAACTTCATTTAATTAATTAAGAATGGCTTCTTATTTAATTAAGTAACTTTGTTTAATTAATTAGACGTAAGTACTCCACTTAATTAAATAATTTTTTTAAATTAATTAGAAATACTTTTCTCATTTAATTAAATAATTACATTTAATTTATCAAGATAGGCGTATTTATTAAATGTATGTAAAAATGTGAGCAAATGTGAGTATGAATTCCGACAGCGATTCAATGCAAATTCTCCAAATTCATCCTCTCCTAAAATGAAGAGATGAGGGTCTCTTAAATAGACTTTCTTGGAATCCATCAATGGTTGAGGTCAAATTCAATTAACGGTCAAGATTAAAGTTGAAGTTCAGTCATAAAGGGAGATTCTCAAATTAAAGAGAGTTAACAGATTTAATTTGAGTAAAATAAGGAGTTAACTGATTTAATTTGAGTAGAAACTAAAGGTTTAATTTAGGTTCAGTTCTATGTTTAGGTTTAAGTTAAAATTTTCAATTTTGAAACTAAGTGTTGAAGTATGAAAAATATTCAAGAAACAGTTTGAGTTCTATTTTTTTTCAGTTCACCTAGTTCAAGTTCTAAAAGTTACACTTAATAGTTCAAAGTTCCAATTGTTCCAAAATATCCAGAGCTCCCAATGTAGAAACTAGACTCTGATACCAAATGTAATGCCCCGCCAAGGGATCCAAAGAATTAACCTAGAATTTCACTAAGTTTAGTAGCATTTTTTTTTTCTAACATGAAAGTAAACACCATGTATAACTTATGCACAATAATGGAAGCAATAGCAATGTCCATCTGAAAGTAAACATATCATACATAATAGATTACATTCTTTAAAATCCCTTAACATTGAATTACATACATAAATCCATCTAGTACAACATCCACATGAAATAATAATGATTACTCTAATGTTTATACATTACATTTCAAATGCTCAATTATCCACTGTACATGTCATAGGGTATGACAAGCTCAAAAGAATATACATACATAGAATAAGGTAAATCTTCCTATTCTAATCCATGATACATCAAAGTACAGATAATCACATGATACATATGGTACATCATCATAGAATTCATATACATCCATCATAAAGATCAAAAATAATAAATTAAGTGCATGGTTCCTTCCAACCGTTAATAGCATCATTAGACCATCGTGGATCCTAGCCATCCCTCCGTGAGTAACATTCCATATCATCGAAGAGATCATCAGTACTAACATAGTAAGAATGTCACTCCTAACATATATAACATCATATGTAGAAAGCAATCTAACATGAAAATAAAAGCATAAGATAACATCATCTAACATATGCTAATCATCAATAAAAAGGATACATATCCATCATCATGAAGGATGCAGCAACCACGATGTCTTAATGAATCTCAAAATGATAAGAGTGGAAAAAACACTACCACCCGACCGTGTGGTACCTAAGTGGTCCACTCCCACCGTACCGAGGAGATAATCTCAAGTCCCAAATAGGCTATCCAAAATCACATAGCACAAATCTCTATAAGTTTTGAAATCCTAAAAGTATACTAACTCAAAGGTTCCTAACACAAAATTTGACATCTAATCTCCAAAGGCACACAATGACATGTAGGAACCTACTATGCAAATGAAAAAGTGTCATTGCAATTATCACGTACAAGTTATCCTGGCAGTTAGCTAAACTCCACCAGTCCATACTGATTTCATGCGGCCACTAGTATCCTCTCATACTGACGAGGCATACTATGGAATGCAAGGTTGCAACCATGCGTCTCACTACTCCCATCCTAGCCTGTACAAGAACTCAAGGCATGGGCAAGAACAAAACTCTTATCTTCTTAGGTTCATTCAGTTAGTATTAGGTGTGAATGTTATCACTTATTAATCCAACTTACAATGAGTTACCCTGGCAGTCTCTTAGGGCCCCAACCCCCATTGCAAGCCACTTCCCGTCACTACATGAAAATATCCTACCCTGATGCTCATGGAATCATAAATCTCAAAATCACAAAAGATAATCTATAATCAAATCATCAAATATGCATAAAAGCATCAAATCTCCATGAGCTAACATCCATAGAAAATCATGAACACAACAGCTCTCTATTGGCAACTAAAGTATCACTGATAATCAAAGTATCCAATGGTTCTCAATAACCAAAATATATCTCAATCAAACTCATCGAAGACTCAAAAAATTGTTGAGTCAAGCATGTCACATCATGACATCATCAAGAATAAATCTACATTTTTGTCCCATCATGGCGACTAGAAAATAACCAAGGTTAACTGATCGATGACCAAAAATAATGGTTAAGTCAAGTATTTCATACATAAGAATCTTAACAAACAATACATAGAGCATTCCATCACATAACCATGGTTGGGTTTATAAAGATTGAGATTAAAACATCATCATGACATCACAATCGTATAACTCCCAAGCCTCTGGTAGATGTCCTATAACTGGTCAACACTAGTCAACCCAAAACCCAAAACTACAGCATAAGAATACACAATGTAAACACATGTTTTGGTTTTGCTAAAATTACATACTTGAATTAAATGTGGAGGTTTCTAGTTTACATTTTCCAACTTCCTAACATTATATGTAAGACCGAATAAGGAAAATCATGATACAAAAGCGATATCTCATTGCTATCGCTCGTACCCTGTGTTGGAATGTATTTGACATAGGTGTCAGGTCTGTACTACCCACGGCCATAGTAAACACCTGTGACTACTGTCGCTGAGCCGTATATAGGTATATAGGTACATGAACATATATATATATATAAAAGCAAATTGACAATATATGAATACAAACTTCAATTTTCAAAATTTCTCCATAGACCTCTGATCTCCAAAATTTCCAATAATTAATCTAATGGGTTTGAATATGAATTTCAACCCTAGCCCCATGTTCTTTTCAAATCTATGCATATAAAATTCTCAAATAAATTAATCTACCCATATTGAGAATGCACAGTAAATTATGAAATTCCTTAGAAGACATATGGAAGACACGAAGAAGACAGGAAATGCATGATGCAGAAATAGCATAAGTAAAATCACAAGAATCTACCCAAATTCTGATGCTAAATTGCTCTTCCTCAGAAAACTCGTAGAGCAAGCTTCCTTCTTCAGAATTCTCGAATCCTCCAATGCTCCAAATTGCACTCCAAACACTATGTCTAGGCTTCTAAGAATTCTTGAATATAAAGAGCTCTCAGGAAACATCTAGAATACCTCTAGAAATAGCTAGAAGGTGTCACCAACTAAGCATGGGTCCTTTCCAACCTTTTTGATGAGCCATAGGGTTGTAGACACCATGTGCTTAATTGATGCACTAACCTCCGTGTTGTTGACACTTGAGAAATAGAAAAGTGCGTTAATTTCCATGCAAGCTTATAACTCCAATTCACTCTTTATATAATTTCTATTTAAATATTTATAGATTTTATTATTATTATTTATTTATTACTTTATTATTATTTTATAATTATTATTAATTTTAATTTTCTAATTTTCTTTATTTAACTATTTTTCCTCAATTATTCTCATTTAATTAATTATAATCAAAATATCAAATAACATGATATTTTATATTAATTTTTTCAAATAATTAATTTATTAATTAAATCTATTTATTAAGACTTAATTAATAGAAAATCCACCATAAACCTCCAAGATAAAATATGAAAACCCGTCATAGAGAAAATCACTCAAAATTAGTCTAAAGGGTTAAAAATCATGAATTATGTCATCTGACACATTCGGTGGGTAAAATATCTAGATACTTGTCCTACCTCACTAGGACAATTGGCTTAAAGGTTTGGGATTTGGACTTGAGAATTTATCTCCCTTCTCTTATCATTGAGATAGTATAATAGGGTATGCTCATCTTAGCAATTTAGGGAAGTCGATAGCCAATACCTGCAACCTACAAAAAAACCATGCATATACATACAATATATAATGCTAAGCTAAACAGACAATGGTAGGAAGTGGTGCATCATGTAGATCTTGACTATGCAAGTGACTAAGACTCCCTTCCTTAACCACATTAGAAATGCCATACAATAAAAAAACACACACACCATACACATGGAAGTATGGGGTAAGTATCCATAATAAAACACATGAGATAATAAACCATGTAACTAATGATCAACAATAACTGAAAACAATATAATGATCATCATGTATGCATGAAATGTAATGTCTAAATGATCTCATCACATAACCTCTGAATCCATAACATAATGTCTAATAGTGTCAAAACAATATCACTAATCCATCAACATAAAACTAGTCCATCATAGTCTGATAATAATAGGAACAATATGTCCAGAAAAGATGTGAACGAGGGTAGGCACTACATCCACCCCCCCTTGGATTAGGCTTACTCCTGAAAGCCTACAAACAAGTAGGGATATAACCCTCTCAATCTAGCTGCATCCTCCCAAGTAGCTGAAGAATCATCAGTAGGGTCCCATTGGACCCTTACCTACTCGATGGTTCGACCCCTGAGGGTCAACTCCCGCTGCTCTAGAATACAAACTGGTTCCAAAGCCAACTGCCTGTCCTCTACCTGCAATGCATTCCAATCAAGAACATGTACAATATTAGGTATATACTGCCGAAGTATTGAAACATGGAAAACATCATGAATGCGAGATAGGCTGGGTGGTAGAGCAAGGCGGTAAAAAACTGGCCAATCCTCTCTAAAATTTTGAATGGTCCCACAAAGCGAGGTGCTAGCTTAGAACCCTTTCCATACCAGATTGGACTCTTTCGTGGACGCACTCTCAGGAAAACCTTATCTCCCATAGAAAATTGCTTATTAGTCCTATGAGCATTAGCATACTTCTTCTCCCTATCCTATGCCATAGTCAAATGCTCATAGATACGCACCACCTGTTGCTCCATATCAAGAAGCATCTCAGGACCCAATAGGATGCGATCCTCAAGACTATCCCAACTCAATGGTGTATGACAAGGACATTCATATAATGCCTGAAATGGTGCCATACCAATAGAACTATGATACCCGTTGTTGGAAGCAAACTCCACCAGGTAGAGATAATCCACCCAATGTGTCTACCTATCCATCACATACATCCGTAACATATCCTCCAAAACTTGATTCACCCTCTCTGTCTGACCATCAGTCTTTGGATGATATGACGAACTAAAGTTTAACTGCACTCCAAGCTCATGCTGCAGCAATGTCCAAAATGCAGATGTGAATACAGGATCCCTGTCATAAATGATCTTTCCAAGAATACCATGTAATCTCATAATGTCATGCATGAAGACATTAGCTACAAAAACTATTGTGTAGGAAGACCTGATCGGTGAGAAATGTGCCACATTAGTTAACCGATCAATGGTAACCATGATAGCATCATGACGCTGAACTATCATAGGTAATCCTACTATAAAATCCATGGAGATGATATCCCACTTCCAAGAAGAAATGAGATTAGGCTGCAAAAGTCCAGTCGAGTGCTGATGTTCTGCCTTAACTCTTTGACACTCAAGGCACCTAGCCACAAAATCAGCAATATCTTGCTTCATCCCAGACCAAAAGAACAAACATCTCAAATCAGCATGCATCTTCTTGACACCTGTATGTGCTAAGTAAGGTGTGCGATGGGCTTCTGCTAGTATCAAGGTGCGAATCTCATCCGAAAACAGCACATAAATCCTCTCCAAATGTCTCAAAAGACCATCTGATTCTCAAACGTAACCTGCAAACTTACCTTCCAAAGGTCTTCCTGAATCTATCTCTCTGCACACTTCCCGATACCATGAATCAATAGGAAGTGCCTGAAGAATCTAACTCCTCAAATCCACTCTAAGAGTCATCGATGATACCACATGTCTCCTGTGACTCAAAGAATTTGCCACCACATTCTCCTTACCTTGAATGTACTTAACCTCAAAATCATACTTGCATAGAAACTCCATCCATCGCCTCTAGTGAGCATTCAAATTAGGCTGAGTAAAAATTTACTGAAGACTATGATGATCACTGTGTAGCTCAAATTTTTACCCCAACAAGAAATGTCTCCATCTAGTCAAAGCATGAACTTCTACTGCTAACTCAAGATCATGTGTAGGATAATTTAACTCATGATCCTTGAGCTTACGTGATTCATACGTAATCACCCATCCTTTCTACATCAACACTACCCTAATCCCTTCAAGAGAAGCATCTGTACATACCATAAAGTCACCTTCTAGATCAGGTACAACTAAAATCGGTGCACTCGTCAAAAGCTCCTTGAGCTTCTGGAAAGCTTCCTCACATTTCTCTGTCCATACGAACTTCTTTCCTTTCCTCTGAAGAGAAGTGATAGGATGTGCTATCCTAGAGAAATTCTAGACAAATCTATGATAATAACTGGCTAAACCCATGAAACTACAAATCTCTGACACATTAGTCGGTGTAGGACAATCTATTATCGCCTGAATCTTTGCAGGATCCACTGAAATACCATCACTTGAAATAACATGCCCTAAATACTGAATCTCTAACTTGAAGAATTCACACTTAGCTGCATTAGCATAAAGCTGATTGTCTCTCAAACATTGCAATACCAACCACAGGTGTCCCTTATGCTCCTTCTAAGTCTTCAAATATATCAATATGTCATCAAGAAACATGAGTACAAAACTGTCCAGATAAGATCGAAACACACCATTCATCACACTCATGAAAATTGATGGAGCATTAGTCAATCTAAATGGTACCACTGTGAACTCATAATGCCCATAGTGAGTTCAAAAAGCGGTCTTGTGAATATCTGCTTCCTTAATGTGAAGGTGGTGGTATCCTGACTTAAGGACAATCTTGGAGAATACTGTAGCTCCCTTGATCTGATCAAATAAGTCATCAATCCTAGGCAAAGGATACTTGTTCTTAATAGTCACCTTATTCAACTGTCTATAGTCAATACGAAGGCACAAAGAATCGTCTTTCTTCTTCACAAACAGCACTAGAGCTCCCCATGGTGATACACTAGGTCGAATACTCCCTTTGGCCAGAAGTTCCTCTAGTTGAAGACGTAGCTCATCCAATTCTTGTGTCATCATGCAATAAGGAGCTTTAGAGATAGGCTCCATTCTAGGAATCAGATCAATACTAAAGTCAATGTCCCTCTTTGGAGGCATGCTTGGAACCTCACTTGGAAAAAAATCTAGGTACTCCTACAAAATTGAGTGAACTAAAGTCTCCCTCATAAGATCTTCCTCATCAAGATCATTTACCATAACAACAAATATATGACATCTCTTACGGAAACTTTGCTTCAATTGAATAGCAAAAATCATCCGCAGAGATATAGGCCTTGGTATCCCAACTATCTGCACATCATTCCCTTGGTCATCTTGGCACAAAATGATCTTCTTTCTACAATCTATACTGGCTCTATGAAATCCAAGCCAGTCCATGCCTAAAACCACATCATAGGAACCAAGGGGTATGACTCGAAGATCCACTATAGTATCAAAGCTTCCTAAGCTAAGCCCGCACTTATGAACTACAGAGTCTGTGGAGACCTTAATGCCTGAGGCTAGTTCCACTTCCCAACCACGATCTTGCTTCACCGCATCCAGCTTACACTTAGAAACTATAGATGGTGAAATAAATGAATCTGTAGCTTCTGAATCAAACAATACTGAAAGAGATATACCTCTAATAGCACCTGTGGTCTCAACCACTATTCCCTGATGATCTGCCTAACACTAATCAACTACTGCAAAGACTCTATGAGCTCTACCTACATCACCAACTGTAGGCTCTGAAACAGTAGGTCTAGGTCCTAAAAACTAAGGTGCTTGCTGAGGACACTAAGCTAAATAATGTCCAATCTGACCACATGAAAAACATTTTGTATTTTTGCCAAAACCTCTTCCCATAGGTGGTACATTTGATTGCTGACGACTGTTCCTGCTTACAAAAGACTGGCTACTATGAGCTAGCTGATTGGACTGATTCTATTTATTGCGTTGAGCATTGTGGTTGTTCTTGGTGTTAGAACCTTTGCCACCACCTTGAACCTTAGAATTCGATCCCTTCTATTGTTGTGTCTACTAAGACTATTGTTGATACTATTTCCCCTTAGAGAAAGAAAACTTCTTGTTACCACTTGAATTATAGTTACTTTTAGATCCTGGTGTTGCTGGCACTCTTACAAAACCAACTTGACCAAGGTTGACACTTTACTCAACAAGGATTTCTCGATGTACCGCATCCTTAAGGGTTTCTAGCCCAAATACCTTGACACTCCCAATTATACGATTGTTCAAACCCCTAATAAAGTGTTGTGTCAACTGAGCTAAATTTTCACTGAATCCTGAAAAGGACATGAGCTCATAAAACTTACACTCATACTTGGTCACTGACAAGGTATACTATCTAAGATTATGAAATTCATCAGCCCTTTGCTGTTTCCATTCCTCTGGTAGGAATCATTCACAAAAACTCTCTAGGAATAACTCCCATGTAACACTGCTCATATCGATTCCCAACTTCTTCTCCTCTATCGTCCACCAAGTGGCCCCAAAATTCTCTAGATTAGTGATCACAAATCTTTCCTTAACATTGCTGTCGAACTCCTGCATGGCAAAAATCCTGTCAAGAGAAATAAGCCACTGCTCAGCCACATAACCAGAACCTTGCCCATTGAAATGCTTAACCTTGGATCTTGAAAGATCCTTCATCTGAGTGGACACAATGGACCTCTGACAATCCTTCTAAGGACTTCTAGATCTAGGTCTATGCTCTTGTTCTATCTGATGCACTTTGGGCTGCTCTTGAATAGGAGGTAGACATTCTAGAATAGTTTGCATCATCTGCATCAAACCAACCTCTTCAGACTCAACTTGGTCCTCTCTACAGATCTCTTCCTGCTACCTACTAGAGTGCTCTTCCCTACTCTCTACATGAGCTGATCCCTCATGGGAAAACTCATGGACACTGATAGCTCTGCCATGACTATGGCCTCTACCATAGCCTCTAATAGAAGACCTAGTCCCAGATACCATCTTACAATAGTACAAGGTACTAG